>NW_004624763.1:17774037-17823958 GCF_000247695.1 Heterocephalus glaber | reverse complement strand
GCACTGTGAGCACAATCTTTGCTATTATCTGAGAAATTATTTCTGATTTCATTTTTTCCAGATCCTCTTTTGTTGCCAGTTGAGAGAGTCCAGGTGGTTGAGTATCAGATTGTTCCATCTTGTTTCCCTTTGGCGTTGCTATAGGTGATCTGGAAGTCTGTTTTTGAGGCTTGTTTACATGTCTTCTCATTTCCACAGGGTGGGGGGTGCTTCTGACACCTGCATGGCTCACCTTCTCTGCCCTAGGAGGGTGGAATGGTGGCCATAATGGGTTTTTTCAACAGTTATGTGGTACTTTATTCTAGAAAATGTGTTAATTATCAGGCCTTAAAACAAATTTATTGTTTCATAAAATGACATAACTACTGATATCTCTTCATCACACTAGAGAATTATATGGTGACTTTTAAATTTTCTGTGTAACCAGTGTGCCATGTGCCAATGTTTTTTCAAACTCAGTAATTATCTTTGTGACACACTATAACTGAATGCTCTCTGCTCAGCACTGTTTCTTTTCTTTGTTTTTTTTTTTTTTTGGTATACTAGATATCAAACTTGGGACCTTGCTCCACAGGCAGCAGAACCACTGAGCTAAATCCCTGGTCCTCAGCACTGTTTCTTGTTGAAACAAACTTCTGTCGGTTTATTCCAGTGATCTACATTTTTGGTTGTTCATTCCATTGTTGGAATGAACATGTTTGGTTGTTAATTCCATTATAAATGGAGCCTGTGCCTGAAATACATAGAAGTTTGTTATAAAATGTATATAAGAAAAAAATAAATAAAATGTACATGATAAAGGATAAAACAAAGATGAACAAAATTTCCCAGCACTTGGGAGGCTGAGCAGGAAGATCACCGCCAATTTGAGGCCAGCCTGGACTATGTAGTGAGTTCAAGGCCAGCCTGAGAGTTGTACTGAGACTTTGTCTCAAAACAACAAAGCAGGGTTGGGGATTTAGCTCAGTGGTTTTGCTGCCTGCTGCTCAAGTGCAAGAACCCGATTTCGATCCCCAGTCCCCCCCGCCCAAAATAAAAACACCAAAGGAAAAAACAAATTTAAAAAGATGAACAGAATTATTTCTAAATATCCTATAGCTTGTGACCGCTTCATGCTAACTACGTATTTATTCATTTTAAATTTTATTAAATAACTTTATTATCACATACACATACAAAAAATTAAACCACTCAAAGAAGAGCATTGCAAGGGGATAAAAACTACAATAATATTCAAATACAGTAGAACTCAACCAAAACAAAACTGAAAAGCACTTAAACATTTTTCCGTATAACTTAGAAAAGCATCTCAAGCACCAACAAGACACCAGAGGATGTGATTTGTTTCAGAAAGATCCCCAAAACCAACATTGAACAAATAGTGGTCTGGAAAAAACTCCCATTCGCTAGCAGACTCCACATAAGCCACACTTCTCCCTAATTTAAATTTTGATACAGTCATATGACACACGATGGAAACACAATCCGAGAAATATGTTATTAGGCCATTTCATCCTTGTGTATCCTTAATTACAGTTTCAGTTTCTCACACTAGAGAAACTATTTGGTATTTACACATGTGTGTCCTATTTATTTCACTTCAGAGAATGGCCTCAATATGCATTTATTATGTATTTATTAAGACCCAACATAAACTTTGTTCAAGGTTTATTAGTAACAAGAGTTTGTCAATATTTCAGATTATTCTAATAATGTATTCCTTTTCCTCAGATTTGATTAGGCAGAGCCGGGGATTTAGCTCAGTGGTTCCGCCACTTGGCTTGTAAGCGCAAGGACCCGAGTTTGATCCCCGGTACCGAAACAAAAAACAAAATTTGGGGGTATAGCTCAGTGGTAGAGCATTTGACTGCAGATTTGATTAGGCAATGTCTAAGCACTTTTAGTTTGTTCCTAATTTAATGCTAACAACACTCATATGAGATAGCCATTAGGCTTGTGTGAAGATCCAAGCACAGAAGAATAAAGCCAGAGGGCACACAGCTTGTATCCAGTAGTATCTGCATTCACAGCCAGGACCCCGACCATCTCTTTTAAACATGCGTCGTCCAGTCTGGTAGCCATTAGCCATATGTGGCTGTAACACTTTATTTATTTATTTTTTTTTTTTTTCCTGGTATCAGGGATAGAACTCAGGACCTTGTGCTTGCGAGACAGGCACAGTGCCACTAAACTAAACCTCCAGCTCTATAACAATTTAATTACACCTAAAAAAATAAACATTTAGCTCCTCAGTTGCACTTGGCTATATTTCAAGTGTTCAACACGTATCTTGTGGCCACCATGTTGGACAACCACCAACATAGAACATTTCTGTCATGACAGTAAGTTCTGCTTAGGAGCTCTGACTTTGGCCATTGTCATCATGTTTTCATCTTTTGCTATAGCTTTAGAAGAGTCATGCTATGAGATGAGGTTAATTTAACTCTTTTTCAGTTATTTGCTTGTGTTTGCATAATTAGAAATGTCTTCCATCTGGTGCTTCCTTGTAGGAATCTTTGAAAGACAGATATCTATTTTGTGATGTCTGACACAGTTAAAACCAGATAATACTAATCTGTGAGTTCATCCGACTGAACACTTAGAAACTTCAGGTGGAAGGAGACACCTATGTCACCAGCTTCTTGATGTTGTGAAATCCCTCACCTATTGTGTGACACTATTCAGCTGAGAACTTTAGCAGCAATGTAGACAAATGCTAGATGTAGAAGAGGTTTGAGTCTGGTCTCCTTCTGTCTCTTGCATGGTTCTTGGAGAATATGAACACCCTGGATCTTTGACCTTGTGCCTGTGACCTGTTGATTACCCTTTTCTCCAATGCCCTACTCTGATATCATTGCTTTTTCTGTCTTCACTTTTGCCAAAGAATAAACAGATTTTCAAGCTAGAGATATGCAGGACTGTAGATAGCAAGGAGACTAAAATCTTAAGAGCACAGATGCTTACTGTGTGAGGCACAGGGCCAGGAAGAGGCAAATGAAAGTATGAAAAATAGGAGTTCTTCAAAGTTGTTTTCATTGAATTTTCTTCAGAAAAATGTCCTCATTGCTTCTGTGACATGATAAAATTATTAATGTTTTCATGGATCTTCTTCTTAGAGTGCCATATATTGTTTGATTTACTATTTCACTAGCTCTCTATGAATTCATGAAAAGTTGACATTTTATAATGTAAGGAGGCTTGATATTTGTTTTTTCCCTTGGATGGCACAACAAAATGGAGGCAAATGAGATTTCCTTTGCCAGTACTTTCCAAACTGCCTCACAGTTGTGCATGTGGTGGTACAGTGAAAGGTGGCTGGAAGCCAGGGGACAGCGTCACCTCAGAGCACAGCGTGACCGGGCGTGTTGGATGACTTGTGCAGGGCTGTCCCACACGTTCCTGGAAATTCTCATCTCTGGCCACTGCTTACAAATGCCAGTGTGACCAGACAGTCGTAAACGCCTTCCTTCTCCGTGGAGCCCTCGTGATGGGTGAGCAGCTGGTGGGCCTGCTGTGTTCTCTCCAGACTCAGTAGTCTCTCAGCTGATGAGACACAAGATTACTCAGCTGCATCACTGAAAATCGGAGAGCAGGTTTCCATCCAGAATGAAAGCTTGTTATTTGAATAGTTAAGCATCTGCCATGTGCCTGCTCTCTGCTCTACCCTTTATGTGCATCTCCTGTTCCATACCCACTGTACCATGTGAGGCGGATGCAGTACCCATGTTTATAGGTGATGGAACAGTGAAGTGTTACAGTTAACTATGTTCTCTGTGTAGGTACCAGCTATATTCATGAACAAGAAAAACACTTTTTTTGTGCTTAGGGAACTTGGGATTGCACAGCTAAGCAAGCAGAAGGGTCAACATTTTAATGATATGCCATTTCTAGCAGAGCACATTACCTCCTCTTTCTTCCACTAAGGCCACCTAAACTACCTGCTGGAAGAAGAATCCCGCCAGCCCCATTAATCAGAATTAGTGACCTGCAACTATCTTTTCAAGACATCACCACTGTGCAGTGAGTGTTCTGGCCTTTCTCCTGCAGGGGGCTGCTGGAGAGTGTGTGAATAGTGCCCCCTGGGGAAGCTCGGTGCACAGAGTGCAGGGCCGTTGCCAAGGCGGGGCTGGGGTGAGGTAGGCAGCAGCCTCCACCTGGACCAGCTCGCCTTCCTCTGCGCCCACCTAGGTTTTCAGGTTCTGGCCAACTACTCGCTGTTTCCTCCCTGTCTAATATCTGCTTTCTCTCTGCTTCCCTCCGCTTCCTCCCTTTCTTCCTTTTACTCGCACAGTATTTTTGAACCCTTCACTGTTTCTCCATGTTCTAGGACTATGATAAAACAGCCATTAAAACACAGAGAGTCCCCGACCTCAAGGGTCACACCAGTCAGAATGCTTTCGGTCCCTTTTGCTTTGTGCTCACCACAGTCTTCAGGTGTACGGCGTCCTTCTGTTGCTATGGTGATACTTATGTGGAACATTGGCCAGAAGAACGCTGAGGCACATTCACTTAAGTGGCATTCTTACGTGGACCGGTATGCCCACGGTCCGTTGGTATTCCAGTGTCCAGGCTGGCGTGCCCGGCTTTGCACGAAGAAGCACTGCGTAAGACATCTTACTTCATCTTCCTGCTCGCAGGCATCAAGTGAGAAGCCGCCACCAGAGTGCTTCCCACCCCACCAGGGACACCTGGTTGCCTGTCCCGGCTAGTCTGTGTCACACACCTGCTAGATATCATGGACAGAAGAGAGGAAGAGGAAACGGCTCAGCAAATTAGATGACTCAAAAAGGTTAAAATTTTTTGTTATTTCTCAAGATAAACTTTTACCCCAAAACATGTTCCTTGGGTGTGGAACAGCCTTTCCCATTTGATTCTGAGTCACCGAGGACACAGGTCATGTTGTTATCCTGTTTATGATTCTTATTGTCCCTTAACCATTTAGCCCCACTGCTAAATGAGTCACTGTTTTGTACTTAACAGGGACTTGGTTTTTATGAACTTCAATATGAGAACAGAAGGTGCCTTTATCATTTGAAGAGTATATAATATTGCAGAGTGATCACGGTTCTGGACAACAGCTCTGGGGTTCTAGGACTGTGTCCCAGCCCCATGACTTAAACAACCACCCAGCCTCGCCAGTGCTGATACCTCTGAGAAAGTGGAAATTGGTGAGATTGTCTCAGTGTCCTGGTGCTGCCAAACTCCTGGGACTATGTGTTATCACTGTGTAGCAAGTACACAGGGAAGTCTGGGTTTAAAGTCATTTTAGTTTTAAATGTAAACAGCCTTGATTGATTTTATTTGAATTTTCTAAAAGGTGTATTTCACCCTCAGACCATCTGCATGTACTCGGAACATATGAACATATGTACAAGACCTAGTGTTAGATATGTGAATGTGAAAGTTTTCAACTTACTATAAGTTGCTTTTATCCTTACCTCTTTGAACAGATCCATTTCCCCCCAAACTCGCTAGAACAAGGTCCACCACGATTGGCTGCTGGTTTCAGACCCCACAATAATCAGAGCTTGCGAGGAGATGTAAGGCTGTCCTGGTAGTCAAGTTAGAATGCATACATAAGTAGCAGTGATCGGAAGTCAACCTTACCTAATGAGATACTTCCGGGAAGACTCTATGGTGAGGAGGGGAAGCCTGTCATGTCCTCTCCTTCAGTTGCAAATATGCTCCAAAAATTTTTAGTGAAGATTTTTAATTGCATGAGTCTTGAAATTTGGGGGTCTTGCCTATAATCCTGTACCAGAGACCTTTCTTGACCTTGAAATCCAATGCCCCAAAAATGGATCTAGAAAAGGATGAACAATGCCAAGACTCACCCTGTGATTCCCAAATGTTAACCTCTCCATGTCCAACATGAAAAAACAGGACTAGGGAGTGTGACTTCGATGAAACTCACTGCACCTGAGTATTGCCTTTTACTCTGAGAATCGGCACGTCCATCTGCTTACTTGGTGTAGAATGTCCTTTTCTGAATGATGGTGGTGGTGGGTGGCTGATGCTGACGATGGTGCCGGGGGTGGGTGGGTGGGTTGGTTGGTTGGTTGGTGTTATAACTGCCTGCCTGGTGAGGTGAAAGTTGATAACCCTTGCCCTTCCTGAGTCTAGTAACCATGCCATCAGTGCTTTATAGGCGCTGCTTATGTCTTTGTGGATCTTCTACTCTTTCACCCTCTGGGAGAAAATAAAGTCAGTAATATTCTGCTTATTTTATGGTTGAGCAAACAGACTTGGAACCATGTGTTCTGCGTTTCTATTAATGAAATCCAGTCTTGTCCTGGCACTGATTAACAATCCGCTCTGCAGACAGACACCTCTGTACACAGTAATCCCATGCACAGAGCCTTCCATGTGAAATCACCAGACCTCCCGTGTTCCCTACACCTTGCAAATATGGACCTAAGTAAGTCCTCTCATGCAGCAGTGGGGCAGAGGGCACCATCCTCTAAGTGTTGTGGTTTTAACCAACAAGGCTGAGTTTTAAGTGAAAAATAGAGATGCCTTTTCCTGGTGAAAGCTTCTAACATCTTGTGAGTATCTTGCTTTCAGGGGACAGTTCACACATCAGGTTTTGATTCTCAGGCAGTTATTTTTCCATTCTGAGAGGAGCCAACTATTATCCTAAAAGGTCAGTATTTGGTTTCCATGCTTAATGGAACCAGCGAGCTTCATGGTTATTTTTCTGTTAAATGCAGTTGTGTTTTTTTTTGCTGCATTGTAGGTGGTTGCCTGGTGATTCAGAAGACTGAATGCTAGAGCTGGCTGTTTCTTCATTTCTTATTCCACTGACTCCTACGAGGACACCAGCTGAGGCATACCTTGTCATATCTATGAAAGAAAAATTTATGTGCATCTAAAGTAGAGACTAGAAGGGAACTCAGGAGGAACAGAATCTTTGAAAAGCCCCTATCTTGGTGTCCTAATGATTCTTATTAATGCTTAGGTTTTTGAGGCCACGGAGCCACCACTGAATCCTGTCTCTGTTGTGTAGAAACTGTGTGATTTGGGATGAGTTGTTTAACCTCTTCATCAAAAACAGAACCGCTCCCCACACCACTGCCACCAAAAGCAAACCTTTATTGGCACTTGATGAGGACCTGACTGGGTTGAGAACGCGCCCAAGCTTCGGGACCCCTGTGCCGACGCTGTTGCAGTGCCCCATCCCTCCCAGTCTTGAGTGGGTAAGAATGTGCCCCTACCTCCAGCTCAAGTGGCTGAATACAGAGCAGTTACAGCCATGGAGGCCTAAGTAGAAACCTGCAGGGGTTCGGCCTGGGCCTCCCAGGGCACCCTTTTGGCTCCTCATGTGAGTGACATCCCGAGGTGCAGCACCTGTCTTGTGCTCCTGAGGCGGAGGCGGCAGCAATCACGGGTCCGTCATGCCTGACATGTCTGAAGTGCCGCGCCGACGTCCCCAGTCAGCTTCTCGGGCCTCTGGAGTAGGGACAAAGCGCCAGCCCTCCTCTACTGAGCCATGTGTCAGGCGTTCCTTGGCTTGCAGCAGAAGCTGGTCTTCCTTCCTGCTGCAGAATGTACCATGATTCTCTCCAGTCTCCAGATGGACAGACTGAAGCTCAGGATGTTAAACATTTGGATTTGCTCAGCCAGTCAGTGATAAAATGGATCTCAGATCTCCAAGGCTGGCTTCAGAACCTGCGCTCTCAGTCACTTACCTTGTGGCATTTGTGGGGAGGAAATGAAATGACTTAAGTAAAGCACATCGGCATTAGCTCGGTATGTGGCATGTGAGAGGTTGTTGAAATGTTGTGATCTTTCCCACAATCACCACTCCGTGTTCGTGCTTACCAATCTATCCTTGGGTTTTGATTCTCATTCAGTTATTCTCCATTCTGTCCTTTTCTCCGAAAAGGTTAGTATTTGCTTTCCATGCTTAAACAATTGAGTGTAATGGATATAGTAGGTAGTCTGTATGTTTGTTGAATGAGTAAATGAGTAATTCTCTTAAAAGAATATTTCCTAAAGAGCCAGGCATGGTGGCACTAGGGAGGCGCCTGAGACAGGAGGATCACCATGAGTTTGAGGCCAATCTGGGCTATATAGTGAGTTAAAGGCCAGCCTGAAGTGCATAGTGAGACCGTGCCTCAAAACAAACAAACAAAAACCACCCAAGAATATTTCTTAAGCATCAGTCTGAGATTGCTGCATACACTTTGATAAGGAAGCTGCAATGTTGTATGTTAGCAAAGCACAGAGAAACCAGACTTCCTGGGTTCAGTTTTCAACTCTCCCGCTGGCTGAAGAGCTGTGTGACATGGGCCGTGACTTAGCCTGAGGACTGCACTCTCTGTCTGTAGGATGGAAATGATCATCTGCATTGCATCAGAGTATTGTTAGCTCTAACTGAAATACCACTTCTGAAAGTTTTCAGAGGGACTGGTGGAGCAGTCAATAAACATTAGCCTTATCGCAATAATTAGTTAACTGTTTTTACTAACTTATATGCACCCTACCAAAAGTGGTTCCAGTGGATGAAGCAGAGTTGAAAACAAGATCCTTTGGGTGGCTGATGCAGAAAGTCAAATTTGATCCATGAGGAGTTCCCGCATCCAAACACAGCAGAATAAAAATAAAAATGTGTGTGTCCTTGCTGAGTAGCTGATACCTACATGCTGTTTTCCATTACGAAATATAAATTCACCTTGAGTTTTGGTGACTGCATTTTAAAAACAAAAAGGAAATAGTTATGTATTCTTATCTTCACAAATCGTAAAATACATTTTGCACCTGCCTGGCTCCCTTTTCTGTTTTCAGATCTGTGTATCAATTTGTTTGAGGGCAGTCAATTCTGCTTCATCAGAAAAAGCCTTGTCATGCTATCTTAATGTCAATTATTATGACTTAAAAGCGAAGCAGTGAAAATTAAAACAAAAATTAGCAACTGTAGTGTTAACCT
Source organism: Heterocephalus glaber (assembly GCF_000247695.1). The sequence goes on along the minus strand of NW_004624763.1, from coordinate 17,815,029 downwards.
TTGTAATTCAGTTTCTAAGAAGGGCTGAGCCCTCTAGGGAAAGCGAGGAGACTCATAGGTTCATTCCCCAGTGAAACAACCATCACTGGTGACAGCTGTTTAAACTCTCTGGTATTTGCTCCAAGAGTGTGCAGCAAATGAAGAAACATTTATTCAACAGTGCCTACTAAATATGCAAGAATAACAAGAGTCCGTGACACTTGAACTCTGGCTTCGATGGAAGCTCCATTCCAGGCAGATGTAGCCAAACATGAGGTGGTCCCGTCCCTCTGGGTTCTTGGTCAGGGGACCCCGTGTCTCCCAGGAGGAACCGCCAGTGGTGTTTCTAGTCCCCTCAGTCTCATTTCACAGAGCTTACTGTTTACTGGGAGTCGATCAGCCCCCAGGCACAGGACACAGCTTCTCCCCTACTCGAGTCCCTGCTCACGAAGCAGGAGAAGCGGGCCAGGTACATCCAGTGCCCTCGGTTGCCCAGGGTAAGGAAGTGGCCCAGAAGAATAGAATGGTGTTCTCCCCCAAAGACACTGACTTTATTTGAAGAAGTGAGGGGTGTTCAGACCCAAGAGTTACCTCTAAAACAATGGCAGTTTGGTAGTAAGAAGCTTAAAAGGGTCTGGTGGCTCCAGGAAAGTGACCAGTTAAATCAGAGGCCAGCTGAGTTACTAGAGAGAACCTAAAGAAGAGAGCTCGACTAACAGCATTCCTGCAGTGAGGAAATAAAATTAAAAATGAACCCTCAAAGACTGGCCTAAAAAATACCCTGCTTGAATTTAATTAAATCAAATTGTGGAGCAACCTATATGCCAGAGAATTGTTGGAAAGAAGAGAACAATCAGCAAAGCCATCAGGAGAGATGAACAGCTGGGTGTGATGTAATCAAGAGGGACCACTAAACAGAGCAGGGAAAGGGACAAAGGCCTGCTAGAGCCAGTGTCCCCCAGGGTGACTGTGTAGGCCAGCGGCTTCACACTGCACCGGTGGAGCGCTGGGATTTGAGCTCATGGAAGTCATGTACCAGGTCAGTAAGCCAACAAGAAAAGCCAAAAAGAAAAGCTGCAGGTTAGGAGAGAAATGAGTATTCAGAGTTGCTATTGTATATTACTGGAAAATAATTTGTCAGAAGGAGGAGAAAGAGGAGGAAGAGGAGGAAAGAGAACAAAGCTCGACTCCTACCTAGAAGAACATGCAATAGAGTTGCCTGTGAGGGCATCTAGATGTCAAGTGTAACTGAAACTTCAAACAGTCATTATAAATGTGTTCAAAAAACTAATGAAACCATGCTCAAGGAAGTAAAGGAAGGTATGATGACAATGTCTCATCAGGAAATATAGGTGAAGAGGTAAAGAATTTTAAAAACCAAATGGAATCTCTGCAGTTGAAAAACATCCTGAAATGAAAAATTCACCAGCAGGGACCAGTAGTAGATGGAAAGAGTCAGTGAGTTGGTAGTGATACAGATGAAGACTTTGCAATATGAGGAGGAGAAGGAAGAGGAGGAGAAAGTGAAGAGCACCTCAGAAATGTGCAGCACTGTGGTATGTGCCCACACACAATGGGAACACCAGGAGAGGAGGAAAGCGAAAGAACAGGAGAAAAGAACACCACAGGAAGTCAAGGCTGGAAATACCCCAAATTCTGTGGGAATCAATCACATCTCGGAAGCCCAGTGAGTTATAAGCAGGAGAAATAAATGCAGAGAGGCAGTATGTTACAAGTGTTGGCATACAAAGACCAAAAGGAAACTTTGACCTGCGGGAGAAGAAGGACTCATGGTTCATAAAGGAACCCACTGGGGCCGATGCTGACTTCACCTCAGAAATCACTGAACACCAGAAGGAAAAACAAACTGGCAGCCAGGAATCTTTGGTCAGCAAAGCTGTCTCTCACAAATGAAAGCAAAATAAATATATTTCTGGACACATGAAAATTGAGAGAATTTGTCCCCTCAGGTCCACCTTGCTAGGAACAATAAAGGAAGTTTTCAAGGCCAAAGGCAAGGGAAAGGGCAAATGAAAGCAATAAAAACCCACACAAAAAATAAACAAAACCCAGAAAAGCTGCCAAAGATAACTATGCAACCATCAAAGACAACCTGAGTGTATATTTCTCTTCTTAACTAATTTAAAAAGCAATTGCATAAAACAAAAACAATATGTATATAACTCAACTTTCAGGCCTAAAATGTATGGAAATGTACACATATGTGATGTATAAGCACAGTGGAAATCGATAGGGACAAAAGTTTGTCTAAATAAGGAAATGATGCCAGGTGGTAATGTGAATCCACAGAACAAATGAAAAGAGTCAGGACCGGTAGATAAGAATGTTGGCAGACTCTTAGCAAGCCTTACCTTTCCTTAGCTTCTCAAATGCACGTGCAGTTATATTATGTGATAATAGCAATGTACTATTTGGTTTATAATATGTATGTATATAACATGTATGCTGATAATAGCACTAAAAGGGGAAGCAGAAATAGATGTATATAGAAATAATATTTTATATATCACTGAAATTAATATAAACCTGGCCCAGGTATTGGCAAGTTACAATGTAAAAGGCGAAAGATTTATACAATCTGAAGAGAAACCAGAGTATTACAATGTAGATAGTAAACCCTAGACAACCCATAAGAAAATATAACTCATAAAAATACAGTAAAATGCTAAAGGAAACAAAATGTTACACCAGTATATATACATTTAATATAAAAGAAAAAGAGAAGAATAACCAAAAAGGTATGAGGAGTAAAGAAAACAAAAGTGAAATGGCAGATGGGAATTTAACTACATCAATAATAAAATTAAATGTGAATAGATTAATCCAATCAAAAGATGTCAAACTAGATATAAAAAATATGACTTAGCAGTATGTAGTCTGCAGGAGTCACAATTTAGATTCAAAGATAAAAATGGATTTAAAGTGAAAGGATAGGAAAAATATATATTATAGACAGCCATAATTTTTAAAAAAGCTGAACCCCAGCTATAGTGGTGCATACCTGTAATCTCAGCCCTTGGGGGGCTGAGACAGGAGGATTACCACAAGTTTGAGCTCAGCCTCAAACCATATGACAAGACCCTGTCTCAGAACATAACAAAACAAAAATACCCCAATGCTGGAGTGGCTATCCTACTATGAGGCAAGAGACCTTAAAACCAAAAAAAACAAAAAAGGCTACAAATAAAAAGAGAACTTTCATAATAATAAAGCTTCCTCATTATCTCTATTTTTCAATTTATCAAGAAGATATAACAATTATAAACATATATGTACCTAACATTAAAACCCCCAAATACAGTGGTACCTTGGTTCATGAACTTAATTTGTTCTGTGATTTTGGAAAAGATGGCCATGACTGTGTTTGTGTGGGAAAGATGGTAACAGTCATGTTTGTTACCTGATGCAGAGTTTGCAAAGAAAAACAAAATTTTGCCAAATGCTTCTGTTCGCGAACCAAACTGTTTGCAAACAAAAGCGTTTGTGAACCGAGGTACTACTGTATATGAGGTTAGGATTGAAGAGACAATACAACAGTAATAGCTGGAGATATGTCACCCACTTTCAATAAATAAGTCCCTGACCTATAAACTAGTACCACTCCTGGAGAATTGTTTGTAAGTCAAATTTTTTTATAAACCACAACAAAGTAAGTCTTATACAGAGCACCTGTGAAATTTCATAACTCAAATGTTTGCAGGTCAGGAACTTACTGTAGGTAGATCCAATAGGCAGAGATTAGTAAATTTAAAAAGAAACAACACTATAAACGATCTAGATCCAGGTGTGGTGGCACACACCTGTCATTAAAGCTACTTTGGAGGCTGAGGCAGGATGATCACAAGTCCAAGATCAGTCTGGGAAATTTAGGGAGGACCTTTAAATAAATAAATAAATAAATAAATGATGGCAATTGTGTGTGGGGTGGTAGAGCACTCCCCAGGTTTGATTCCCACTACTGCAGAAACAAAACAAACAAAAACAACTAGTGCTAAAGACATCTTTAGAACACTTTGCTCAGCAAAAAGAATATGCATTCTTTTCAAGTCACTGGGAACAATCTCCAGGATAGACCACATGTTAGATTACAAAGCAGCCTCAGTAAATTTACAAGGATTGAAATAACACAACTTGTGACTTTTGAAAACAAAAGAATGAAATGAATTCAGTAACAGAAATGATGAAAAATTCATGGATAGGTCAGAATTAAATAACATACATCTAAATAATTAATGAGTGAAAGACGAAATCACAAGAAGATTAGGAAATACCATGCAATGAATGAAAGTGAAGACCTACACACAAAAACTTATGTTCTACAGTTAAACATAACTTAGAGGAGAATTTTTATCTATGTGTAATAGCTATATAAAAATGAAAGATTTCAAATCAATAACTTAATTTTCCAATTTAAGAAGGAAAATAAAACTAAACCCAAATCAAGTGTAAAGAAGGAAATTTTGGAACAGAAATTAATGAAATGGAAAAAGGAAAAATAATAGACAACAAAATCAAAACTTGATTCTTAAAGAAGACCAACAAAATTCTCAAGCCTTTAAGTAAATTAACCAAGGGAAAAAAATGTATTACTAAAGTTAGAAATGAAAAAGGAGACAATACTACCAGCATTACAGACATAGAAAGGACTGTATGGTGATATTGTGAACAACTATATACCAACAAATTGAATAACCTAGAAGAAATGACAATATTTCTAGAAAGACACAAACTACCAAACTGACTCAAAAGAAACAAATCTCAATAGACTATATAACAAGTAAAGAAAATGAATTAACAATTAAAACACTACTCACTACATACTATACACACACACACAGGCCCAGTTGACTTCACAGGTGAAGTTTACTAAACATTGAAAAAACTTAAAATCAATCTTAAAAAAATTTCTGAAAAACAGAAGAAGAATACTTTACTACTTATTCTCTGAAGCCAGTATTTGTCTAACACACACATACACAAAGGCATAACAACAACAAAAATACTACAGGCCAATAATGCCTGTAAAGATCCAAAAATCTTGCACAAAACACTAATAAGCTGAATCCAGCAGCATATATGTAGTGTAATCAAAATATACAGTGAATGTTTAAAATTTTTAAAACATGTTACAGTAAAAACACATTGCCATAATCTTCTTCAAAATACTCCTCAATTTGAACGTATTTACTCCATTAATCTTGATGCTTTCTGAGGCAGTTCTGGAGTCCCCTTTATGAAGTATAATAAAAATATGGTGACTGCTGCTGCCAAGCACTGTCCGTTGGAAAGGTGGCTCCTAAGAACGTGACGCTGTGTCCTCATCCACCTTAGTCACCACTTCTAATGCTATATGAACTTCTGGTTCTTTCCCAAAGTCAAAATGACTACGGAAGGTAAATGTTTAGTATTGATTCTGCACCTCATGGTATCCATGGCAAACTAAAGACACTCACTCAGATTGGCTTCAGAAAGTGGCAAGAATGATGCAATCAGTGAATTTGAAGCAAGGGAGAATGTTTTCAGGGGGATTCATGGCACTGTCTTTTACTGTAATAAAATTTTAAAAATTTAAACATTCACTGAATTTTTCAATCGTAAAATATATTCAACGTCAAGATCAAGTAGAATTTATTACAGGAATGCAAGCTTTAACATCTGATGATCAATTAATGTAATACATCACATCAGTAGCATAAAGGACAAAAGATAAAGCATTTGACAAAATTTAACTTCACTTTATGATCAAAATACTCAAGAAACGATGAAAAGGGAGTTGGCTGGACTAATAAAAGGCACCTATTTTTATTAGCATATATTGTACAAATTAATGAATTTCATTGTGTCATTCCCATACATGCATATCATAAAGGGCACATATTAAAAACCAATAGCTAACATTATACTTAATAATTAAAGACAAAAAGTTTACCCTTCCTAAGATCCAGTAAAGAAAAAAAAAGATGTTCATTTTCTCCACCATTTTGCTGGAGTTTCTGGCCAGAATTATTAGGCAAGAAAATGAAATAAAAGATTTCCGTATTGGAAAGAAATAATTAAAACTATCTATATTTGCAGATGACATGATTTTTTTTTGTTTTAGAGTAGGAAAAAATTATTGAGAGAAAGAAAGCTTCTCCCCAAGAGAGAGGGGGACCAGAAAGTGGGTTGCCCACCCACCCCACGGTTCAAAGATGTTTTATACAGCAAAGCCATGAGGTGAGGCGGGTTGCAGATGACACGGTCTTATACGTGGGAAACCCAAAGGAATTGACTAAGTGCTATTGGAATTAGTAAACAATATTGCAGGATATAAAATCATATACAAAACTAAGTTTTTTGGGTATGCATACAATGAACAGTTTAAAGACATTAAATTTCATTTCATACTATATACCAAAGAATAAGATACTTAGGAGTATTTTTTAACAAAATGTGAAATCTATGCTGAAAACTACAAAATATCACTGAAAGATATTAAGTTGAAAGATTAATACTGTTAAGATGCCAGTATCCTCCAAATTGTTCTACAGATTCAATACAATCCCTATTAAAACCCCAACTGGGGCTGAGGATTTAGCTCAGTGGTTTCGCCACCTGCTGCTCAATTGCAAGGACCGACCGAGTTTGATCCCCTGTACCCAAAACAAAAAAACAAAAAAACAAAAAACCCCAACTGGCTTCCTTTCAGGAATGACAAGCAGATCCAAAGACTCATAGGAAATGCAAGATACCCAAAATGCACAAGAAAGTTCTTGAAAAAGAGGAACAAAATAGCGGCCCCTCACTTCTTAGTTCCAAAACAGACTACAAAGCTCTCATAATTAGGGCAACGCAGGCAGAAGCATAGGCAGATTGTTCTGTGGAATAAAATCAAGAGTCCCAAAAGAAACCCTTTCATTTATAGGCAACTGGTTTTCAACAAAGGTAGCAAGACAGTTCAGTGGGAAAAGATTCTTTTCAACAAATGGTGCTGGGGTACTGGGTAGGCACATATTAAGTGATGAACTGGAATCCCAGCCCCCAAGCATTATACAGAAATTAACTCAGATTGGATGAAAATGTGAGAGCTTAATGTATGAGCTACAACCTAAATGTAGGAGCTTAAACATAAGAGCTTAACAAGAGCTACAACTATCAGACTCTTGAAAAGGAGTTTTGTGATCTTGATTTGGCAATTATGTGACACCAAGAAAATGAAAAGACAGCTTATAAAACCAGGAGGAAATTTTTACAAAATGGATTGTAGCTAGAATATATGAAGAAACCTTACAACTCTGTAAGACAAGACAGTCCATTTATAAAATGAGCAAAGGCTCTGAACAGACATTTCCTCAAAGAAGATATACAAATGGTCAATAAGCAGAGGAAAAGATACTCCACCTTATTAGCCATTAGGAAATATGAATCACAGCTAGAGTGAAGTGGCAATACTCAGATACTGATAAGGATGTGGAGAAATCAGAACCCTCATATGTTGCTTGTGGAAATACAAAATGGTGTAGCCACTCTGGAAAAGTTTGTCAGTTCATCAAAAGAGTAAACATAGCTACCATATGACCTAGCAATTGCAATCCATGAGAAATTAAACCCTGGGTCTCAAAGTCTCATACATAGATGTTCATAACAGCCCAAAGTGAATACAACCCAAATGCTTATTAACTGATGAATGGTTAAGGAAAATGTGTATCAGTGCAGTGGAACATTGTTCAGGAATGAAAACAACGTACTGATGCGTGCTACAACTTGGGTAAACCTTACAAACTATTCTGAGAGGGGCCAGTTCCAAAAGACCAGACTTTGTGCAATTCCAATTAGGTTGAATGTTCAGAAGACGAAGATCTGTGTCCAGAGAAAGTGGAGCAGTGGTTGCTGGAAACTGGGTGTGAGAGGGGAGGGCCTGAGGAGTCTGCTGGGGGATACAGGGTTTCTTTCTGGGGTGATAAAAATGCTCAGGATTGATTTCTGTACAACTTTGTTATTGCATGAACTGTAAGCCTTGCCTTTACACTTTAAATGGACACTTTGCACAGGATGTGGATGCGTCTCACGCTGCTCTTACAGGGGGAGGGTGGTACCGAGACACTGGTCAGATGGCAGAGGCAGCTGTGGGGAAGAGCGGGAGGAGACCTTGAAAGGGAAGTGGGACCATCACCTAGGAAAGGAAGGTTAGGGACATGGAGGGTGAGAGTGTTTGGTTTGAGAAGCACCAAGATGGGTGTCATGGATGTTAGGAATTTGAGGAAATGCAAAATATCACAGTTCCAAATGTTCACTTATTTGCAATGATTTTATTTGGATGTTTTCCTTTTTGCAAAGTGGAAAATTTCATATTTGATTTAGTGTCTGCTCACGTCCCAGAGGACAAACTTCTTATTGGACCCTGGAATGTCGCCAGTTGGAATCTTTGGTGGCTGGGGCTCTAGGATTGCACCAGACATTGATTTTGACCTCAAGGAGAGAGACGACTGGCAATTTATTGGCCTCAAATCATTTTTATGCAAAAATGAATTCAATTTTTAAAATTCCTTTGATGCAATATGATGAAATTTCACAAGTATAAATCAAGCTTGACCTGCCAAAATATGTTCCCACATCAGTATGCTATTTTAGGGTGGTTTTGATTTAGAAACCTTTCAGCAATTATTTTTGAGAATTTTATTCTAATTTTGTCAGCTGAATAGTGACTGTGTTATAACTTATTGCTTTACTTTTGTACTTTGCACTTCTGCAGAAACTTGATATTTGGTTGATAGATTCCAAATGGAACCGAGAGTGGTTTACACCTGTCCCATGGTCCATATCAGCAGCACTTGGCTTCCTATAGGCATTATTGTTCACCCAGTGGAGAGGTGAGTACAGCAATGTGAAGGTGTAAAGCCCTTGTCCTCCAGGGGTGTTGTCATGTAAAGGGACAGGTAACCCCCAAAGGGGGATCTGACAGAATGGGCTAAGAGCTGTTCGAGGGACTCCCAGGTACTGGGTGGTAGACAGGAGGCCACCGTGGGCAGGACGCATGGGCAGGAGAGATGGACCGGGAGAGCCTCTCAAAGCTGACTCAGACTTCGAAGATGTGTGTTTCGGCAGAGATATGCATACATTTGTACCCTTCCCATCCAAAACATCTTTAGTAATCAATAACACCCTAAAACAATTTTAAAAGAAAACACACCAGTCATATACATTTTGGTCAAGAATTTAAAATACAAAAGACAGATGTCCAACAAAGATGAACGTAGGCCCCAAACGCGATTGCCTGCTCTGGTCACAACTGAGACATCAGGCTTCAGGCCTGATGAAGTGAAAGGTCGCAAACGGCGTCGTTTTCCCACGCCTGTCTGTGCACAGTTCCGGCTTAGCGACGGCAGGGCAGCGTTTATATCCAAGTCTCAGAGAAGCCCCCTTGCCCAGCGTCTGCCTGCCTCGGGCCTGTGACACAGAGGGAGTCTGGGCTCTGCGGCTGGAAGAATATTTCCACAGCCGCGTCAGACATTCGTAGTTCTTTACAACAGTAGCGAAACTCATCACGTGGTGGTCTGAAACTTGATAAACTGTGGTGAGCCAGTGGGCAGGAAGCAGCATTGGTGTTAGGATAGAAGCAGTTCTGACCTCTTAGGCCACTGGAAGGGAGTCAGAGACTGCACTTTGAGAACCACGGCCCTCGGCCATCACAAGCGAGGAAAACGTGGGTGAAGACGCCATCAGAGAACACACAGGATGCTGCGAGACTTCGTGTAGGACCTTAGCGAGTTGTCGTAGGCTCTCGCAGGTGCTCAGGAGGGCTCGGGGATTTATTCGAAGTCCAGAGGGTAGTGATTGTGGGTTCAGTGGCGCTGTGAGGAGCTCCGCCCCCTGTGTCTGTGGCGATGAATGAACAGGGTGCAAGGGGGCAGGAAGCCAGCTGCAGACCGGGTGCACTCACCCTGCTGAAGATGTAAGCGCGCGTCAGAGGACTGGGCGGAAGTGGTCTGGGTGCTCAGCTGGACACCCACGGAGAGGAAAGAAATGGAAACGCGTCTCTGCCTCAGATGGGTGACCTTGGGCTGAGCTCGAAGAAAGGGGTGCAGGCGAGAGCGCCCACTTCCTGAGGCTGCACCCGCCTGGGAGTCCTCAGAGCTCATGAAGGCTCAGGAGTGAAGGGTCTCTGGGTGTAGAAGACCCTTGGGAACACTTCTGTCAGGAATTCTTCAGTTGTTCCCCAAGGAGCTGCAGGACCTCTAGCAAGGTGGTGAGTCGGAAATTAGAGGATTAAAGGAGGCCAGGGCCGGGAATTTAGCTCGGTTTTGCCGCCTGCCGCGTAAGCGCAAGGTTCTGAGTTCGATCCCCAGTACCCCCCCCCCCAAAAAGGCCAAAAGGCCAACAGGGGGCTCCTCAGGCCCCTAACCCCAGCGACTGGACTTCTGCTGAAACAGACTTGAGCTGGTCCTGCAGGGGAACCTGACCTCCCGTGCCTCCGGCAGCCCACACTTGTCTCTCCTCACAGGGCCATCTGCTCACGTCAGCAACAGGGCTCACTCCCACGTCACCAGTGTCTGCTTTCCTTAGCTCTGGAGCTTTCAGCCCCGAGAGGTGATGGGTGGCCAAACTAAAGCAATAGTGTTCAGAGGCTGAAAATGCAAACACCTCCCGAGGACAGGCAGTATATAGCTCAAGGTGGGAGGGCAGATGGGCCCTGGATAAATGGGAGTCTGAAGATCCCAGGAAAAGCAGTCAAGTTCCAAAGTAAACAACTTCTGGCAACCAACCGCAATAATTCAAAGACATAAAAACATTCCCAATGCTTTCGGGATCTCTTCTGACCTTCCGAAACCTCCAGCCTGTCAGCATACCCATTTTACAGATGAACCTCATACAGGTGCTTTGACTGGGAGATTGTGCAACGTGGGGGTTTAGAGTTGGATTGCAGAGTTAGACTAACCTGGTTTTTATCCTAGGGCTGCCACTGGTGAGATATGTGATCTTGGAAAGAACAGCTTCTACAATCCTGTATTTCCTCATCTGCACGTCCAAAGGAAGCACTTGGTCCTGGGCCTGGTACATGAAGTGCTCAACAAATGTGGGTGTTTCTGCTACTGCTGCATGGAGAATAAGGTCAGACACAAATTGTGGCAAAGCTGCAGGATTTCACCTCATTCTGAGATTTCACATCAGGGAAGTCCAACACCAGACTTCTGGTCACCGTGACACGGGTGTGTGTGTGTGTGTGTGCGCGCGCGCCTGGACAGCTTCTGAGACAAAACAAAATAGAGGGCTGGGGATTTACCTCAGTGGTTCTGCCACCTGCCTTGAAAGCACAAGGACCCAAGTTCAATCCCCAGTACCAAAAAAACCCCCCACAAAACCAAAACAAAACAAAAGAGAACTGGAGAAAGCAGAGCCACAGTCAGGCAGTGATTTGCATTCGGGGCTGGGGTGGGGCAGAGTACAACGCTGCCTTTGACCTAGTCTTCCCTCCTTCACAGGCGCATCTGTTTTGCCTTAAGCCTGGAGTCCCTTCGGGGATGTTTGTAAAGGAAGCTGATCTTTCCCTCAGGTCTCCTCCAGCGCTGCCATGTGGCTTGGCAAAAGCCAGGGCCATCCAGGGCTTTTGCATAGGCTGTGTGCCCCTGGGAGCACTCATTTACTGAGCATGTGCACGGTCTGCCCATGACTGTCAGGAGGGAACAATTTTCTGTCACTTCAAATCTACAACAAATTTGGACTACTGCCCTGGGATGAAAAGCCATCTGTCTCTGCAGTTTGAAGAGCAGCGTCCAGCGAGCTGCCTGGGTATGTTCCATGTTGCAGCGCGCCCTTCTCCTGAGGGCAACACACTTTCAGGGTGTCTATTGGCTGTTTGGGACAGTGTGCTTTTTATAGAATTTGATTCACCATTCTGGGAAGATGTAGCTAACGTATTCAGAGACTGTGGCTGTTGGTATCTCAGGACCTGTGTGAACAGAGCACTCCATCCATCAATCCAGGGCATTGGCACTTGGGATTCATCACTTAGAACTAAATAATTTTAATACACTTAATGGAGGAGGCAGTGTGGTATAAGAAGAGTATGGGCATTATTTTAAATTTTTATTTGTCTGTGCTTGCCGTACAAATCATCATATTCTCCGAGGGGAGCTGGCGCATGCTCATGGCACAGCTTCATTCTTTTTGTGTCCCCTTGTCTCCCCACTCCTCTTCCCATCTGCAAAAGAGGATGAACAATGAAGTCAGAAGAGTGAGTTCCAGCCCCGTGTTCTCCAGGGTGTGACTTCAGATCACTTCCACCCGGTTCTCTGTTAAGTAGTCCCAGATTCAGGCTGGAGGCCCTGGCTCTGTCTGGGAAAGGGCAGATGTTCTGAACACTGTCACCGTCCTCTGTCCCTGGGAGCCCTGATGGACAGAGGCAGGAATTATGTCTGTGCAGACTGCACCTGAAGTAGGTACGTAGGTTTGTTCAGCACAGAAGGGGCTATTTTCATAGTTTTCCTGTGATGATATACCTTTTTCCTTCAGGGCCCATGCTCTAGTTCTTTGAGTATGTACTTTTAAAATTCTGCCCAATAAACTCCAAAACATCACAAATCCAACTGAGAATGGAAGATACCACCTTTCCAGGGCTTTCCAATGACCCATGATGTTTTGTATTGAAAAAGTAAAAACTAGGCCAGGGATTTAGCTCAGTGGCACCATGCCTGCCTCTCAAGCCCAAGGTTCTGAGTTCGATCCCCTGTACTTGGAAAAAAAAAAAAAAGTAAAAGCTAAAAAAAACCCGCAAAAGAAATTAATAACTGGTGACACCAAACAAACCAGACTTGATTCATAACTCAAGTAGAAGGACAGATGGGTAGATAGCTTCAGGGTGGGCTCAGCCCTCCCGAGGAGCTACTGATTGATTTGTTTTTGTCTTTATTTTGAGACAAGGTCTCACTATATAGCTCAGCGTGGCCTTGAATCTTGTGATCCTTCTGCCCTGGCCTCCGGAGGGCTGGGATTACAGGTGTGCACCGTCACATCCAGCTCCTGAGGAACTTTTATGGAGAACTGAGAAGGGGAAGTTGGAGATTTCTGGACAGACGGGCAGAAATACCACTGACCCCCGAGCCCTGGCTGGTTTGCTGCTCCACATCGCCTCCAGCTTCCCTTCTCCTTTAGGTGAAAGTGTTTTCCTAAACTGGCCTCCCGTCTCTCTGCATTAAAATAAAAAACGTTCTGGAGAGAAGTCCGCTTTTTGCCTGCTTCGCAGCGTCAGGTGGTCGGTTCCGGTAAGACGTGAGGTGGGGTGGCCACCAGGATAAGCTGGCGAACGGCCGGGAAATCCCAGCAGGTATCACAGGGCGCGTGTGGCTTGGTGCAAGAGTGAGCCTAGCGTGCAGGAAGCCCTGGTCTGACCCCCCAGCCTCCCAGGGAAAACCCTGAATATGATGTGAGCGCCTGCACCTCAACTGCACCCAGGTCACTTATTAAAAACTCACATTTCTGGGGGTCGTGCCTGGTCTACCTCCCCAGTCTCTCAGAGCTGTGAGACCTGGAAGTGTAAGTGTCCAATAAGCTCTTCAGGTGATCTTGATGTCCGAGAAGAGAGCTGGGCAAAGCCTGGTGTAGCGCCTGAGCCGGGGCTGTTTCAAGTCCGGGAGACCCAGGGCGCCTGCGCAGACACGGGACCAATCAGAAAGCTCTGTTTCCATCTGGCGGGAAAGCAAGCGAGCCCTAAGGCCTGTGTACGTCTGGCACCGGCCAAGTGAGTTTGCTAGAGGACAGCCCTCCCATACCTTATTTGCAGGAGGGAGAAGCCAGCCCAGGAATCGCAGACGTTAAAGACTTCCCTTATCCCCGCGGCGGCGGGGAGTCTGTTCACCCCCGCTCTCTCCCTGCCGTGTGCTGCCGCAGGCCTGCCCCTACCTCCTCGGGTGTGTTGTGCAGTTCTGAGTGCAGGACACCAGGACCCCGGAAAGCGTCCCCAACCAGCTCTGTAACGATCGAAGCACAGTAACTCTATGGGCCCTGGGGCAGGGCCCGGGTGAGCCGCGGGCAGATGGAGGACGCGGTCGCTTGCACGGTTGCCTCCACTACAAGCGCTGACTGCGCCGCCACCAGGCCAGGCTGCCTCCGCCTGCGGCCGGGGTGAAGAGGGCAAGCTTCCGTGGTCCTCGGCACGCGTTTCTGATGGTGCCCTTACCAAGGCGTCATTGCTCTCAGGCACGAATCCCGCGTCCGCGTCCTTTGACCCGGCTGTGTCCGCAGAGCCCCACCGTGGACCCGTCTGAGTCATTTTGTTTGCAGATTCAGAGAGGAGAGAAAGGGCCTTCCGTAGCTTCCTCCAAGGTCCTCGGGAGAGGTTGAGGGTTCCAACCAGAGCACAGGAAGGCCTGGGGCGACTCCGAAACGCTCCACCTCTCTCCCGCTTTTTGGGAATGGTTTACCACCCTGTCAGACCTGTGGCAGCCTTCTGTTTTGTTTTGTTTTGGCAGAGCTGAAGGAAAACTCCAATGGGGGTGATTTTCCATACTTTTACATAAACTTTTAATGATCCACTGGGAAAGAAAAAGCAGTAAATTGAATGTTCCCCTGCAAGGGGTGCATGCAGGGAGGAAGGAAACTGGCAAGGCCCCCATGACACCCATGGGAGCCCTCAGACGCAGCTGCCAATGCCAGTCGCTCAATCAGCAGGCAGGCGTCTGACGGAAATGAATTGGTTCCTGTTTTTGTAGGAAGGTGGAAAGGAGATTAGAAATAATGAGTAGCCCCGTGGTTGACCTTGAGCTTGTAAAAAGAGATAAGTGCCCTGAAGTATTTCCTGGGAGAAGCGTTGACAAAGGGCAGGGCCCGCTCTGGAGGTCTTCAATTCTGACTGGAAAGGAAAGATTTCTGTGGCTTTTGTTCTTGAAAAACAAAAAAGAAAGGTACTATCTGTATGCTGAGGAGTGAGTAGTGTGACTACATAGGAGTATTTACCTGCTGCTCCAAGCACGCTGTGAGCTTTCCTACAGTTCTTGCCTGTACTTTTCATGTTGGCCAAATCAATATCATTAATTTCTTAATAGTCGAAAATGGATTGTGCATCCCCTTGGATCAGTATTGCACTCATGCTGGGTCTGATCCTGCAGGAGATTAAAAAAGGTAGGCACTCCAACCTTTCATTTATTTTTATTTTAAATTTTTAATTATTTTGGACATGGGGATTGAACCAAGGCCTTGCACAAGCTAAGCATGTGCTCTGACGCTGAGCTGTATGCTCAGTTTAATCGTTATTTTATAGACAAGGAAACTGAGACTTGAAGATGCCCAAGGGGAAAAGTATGAGGCTTGTGATTGGAGTCTAGGTCATCTGATTGCACTGGCGGTGTTGACACAACCCTAACCTTGTCGTTTATACAACAGCCCTCACTTTATTTCACAGACTAAGTGCAAGAGAGAGGGAAGATTAGGAGAAGGAGGCGATGGCTGCAGAGAGGCTGGCCCTTGAGAATGTAGGGTCAGGGCTGCTGGCTTCCGATGCCTGTCTTCAAAGCCTTTAGCTTTGTCCTTCAGTTTGTTCTTCCACTAACTCTGTGTATTCTCACCGGCAAGTGACGATGTCCTTGACTCTGGGTTTTCTCACCTGTAAAAAGGTGGCATTGTATCAAATGGCCATGAAAGTCCTTCAGTTTCCAACAGTCTACTAATATTTATGGTTCTTCCTTCCAGGGACCTCTGGCCTCTGAGGAGATATAAAAATATCAATCACATATGATGCAAATAGAAATTCAGCTGGATAACTAAAGGGTCTCAGGATGGCCCTGGAGTCACTGCTAAACAAATGTTGGCTGTTGGGGAGGCAGAGAGACAGTGCACAACGCTGCAGCCCTGGGAAGTGATTTGCTCAAGGAGCTGAAAACTGAAGCCTGGCTTTTACAGTTCAGTCCAGCTGGACTTATAACAAATTCTGAGATGAGTACCTGCTCTTTGTGATAATCAGGGGTCACAGCAGTGTGTGAGATGGCAGGATAACTAGGATACTTAGGGGGAAAGGTAAGAGCAAGGGCCCACGGGAAAGTCCTTGTTCTGGAGTAGGACAGCCTTTTGTTTTGCCGTGTGCCCATCCGTATTTTGCACCTATTTTATGTAACATCACAGCATTCATTTATGGCCCTTTTGCTTGGTCTGAAGCTCCTTGTCAACACTTCTCCATCTCCGTGCTTGACAGTGTCTGCATTGATGATGCACTTGATTAATAATTAGTTGAATACATGTCATACTTCGGAGATGTTTGTCCATTCATTAAAAAACAAAACACAAGGGCTGAGGATGTCCTTTAATAGTAGAGTGCCTGCTTAGCATGTGCAAGGCCCTGGGTTCAATCCCTAGTGCAAACAAATAAAATCAACAATAAAATCCAAAGACACAAAACAACAGCAACAGAATGACTCATTGAGTGCTTTGTGGCTTAAGTCCTACACACAAAGATCAAACGATGTTGGTTCTGCCCTCTTGTCTCCCGCAGTCTCATTCATAAGTATCTGCAATGCAGAGTAAGAATGGAAGAATGCTCCGAGAGGAATTTGTAACCGAGACCCTGCCAATTTGGAAGAGTTGAAGTAAGTTTCCAGCTCCGTAAAGAGAAGACAGAGCGGACAAGCTCAGCCTCAAAGAGCTCGGAAATATTTTTTATCCTTTCTGCAGCTCAGTTCTCTAGGTGGTTGATTTCCTTAGGCCTCAGATGTTGTCTCTTAAATTCCCTTCACTATCTGGGCATTCTGTAAGGCTATGTAGAAGACACTAAGATCACTTCTTGACTTCTGGGGACAGGTTACCTAATTGTAGGAGAATGCAGAACATGTTTGATACTACATTTGATCTTAGCCAAAAGTCCGAGAAGTGATTGCAGAACATGTTTGAAAGCAACAGATAGAAGCATTGTTTCCCCATTGTGGACAAGACAAGATCTGTAACAGAAATACTGGGGAAAGGAAAGAGGAGGCTGAAAGATAAATGAGCTGGCCTCTTCCTTCTCACCTGTCTGTCCTTGATGAATTAAGCATAGGCGTTCAAGGTGACATGATTCCATTTCTACATTCATCCATTCATTTTTGACAAACACCAAAGGGTGCTCACAGTGTCCAGGATCCCGTGGCTCAGAGCTCTCAGGGACCCTAGAGCTGACCATATGTGTAAATCCAAGCCAGCACACACAAAGCGTGTAAGTGTCTAGAGCAGCTGTAACCAAGAGTGGCAGACTGGATTGGGTGGCATAAATGATAACAGTACCATGAGAAGTCTGAGATCAGGATGTCAGTAGGATTGGTTTCTTTCTTTGGCTTGTAGATGACCAATCTCTTCTGACTTCACATACCCGCTCTGTGTGTTCTTTGATCCCAGTCTCCTTTTCTTATAAAGACACCAGTCATCCTGATTGGGCCCTCCTGTGTGACCTCATTTTACCCTTCCTGACCTCGTCAAAGGCCCTGTCTCCAAAGATGGTCACATTCTGAGGCACTGGAAGTGGAAATTCAACATATTGGGGGGAGGGGTAAAAATTTGTTGGTTCCAATTCTCAGCCTCACTTTCAGAAGGATGGTGGGGGAGTTTGAGAATATTTATTTTATTCAAGTTGTTTTTTCTAGTTGTTTTTCAAGTTGTTTGGTAAATAATTGGACATTCCGCCAAATTGAAGATCAGCTCACAAAACCCAAATCATTAAAATTTTCCATTCACTCAGGATTGTGTGGTTTGATCAAGATAGCGATTTTTCAGTGTTTTTGGCACTTGGCTTTGTTAAGCAGCCCTGACTGTTTTGTTTACTAAGTCCTTAGTTACAGCTTGGAGTTGACATAGAGTGTCTTGCTCTGCAAAAGTGCACACATTGTACAAGCTCTAAAAGAGGAAAAAACACAATCCTTCACGGCCTGAGGCTGAAGTTTATTATAAGGGAGGATTTCAAGGGTATTAAAAAGGGGATGGCTGATGCTGGATCATTTGCTTATAACGGACATAGATGAATTGTTTGGACTCGGATGAGAGGAAACTGACTGGGCTGAAAGGAAGCAACAGGACATTAAGGTTGTTGGTTGTTCTTATCAACAGGGATCTAAAGGCTTGGTAAAAGCACTTCTGTCTCCATGGAGGTCCTTCTCATTTCTGCTGTCCACCCTGACCTATATGGGCCTATGTGAAATGATGAAAGATAATGCAAAATTCCATTTCTGTGCCAACTGTGCTATTACCAGCGAGTGGTAATGAAACCAATCTTTGAATTGTGCATGGAAAGCTAGATTGGAGTTCTTTTCAATAACATAACATACATATTTCAGATCAAGTAATGTTATTTTCTATCAGTGAAGTATAATTTTTCACAAAGCATGCATGGAAAATTGAATTCTTTGAGAGAGTATAAGGCATCTTGTGCAACTTTCCTAACAGGTGGAAAACCTGGGGCTAATAGATCTGCATACTTCTCTCAAGGTTGTCTGGTGCATTACTGGAAGAACTAAATTGAACCTGTTTTAATTAGCTCCAGCTGCTCTACAAAACTACTATAAACTGGGGGGGCTTAAGCCATGGAAATGTATTTCTCAATGTTCTAGAGGCAGGAAATCTGAGGTCAGGGTACCAGCGTGGTTGTTTTCTTAAGGATCTGTTATGGATTGTGTCTAAATGTCCCCCTAAAGCCTCATGTGGTCATAGGTGGGGCTTTCCAGAGGTGGCTGGTCTAGGGTGTGTGATGTTGGGATTAAGTGTGTGATGCTGGATCAAGGGTGTGTGGTTATTAAATTAGTCCACTGATTGGTCTGGCATAGTCTGGTAGTGGATAATGGCCCAGCCTGGGTATGAGTGCTACCCACCCTAGGTAGATATAAGGGCAGAAAGAGGGCTGTTGTTGCTTGCTTCTTGCTGTGTTTGCTGCCTTCTGCCTGCTATGAACTGTTTCTCCTCTGAGATTCCCCTCTGCCCTGCTACCTTGCCTTGGAGCCAGCTGATTATGGACTGAAATCTCCACAAACTGTGAGCAGAAATAAACCTTTCCTTCTTTAACTTTGGGTGTCAGATATTTTTGTCTCAGCAATGAGAAAAGTAACTAAGACAGGATCATCTCCTTGCTATGTCTTCATGTGGCAAAAAGGAGAGAGAGAGAGAGAGAGAGAGAGTCTCATCTCTTATAAGGGCACTCACCCCATAATGAGGACCCACTCTCGGGACCCAATCACCTCCCAAAGTCTCCATCTCCAATTCCCATCCCACTGGGGAGTAGGAGTTCAGCCTATGAATTTGGCAGGACACAAACATCTGGTCTACAGCACAACCCCAAGTCTCCCTGACTCCCAGCCAGAGTCACAGATGTTGGTGCTACACTCAATCTCGGAGGCCACCGAGCACAAGCCTCTCGCTATAATTAATTGTCACTACTTGTGGTTAAGGACTTTGAGGCTCAGGAGGGTGAGACAGTCTACTTGAGGTGACAGAGACCTGAAGACAGAGCCAGAAACTGGCAGCTCCCTTGTATCTCCAGGTACCTGAGAGCCCTGCTCCAGGATTTCTCTTAGGGCTTCCTGAGTTGAGACTGAGCCCATGGTTTATGGCAGTGTCTGGCTCTGTGCTCCTTGTCTTACACAGGACAGGAGTATGGGTTTTGGGCTCCTCTTCTTGCTGTGTTTGCCTTCCTTTCACACAAAGGAAGCAAGATGGGATGCGCTTAGAGATTCCATCAAGAAACTAGCCATGGTTACAGTTTTACTTACATGCAGTAGAACAACTAACTAGACAATATATTTATCAGTTGGTCAACTATTGAGTAGCTTATTAGTGCACAAGAATAAAAACCAACTAACTCACCAAGCAAGCAAACAAACAAATCCCTGAAAATTATGATGCAGTACAAAGGCCCTTGTCTGGATATTAGGCTTCCTGGCCTCCAGGACTGAGAGATACATATCTCTCCCTCTCTCCCTCCCCGCCCCTCCTCTCTCCCTCTCTCTCTCTCTCTCCGAATTACCCAATCAGATATGCTGCTATAGGAAACACAAACTAGATTAAGACAATTTAGATTCCCAAATGCCCACAGGAACTGTGGCAATTTGAAGGGTTAAAATTAAATATAGAAGTACCTTCCTTGTTCATCACACAGTGTCGTGGTGTTTGTTCTGAAGATTAGATGTCAGGGTGCCTGGCAGAGCACCCTTTCAGAGGCAGTTTCTGGGGGCTAAAACCTCCCTGCCTCTGGTCACACACACTGTTGGGATACTGTTGCTTTTGTCTGAACCGCTATTTAAAGGGCCTCATTGGTAGGGGGACTTTGGAGTCTCATCTGTGCTTGGACCCTTCCCAGTCGGAACCCTGAAAGGTGCATAATGGGACCCCAAGGTGCTGAAGTTGGAGTTTCAGGTGTTGAAGCTCCCACTCTGATGATGTAACTTTTTTTCCCTGTGCTTTTTCTTTCTTCTTTGTAATCATATATGTGTCTATTAATAGTTTGATACATTTTGGGGATGGAGATTTAGCTCAGTGGTTCCACCACCTGCCTTGCAAGCACAAGATCCTGAGTTTGATCCCCAGTACCAAAAAAAAAAAAGTTCAGTACATTTTGTGGTATTGCTTTTACCTTGGTGTTAAAGGCCTTTGTTGTTTGCGACTCTGAACCTCTAAATTAAGCAGCTGGGACAGACTGCTGTGGTCTTGAATGAGACTCATGAGCAACCTAATTTTCTTTAAGAAATCAGAGCAGAAAGATGTCCACCCCGTGGAGATTCCTGGGTGGGAGGACATGCCTTTCTCCTGAGTGCCCAAAGAGTGTGCCCAGGGTACTAGACCCTGTGAGAAATGGGGAAGGAGGTTGAGAAATGGTGACCCTCTCCAGGTCAAAGGTGTGAATACTGGGACAAAATGATGGAAGATCAATTAACACCAGAAAAGGAGCTGCCTGAGCTCCAGAGTGAATTATCTATGTTGCAATGTCTGAATTTTGTTTTGAGAGAACAGGCATGAAATTTTCAGAGTATACCTGAAAAAGCCACTGTTAAAGTAGCCGAATATAAGTATAAAAAGTGTAGAGGGAAAGTTAATAAGCAGAGAAACTGATACAGGGCTGGAGGCCTCTGTAATTTATGGTAACCTTGATAAATTTCATGAAATCTCTATGTTTTTTTAAAAATAAATTTTATTTTATCCCATTTCCCCCCCTCAAGCCCCCTCCCCTCCCTATAACAAAAGCTTTGTTTCCGTTTTTTCCTTCTAGTTCCACTTTTTTCTTGTCCCTTACATTCTCCCTCCTCCCTTGATCTCTATGTTAATTTTAGGAACAGGGGGAATGAAATTCAGGCTTTGTAAGTTGACGTTGAAAACTGGACAATTTCCCAAAAGGGCGTACCCAGTAGTCGTTGTACCTGTTCCTGAATATATAATTGGTATAGATATTTTAAGAGGAATACTAGACCATTACTTACCTAATTACTTACCAGTTTGCTGTCTGAATGCTTAAAGTTAGGGAAGTTTTAGTTGGGAAAGTTCACATGCCCCCAGTTACCTTGCTTGTTCCCTCCAAAATTCTCTCTCTCTTGAGCAATACTGAGTTATAAGGGGCCAAGATGAGATTACTGCTGCCACGGAGGAATATGTTGATGGTGGAGCCTTAGTGACCACCACTACCCCAAGGAACAGCCCTTGGAGAAATGAACAAGAGCCCATTGTTGCAAATCTTGGCTGAATTGTAAATTTACTTTTAGATTCCAGTTTGATATTTTTGGTTCAATTGGTGTGCTTAAAACATGTCTGGTGTGTTGGGATAATTGGTAACTTGCTCTTCTGCTTTCTGCTTGGGCTCTACTCAAGGTCACTTGGAGGTTTGCTGGCAGCCAGTCCTAGTTAGATAAACTCACTGTAAGACCAAAGGAAAAAAAATGTGCTAGGGGCATTTTAAAATCCAAGCCGCTACAAGGCTTGTTATAGAAAGAAACCAGTAAGTAGGATGGTGGAAAAAAATATAAAGAAAGTTATACATATAAAGAGATATTTTTTTGTGTGAGAGAATTTTGTATGATAAGATTTTGCCCTACCAGGATAATAAAAGGAAAGAGAGTGGCAGAACTAGGAGGCACAAGCATGTTGAAAAAGCCTTGAAGAGGATGAAGTTTAGGAAAGAAACATGTATGGTTTATGGATGGCACTGCCAAAAAAGTAGGTCAGGTCAGACACTGGAAAAGAATTATGGACAGACATTTGGGAAGTGGCATGTGTTACTACCCTGTCAGTTTTTCATGTAGATGCCTGTTTACTACTGGAAACTCCAGAGCATAAGTACAGCGCACACGCAGATCAACTGGCAAAAGTATCTACCATTACTGAAAACAGTGAAGGCAAGAAGGGAGATGAAGTCGGAGAATAGTTGTTGACCAAATGGATACATCACTATTCAGGCCATTTGGGAGTGCAAGCTATGGACAGGTAGGGCCAGGCCCCCAAAAATAGCATTACCCTAGTCTATATTAAGAAAAACCAGAGAGGAATGTGATATTTGTCAAAAAAGAAAATAGCCACATGGTACCTAAAATTATTGCTGGAGGATTGGCCTGAGAACTTCTGGCCCAAATTTGGTAGATTGGTTATTTTGAGCCTTTACTGAACAGCAGGGGATTTAGATTTGTTTACACTTGTGTAGCTACTTATTCTGGGGTGTTAATGGCTACCCAAAGAAATGCAGGGTGAACTTTAGATGTCACTATTTTGTATTATGGTCACCCTTTATAGATTCAAAGTGACAGTGGTTCCCATTTCAAAGAAAACTATAAGATATTGCATCTGAATTAACAGTGAATGGATATATCATATCCCATATTAACTTTAGGCAGCTGGATTAATTGAAAGAATGAATGGATTACTGAAAAAACAATTGAGGAAATTGGGAAATAATACTTGTAGTCAATGGAAGATTAATCTATTTACTGCCTTAAAAAGTTTGAATAATAGAGGAGGGGGAGAAAGTACACCTCTAGCTAGAATGATGACTCCTGGCTTATAGATTAGAAGCCAAGCAGGTGTGGAAAAATCTCTAAAATGGTGGAACGTTGTCCCAGGCCCATACCCCTTATCAGGGGACTGCAGGTTCCACATGTAATGATTTATATTGCCTACAAGAGATAAATCCAGGAGAACTGAAGTCTGCATACAGTGGCCTTGGTGTTCAAATTCCAACAAAATATTCTGGACATATATGACCTTGAGGAAGTTTAGCAAATATTGGGGATCCAAATATTGGGGGAAATAATAGATTCAGATTACATAGGAAAAATTATAATCTTGGTGCAAAATTTAGGAAAACAGCCAGTTATGTTAGCTGCAAGACTGAGTGGCACAGTTATTATCTTATTATCTTATTATCCTTATCATCTCATACAAACAAGGAACTTGGCCACAGTTACTTACCCCACCTGACATGGCCACTGGAATTGGAGGGTTTAAATCAGCCAGTATGAAGGCAGGAGCCAAAGTATGGGTCAAAAGAATACACAAGGTAAACCACAGGCCATTGAGAGAATTGCTGAAGAAAATAACAATAAGGTGGTAATGACTTATAAAGATGATTATGAAATTATACCAACTAATACATCGATTCTTCATGAATAAGTGTCTTGTTGAAAGTGTATTAGGGGTCACCTTTCTCCAGTCCACTGACTTTGTGGACTCCTGGGATGTTTCTCTCCCCAACTAATATCACCACCATTTGTCTTCAAGTCACCATCCCCACTGGCCCACAGCCACTGAACATCGTTGGATGTGACAACTCCTCAGCATGCAACCTATGTGACATTTCAATCACTGGCAACCACATCACTAACTGGAACAGGGAGACCATGACATGGTTTGAAAGACATTTTGTAACGGGACATAATATTGGTTGTTTATTGTGTAGATACAAGTAGTACCACTTAGGCTTTTGCTGACTGCATATCTCGTGACAGGGGATTGGTTTGTAGTTTGTTGACAAGACGGAAGGAGCCCTCTTTGCTCAACAGATGTGCCACTTGTCCCTTTTTCTGGATGGATAAAAAAATCAGAATTTCTCCTTCATTTTTCCTTTCCGTTGGCTAACAGGATGCTGTGCCTTTCACTTGATGCCTCAACCCCTGCCCATATCCAGCTTGTATGTTTCCCTACAACCCCTTACTTTTATATTAACTCAAACTACTAGAGTTCAACAAATGCTTGTAAATAATCAACATCTACTCGATGAATATAAGATTAGGGCACATATAAATCCTAATAAATTGATAAGTATTTCACATGGTAACCACTGATGCTAATTATCATTGGTATGATTTATTTTTAAAATCTGCAACCTCACAACATTACTTTTCTGCTTTGTTAATACATTGCTTGTATTTGCCATTATTTTGATACTGTTAAGTTGCTGTAATGTGTATATGTTTTGTAAAATATACCCCAGAGCTGTTCACAGCCTATAATATGAACATGTCAGATCATAAGGCCAAATGAAGAGTTAAAATTAGGTATAGAAAGATCTTCTTTGTTCATCACACAGTGTTGTGGCTTTTATTCTAAAGATTAGCTGTCACGTTGCCTGGTAGGGCACCCTGACACAAGCAGAAACTTCTTGTGAGCCTGTCTCCCAAGGACAGTTTCTTTCTTACCTTTCTAGAAGACACAGATGTTCCTCTCTCAGGAACTTGGCCAGTTCTTAGGGGCCACAAAATTCCTGCCTCTGGTCGTGCACACACAGTTGGGATACTGCCACTTTTGTCTCAATTGCTTTTTTTATTTTTTGGTACTGGGGATCAAACTCAGGGCCTTGTGCTTGCAAGGCAGGTGTGGTACCACTGAGCTAAATCCATGGCCCTCAATTCCTATTAAAGGGCCTCACTGGTAGGGGGATTCTGGAGTCTTATCCATGGAGAGGATGCTTTCTCTGCTGGGCTCTTCCCAATTGGAACACTGAAAGCCATATAACAGGACTATCTGGCATTGGAATTGGAGTTTCACGTGTTGAAGCTCTTCCGATCTGGTGATGTAATTTTCTTTCTGTACTTTCTTTTGTATAATTGTAGATATGTCTATTAATAGTTTATTAAGCTTTGTTTTATTGCTTTTACCTTGGCATTAAAAGCCTTTGTTGTTTGTGAATCTGAACCTCTAAATTAAGCAGCTGCAACAAACTGTATTGTCTCCAAGGCTACACAACTACATATACATTCTAGCCAGGAGAAGAGAGGCATTGATGAAGAATGGTATATTCCCTTCCCTTAAGAATAATTTCCAGGAAATGCATACACCATTTCTGCTCATATCATTTCATATCATAGCACACAAAGTTCATTCATGGCCAGAGCTAGCTGCAAGGGAGGCTGGAAATGCTCCCCTCCCCCACCAAATCACAGGTCTATCTAAATATTGATTTCTGATTAAGAGGAATGATCAAGGAGAAAACTGGTGTTCTGGTTTATCTCTAGATGTGCCTCCAAAGCTTCATACACTCATCAATGAGTTAGCCTGCTAATGAGTTTATAGCTAAATGTGATATTGGAAGGTGAAGCCTAGTGGGAAAAAGTGGATTGCTATGGGCATGGCCTGGAAGAGTCCATCTCCGTCTCTCCTACCTTGATCCCTCTCTGCTTCCTGCTTGCCCTGCCATGAGCTGTTTCTCCTCTGCCAGGCCCCTCTGCCATGCTGCCCTGCCTTGGAGCCACCTGGCTATGGACTGAAACCTCTATAAACAAACTGTGAGCCAAAATAAATCTCTTTTCCTTTGACTTGTGGATGGTGGCTATTTTGTCCCAGCAAGGAGCGAAGTAACTAAGACAACTGGCAAGCTTTGCTATAACTCTAACCTCTGAAAGAAATGCTTTACTGTTGCTATTTCAATTATTTAGTTTTAAATTAGATTTCCGAGTCTTATGATTAAGATGTTAGATTTTAGTTGGGTGTGGTGGTGCATGTCTATAATCTATCTCAGCACTCTGAGAGGCTGAGGGAGGAGTGAACATTTGAGTTTAGCCTGGGTAATTTAGAGTTAATGAGACCCTGTCCTCCGTAAAAAAAGGGCTGGGGATATATCTCAGTGTGAAGGCCCTAGGTTCAGTCTCCAACACAAGAATTGATTATACTCAGTCTCTGCTGCTAACTCCATGTGTGTGACTGTAGTTAAACTACTTAACACATAGGACTGATGGAATAATTAAGTCATAGTCCCTGGCACATGTGTAGAATAAAATCAATGATGGCTTTCATTGTTAATTTTGTCCACTTAAATTTCCCTGTTGAGAAAGTTGATACTGATGTATAGTAAAAGAGCCCTGTCCATTTAGCGGTAGGATACATGCCTTACAAGCTGTAGTTACTACCGTGCTCCAAGGAGGTGTTACCCTTTCCCCCTCATTAAGAGGCTGGGACCAGTCAGTGTGAGTATCATGTACACAGTGTACGAATCCTGACCCTGGTTACGGGGGTGAGTGTCTCTGGGGGAAAATGGGATGGAGGAATTCCAGAATCTCAAGTATCTTCCCATTGTAAGTATATCCATAAAATGTATCATTTCCTCCTATTCAGGAAAATCACAAAGTCCCTGGTAAGCCAAGTGGGGCTTTGAGTCAGTTAAGTGCGGAAGTACCAATTATGTATCCCAGGCACGGTGAGGTTTTGGTATTTTTTAGAAAAGCAAGTTGCTTGTAGAACCACCTGCAGTATCTTCAGCGTTGAAAATAACAGATCTGTAGAATTCATGTTCACTGAGCACCTGCTTGCTGGTAGGCACTGTGTTGAGGCCAGAAGGGTTCTGATGTCTTGGGGGAGAGACAGAAACATGAGAAAAGAACCCAAGAATCGAGAAGATACCCCTAGAAAGAAGAGTCGTGGTATCATCTCTCAGCTTGAGAAACTTGATACATTGATTTTTCTTCAACATGGTCGGAAGCAAACAACTCAGCAGGGGATTTCTATGAAGGAAAGCGCAGACATGGTATCCGGTCCTAACCTAGCTCTGTGAGCCCTAATTTATTTTCCATCTCTGGTGCACACACTGTCGCCAGGAAGAAGGCAGTGCACGCAGGCTGATCCAAATGAGAAGGGCTCCTAAGCTGATGGTGACCCACAGTCCTAGGTGCGGTGACTGCCAGAATTTGTAAAAAAAAAAAAAAAAAAAAATCAGCAAAAGTGTTTTAGTAAGAGTAACTCGAGAAGCTATGATCTGAAAACCTACTGCATATTTTGAGACTCTAGACATTTATTAATTCGATATAACCTTGCTTGAGCCACAGCATACTGGAAAGAGCTAGCATCGCAGACGGTGGCTGTGTGTGGAACCCCAGGTCCCGCGGCCTCTGCTCCCCGACCGGTTTGTGAGAGGCAGCCGCACACGTGCACGTGGAGGGACTGCCTGGCACTGGCTAGGTGCTTTTTTGTGTCACTTTGTCACGACCCCGCCACTCTCCTCCCTTTCCTTAAAATTGTGAATTGCCAGATTCGGTGGCCAGCGTCCAGTGTTGGTTTCGTAGCCCTTTTCAACACTTGACCTGCTGGCTCCAAGCCCCTTCTTGATCCCCTCCCTACGGTTGGTTCCCACGAGCTCACAGCTCAGTGCTTTCTTCCCTCCCTTACCATTTGGCTTCCCCCAGCAGCCCTCTAGGAAGACTGGTGACCTTCGGGAGCCATCCTAACCCTCTTCTTTATTCTTTCTTAATCCAAGTCATGGTTCCAGGTTCCAGCCCACAATTTTCAATCCCATGCAGCTGCTACCTGAACCGGAATCTCAGTCCTGCATTTCCAGCAGCTCAGCAGGCGCCCTCAGAATGTCCCAGGTGCTTCTTCCTGCTGAGGATCAACTCTTTCCCGAAGCTTGCCTCTGCTCAGATAAGGCATGGCTGTCTAGCAAACTACCTATATTCTCCCCTTGTCAACCCAGTATTTTTTTAAAAAGTGACAGTCCTGTCAGTGTGGCCTGCGGTACTAATGTTGGCTTCACCTCTCTCCTAGTTTCAGTGGCCACACCAGCCTCCTGCTGACCCCCACTTTCTTCCCCGCCCCAGTCCTGTTAAAATCATAATTACCATGTTTTCTCCTGTTCAGCTATCTTGATGGAGGAAATCCGGCTAAAAGCAAGGAAGTAACTCCAACTCCATCTTCCAAAACTAACTGCAAAGAAAAGAAATTTTATCTTCAGAGAATTTAGAAAATGCCTACTGCCCCCAATCAGGAATATTTCTAAATGTGGAGAAACTCGAACCCAACCGGGGCAAGACACAGGAAGTGAATGTACCTCGCCGTAGAGGTCTCCAAAGGCGGTGACAAATCGTGGGCACCAGTTTGCCCGACAACCCGGGACCACAGCTCAGGTCCCCACCCGCACTGGGGGTGTCGCGGGGAGGGGCCGCAAGGTCCTGCAGACAGCACTCTTACAGGGCTCTCCGCTCCCAGGTCCAGTCGCGGGGGGCATGGGTGGAGTCATCTCAGTCGGCAGATTGACTGCGGAAGTGCACATCCGAGACACCTGTGACAGCGGGCTGCGCGGTGGGTGTCGCACATAGGTGCCTCGCTCTGTGTCCAACACCTCTCTGTAAAGAAAGAAAACGCACACGGGGCTGAGGCAGGAGGACTGCTGTGAGTTCAAGGTCAGCGTGGGCTACATAATGAGCTCTAGGCCAGCCTGAACCTCACAGTGAGACCCAGTCTCAAAACAAAACAATGCAGCTATGTCAAAGAAGAGAAATGCAGACTATGTATCAAAAAATCAGAAAACAGAGGAAATATTAAACAAAAGAAAGTGTAAGAAAATTAAAAGTAAACATGCCCATTATGTCAATAAATTTAAATAGGAATAAAATAATCTTTTATAAGAAAGACATAATGGATCATAAAATCTGAATCGCTTACCCTATAGCAAAATAAAGTCTTGGTATGTCAAAAGTATAAAAGTCCTAAAAGTGTGAAAGATGCCAGGTGTGGAGGTGCATGCCTGTTCTCCTAGCACTCGGGAGGCAGAGGCAGGAGGATTGCCACAAGTTTGAAGCCATACATAGTGAGTTCAAGGCCACCCTGGGCTACAGAGTGAGATCCTGTCTCAAAAGACAAAAAACAAAAAACAAACAAAAATTGTGAAAGAGAACATGAGCAGATTTTAAAATAACATTGGAGTAGAAGAGATTTTTGTAAACATTGAATAGAACCCAGGAGCCATTAGCAAAATAGCAATTAATTTATTGATTTTCTTAAATATAGAAAGAGCTCTTACAAATCAGCGAGGAAAATGAATGAATAGGAAAATTGGCAAGGAAAATAAAAAGCTGTCCTCAGAGAAAGAAACACAAATTATCAATAGACAGAAGAGCCTTAGCTCATCTTCCCTCAGTCAAAGAAACACAAGCCAAAACAAGGAGATAAACAATGACCACTTATAAGATTGGCCAGGATTTAAAACCTTGATAACAATGATATAAAGGATTCGAGGAAACAAACAGAAGTGCTCTGGAGGCTGGAGTATAAATAGGGATTTTTTAATGGGTGAGTTGAAAATAGCTCTCACATTTTAAAAGCCCACAGCCTTTGATCCAGCGATTCTGGTTGAGGGTTTTATTTTCCCACAGGGTTCCTCCCAGATACTGGAAAAGTCATAATAATAAACAACTGGGAACAACCTAAAAATCTACCAAGTAAGGACTTGTAAAATACAAGAGGAGGCAACGGTTTCCTGTGTGCAATACCACCCAGCTGCGTGGGACAACGAGGTGGAGCCGCTTGTGCCGAGATGGAAAGCGGATTAGGCATGGCAAGGGGAGAAGGAAGACTGAAGCCCAGGAAAGGCCGCGATATTCATTCACAGAAAGACTTAGAGGAGTACTTATAGATGGGAACGTTCTGAAAGGAGAGACTGAGATAAGATTTGGTACTAGTTACGTCTGAGCAGCAGACCCCTTCCACTGTCTGTAATAAAGAGCGGGATTATAACAATTATTATATTCTTTGTAGTGTTCAAATATTTTTCACTCTGGGTATGGATTTTGTAACTAAGAAATGCTGAAAACAAAATTAAAAGAGAGATTTTCAGATCTCTTAAGTGGGCCCGCATGATGTACAGTATTAGCCTAGAATCCCTACATTAGTAGGGTAAACTGCTAACTAGTCTAGTTAACTTACCAGCCACACCTCAAAGCATCTCTCCCATTTGCCTCTTCCTGTTTTTGTTTTTTTGAGAGAGGGGCTTGCTATGGCCTTAAACTCACTATGTAGCCCAGGCTGGCTTTGAACTTGTGGTGACTTTCCCGCCTTAGCCTCCTGAGGGCAGGGATTACAGGTGTGTGCCACCACACCTGGCTTCTAGCCATTCTTAGCTAGTCTCTTGAGTGTATCCCAGCCTCTGTGTCCTTATTCACCCGCTCCTTATGTGGGAACTGTGTCTTATTTCTTCCTAGAAAATGCTCCTGACTCATGAGGGCCGAGTCAATGGCGCTCAGTGTAAGGTCCTACCCGAGTGTTCCAGGTGATCCCAGCCTTGTGTTCAGAGCACTCTAACTTGAGGGAGGCCAGGCTGAGGTTATCTGGTCACTCGGAGGAGGGCAGGAAAGCACTGGACACCCGCTGACCATGCGGATGTATGTGCACTTCACACAAATGACTGTTTTAGACGGAGTCCATTTGTGACTCTTCTGTCTGTGGACGCCTGGACTCGCGGATGCTGTCCTGACCTGGGGCCTGTCCTTGTGAGGCCAGACGGGTGGATCCTGTTTTCTGGAACAGCATGGGGCCAATGATGATGAATACTTGGCAGACATGGGGGGAGGAAATGGGAAACACGTGCCCGGTTGGGCTCCTCCACATGTTTCCAATCAGCCAACCAGATTTCACTTGAGTCTTTTATGACTTCACTGAAACTTGTAGTGAAATTGGAAGCCAAATGTAGCTCTGGACCAATTTGTGGTTCTATAATAACGATCCTTTTTGCTGATTCCTTCAACCCCTTGGTGAAAATTATTATTGGAGTAAAATTTCTTAGTCATAGTTTCCAGGGAGAAACTCATAGGACTCCACCTCTTCAAGTGAAATTTCTTAACTTGTCAGATGGATAAACATTATATTCTGTTATATTCAAGCAATGTGGTTGGATGGTCTTGAAATGGAATTGTACAGACACATGCTAACCAGAAATCAGAGCAACTGGAAACTCCATTACGGGGGGCATCCTGTTCCTTCAAGAACAAGAAGCGTTTTGAATACCTGCTCTGGATAAGGCATGCAGAAGCAGGGTGTATGGAAATAGTCACTACCTAAACTTATGGAAGTCCACATTTAAAACTTAATATATCCTAGAGCAAGCTCACCATCTTCTGCAGGCCTGACTCAGACGATAAACCCAGCAGTGACTCAGTTGGTGAAAGTAGAAATTTGGAGTCATCCCCATTCTTCTCCCTCCAGTAATCCCCATCCATAGTTCATCAGGCCCAGGAGATGTTTAGCCTCCTGTGAGTTCCTCATCCTGCATCTTCACCGTCTCTCACACGATCCTTTCTCTGTTGCAGGCCTTTATTGCTTCTCGCCTGGATTGTTCCAGTGGCTTTCACTTTGGTTTCGCTCTCCCCAGGCTCGCATATCCCTTACCCTACAGAAAGATTACTCAGAGCACAAGGGTGAGCACGCCACTCCCTGGCTTAACGCTGCCCGTGAACTCACACTGTCACTTCCTAACAAGACTCAAGGCCTTCGGCGTGCAGCTGTGGGCCCATGTTGGGCAGACGTGATCAAAGACCAGCATCTTTTCATCTGCAGACATCAAGACTAAAAAGAAACAAGTCTGGCATTTTTTAGCCTATAAATTCTGCAAGCTATGGTTTTGGTCGAACAAAGATAAGCAACCAATTCCTAGGACTCCACCTCTTCAAGTGCATTCTGTGAAGAGAGATTAAAAAAATAAGCAAATATAGGACAGTATGTAATGCGGAGCATGAGGCCCACATTTTTTAACATATTTATGTATCCACACATTTATCCATTTGTTTCTTGGGTATCTATTGGATATCTAGATAAAGAGGTCACAAAGTAACTTAGTAAAGTTCCCACTGTTACGGGGACATAGATTAATAGGCAACTACAGTGGACCCGGGTGTTACGACGGGCCTGACATACGAACAACTTGGGTTATGACTGGAATTTTAGTTTTAACTTATGACCACAGTCTTGAGTTACGACCCAAATGCTGACCGCCTGTGATTCCAGATGATCTCAGGTACAGATTCAACCCTTAAAGAGTTCTGGAAGGAGCATGACAGCATCCTCTCCTGTGTGGGATTAACTGAGAGATCCTGGGCCAGTATCTCTCTAAGCACACTGAGACCTGCCTGTGTACAGGAGAGAGACTTTGAAGGCTGTGCAGGAGCCTGTGCCTTCATTGACCAGCTTGAGTTACAACCAGCCCTCAGGAACAGATTGAGTTCGTAAGTCAAGGGTCCCCTGTATCAGACTCCAGCAGGACAGCTGTGTAAGGAAGTGTGTTGTGCCTTGGGAATGTCCAGGGCCCCTGACACCTGGTTATGTGTAAAATAGAAATAAGAAGGTG
Organism: Heterocephalus glaber; assembly: GCF_000247695.1. The sequence continues at coordinate 17,782,535 of NW_004624763.1, read as the reverse complement.
ACTTCTCTAGGCGGAGAGAGGAAGGGAAAGAAGTTCAGCCCGAGGAGACCATGGCAGAGGCCAAAGGAAGACTAAGCAGAGCTGCGTGACACCGACCTGTGGGTTACACTGCCGAGGGCACGGGGTGGCAGGGCTGATCTGACAGGAAGCGTCAGCTGGGGTCAGCTCAGGCCAAGGAGACCAGCAGGAGCCCGAACTGTGCAGGGCTCCGGGGAGAGGGGCTGGTGTCCTGACGAACGCAGTGCGGGCCACCGGACTTGTGCGGTCCTGACTCAGGAAGGCAAGTTATGCCAGGCCCCAAGCAGCAAGGCAAGAGCCCAGTTCCGCTTTTACCCAGCGAAAGTTGGCCTGTGTGGCCCACGGATGGACCGTGATTCTGACTCAGGGAAGAATTGGGTTCTTTTTGTTCGTAACAGCTGTACCCAGGTATAATCAATATACACAACCACGTGCATTTAACTAAATTTATTGTGTGCCGACACACAGTCACCTGTGAAGCTGTTGCTCCAGTTAAGAGTGGACGACACACCCTCACCCCCGGGAGGCACAGAAATCCCCCCAAACCCTCGTAACCACAGAGACCCCCAAAAGCCAGGGGGAGGAGGAAAGCGAGATGCCGTGGGTCCCCACACGGCCCTGCGAGTGTCCTGTTTCCTTTACTCCTGTGACGTCCTCCCCAGCCGGAGAGGCGGGTTCTGCCGGTGACGCCTTGTCCCTCTCCCGTCTCCCTGGAAACGCGTCGGTGAGGCCACTGGCGAGTGGAATCGTGGCTCCCGGCAGTGGCCCAGACTGGCATTTGTGCAGTCCTTGAGTCACAAGTCCACAGGCCCTGTTCAGAGGTGGCCGGCGGCAGGTGTGAGCAGGACCGAAAGACAATCCCGGCTGAGGCAAGCTGCACGCTGGCCGCAGCTTGTATGTACAACCTCGGCCACCAACCCGGGGTGCCTGAGACGGAAAAGCCATTAACGGGCAAATGATCGTCAGATTTTCTCTAGTTTTCTAGCCACATTTAAACCAGTTTGTTACCTTTTTCTGTCTCCAGGTCCTGGGACACCTGATAAGCCCCTCCCTTGCTGGCCGATCTCACACTGAGTCCCCCTCAGGGTTAAAACTGCGTTTCCATGGACCATTTGCCCCCAGAAATGTGAGTGCCCACAAGGTCTCCATACGAGTCTGCCTCTAAAGGCATGAGTGCTTTTGTTCTGGACCAGGGCTAGAACGGGGGACTCAAAAGTAAAGGAAAGGCCCTTCTGCAGTTGTTCGTAGCTTGGAGCAGAAGGGCTGCAAGCCCAGGAGGCACTGAGACGCCGCTCTGCTGTCCCTGGGGCATCACAGGGGCCAGGAAGGTGAGAGGCTTCGGAGCTGTGTGTGGAAGCCCCTCAGGCGGAAGCCGGGAGAGCGTCCCCTGACTCCCTTTGCGTGCTCAGAGTAGACCCTCAGTGGATGCCTCCGGCCACGGGAGACAAGAGCGGCTCCTGCCGCGGTGGGAGGGCTGCCTGGCCAGTTGGTGGCAAAATCGGCACCCCCTGGCCACATGTCACAGCACCACTCCCAGTGCTGACCTCCAAGTGGGCAGAGGATGCCACACGTGAGTCTGGCACATCGGGGTCACAGAAGGAAAATGAAACAGAGGTGAGAAGCAGGCAAGGCCCAAGGTCCACGAAGCCAACATGCTGCCAATGGTGGAGAGAACAAGGTTTCTCATCAACTCTTTTTTAAAGCTTTTTAGGTTTTTTGAGACAGAGTCTCATTATGTAGCTCAGGCTGGCCTTGAACTCGAGGTGATCCTCCTGCCTCAGCCTCCCAAGTGCTAGGATCACAGATGTGTGCCATTGAGCATGGTCTTTCCATCAGCTCTTTATGGCAGGAGTGGACCCAATCCACCTCTCTCTCCTCTCCATGACCCATGATTGTTCAACTTCCATCAAATCAGCTGAAGATTTATACAATTTAGTGAGACCCAGCTGAGGCTGAAGAGTCATTGTGTGCAGGCAGCGGGAAGAGACTCGCCGACCGTGCAGCAGTAGACACTGTGTGGTGGGCGAAGTTTTCCTAACACATGCTCTGCAGTTTCTTTTAAGCCAAGAATCACTTTTTCATGTGGAAGTCTCTCTATGAAGGACAGTAGGTAAACAGTGTGGCCAAAGAGCAGTAGGAAGGAGATTCGTGGGTGGCTCCCGTCGGGACGTCCTCATGACAGTCCTGAGGCAGGAGCTGTTGGTTTCCCTTTCCCAAGCTGAGGGGGAGGACGTGCGGGCCAAAGAGCCTGAGCAGGGGTCTGTGCGCCCTTGTGCGGGGCCTCCCGGAGCCAGCCCGACCTTGCCCCGCCGTACTGTCCTTCTGCTTCGCTCTCCCATCTCATCCCCTCTCCCTCCTGGAGCTCAGGATTTGGGGCCTCCCCAGGCCACTGGGAGACGGGTCTGAGAAACAGGGCCTGAGCTGCCCCCAGAGCCACCGAGCGTCCAGGCTCTGTCTCGCTCCCAGGCTGGGTACCTGTGGCCCCGTGAGCATCACGAGGGGCAGCAGATCTCACCGAGGGCAGGAAGTGGGTGACTCCGTGTACAGGAAGTGACCAGAACAGGCACCTCGCAGGAATGGGGTGGCATGTGTGTCAGGGAGGACGGGGCTGGGAATGGGGTTTCTTGCTGGGGTGCTGGAATGTTCTAAATGCCATCTAGTGATGGCTCTACTTCTGATTGTCCTAAAAACACTGAGTTGTACAATTTAAATTAGTGAATGATATGTCACGTGGTTATGTCTCAAGAAAGCTATTACAAGAAACAACCAAAAGCTCAGAACTGAGAGCAGAACACGTCTTTAAAATCTCCGCGGTTGCTGCCTCAGGGTGCGGATGAGCCCCAGGTCTCTCTGCAAAGCCGCGGGTCCCCTGCAGCTGTGCCCCAGCCAGCACGCCTCAGAGCCTGGAGCCGGGCAGAGGGAGTCCACCAGGGGACCCCCGAGGGGCCAGGATGGCTGGGGGTTTGGAGAGGTCACAGCAGTTAAAAGCTTTCAGAAGTTAGATCGCCAAGCTTGTTCGGGGTTCACATGCCTGGAGAGCATATCAGCTTTGATAGGACCAAGGAGAACACTGGAAGAGGAGCAGGAGTTAAGTGACCCCAGCCCTCCGTGGACCCTAACTTCTGTGTCACACCAAGGTCAGCTGAGCGGCTCTCAAGCCTGGCTTTTGGAATCACCTGGTTGACCCCAGAGATAACTGGTCTCAGTGTGCTTTGGACATCAGGACTTTTTGGTTTTTTTTTTTGGTACCGAAGATCGAACTTGGGACTGTGCGCTTGTGCAGCAGGCGCCAGAACCACTGAGCTGAATCCCCCGCCCGACATCAGGACTTTGAAAGCTCCTTGGGATGAGGGCTCTGAGAAGGGGAGGCAGCAGAGCTCCCTGTGGGGGTGCTGAGGACAGCCTCCCGGAGTTGGGGCATTTTGTTAGGATCTGAACTGTGGATAGGACTCGGCCTTGAAAGGCTCATGGGAAGAACATCCAGGTTGGGGCACGTACGTGTGTGTGTGTGCGTGTGTGTGTCTTAGTGTTGGGTTACAAGGGACAGGCCTGCATTCAGACCATGTCGAGAGCCATCCTGTATAATTTTGAGGAAAAATCATTTCATAATTCAGTTATGATTAGGGCTGTCTAAGGCCCAGTGTCTTCTGGCCCGAGAGCCGGCTATGGCTGTGGCATGCAGAAACGTGACTCCGTTTCATCTCTGTTCACAGTTGAGGCCTCAGCGGTCCGTGATGCTGTGATGGTCAAGGACAAGAGTACATCACCTGGAGACACCCTGGTTCTTTAAGGACTGAGTAGTAGTAAAAAAAAGAGAAATGTTTCACCTGGGAGAAGGACAGATTCCTTATCAGCCTGCCATCTCTGTCCCTCCTACTACTGTAAGAATGCTTTGCCCATCCCACCATCCTCAGCGACCTAAGACCCTAAGACCCTCGTGGACCTGAGATCCTCATCAGCATAGGATCACGGCTGCCCTCTTACTCACCCGATCCTCCCTCTGATTATTGTGTGCACCCAGTAAACAGTGGCTACTTCTGGGTGTTTCTGTCTTTGCCCACTCTGCAGCACTGGCCTCCCGCGCCCCCCTCCATGTTTTATGAAATTATGTCTGTCTTTATTTAGCCCTTGACGCCCCCTTTCTAGACAGTCTGAGGGTTGATTTCCCTCAGATAAGACCACCCTAGGAAGAGTGAATTGCACAGCAGGGGAGGCTGCAGCGTTTCTGAGCTGCAGTGTCTGTGCATCCTCTGTCCCAGGCTCAGGGCCTGGATGACACTTGCTAGTCCTTTAGCAGCTGCTCTGCTAGGAGTCAGGAGGGAGGAGCTGGGTGGGACGGGGCAGAGGAGAGGGCCTGGAGGATGGGCGGAGGGGGCGCAGAGCTCTCAGAGAGCTCCCGGACAGTGGAGGAGCTGAGTCCTGCAGGGGCCTAGGGTTCACATCCCATCCCTCTGCCGGGGTCAGGGCTGCTTCTGAAGGAGCCTGGCGGAGTGCCGGATGGTGTGGATGGGAAGTCGCTGCAGACCGGGAGGGTGGCTGGGTAGGAAGGCCGCACCCAGGGGACGCTGCAGACCGAGGGAACCCGGCTGTGGTGCTGTCGGTCCTAGCTGGTGGTGTCCCAACTGGGTGTCCACAGATGGACCGACCCAGCTGCGCAGGGCAGGAGAGACACAAGCCGAGGGGAAGGAGCCGGAGTAGAGTTGATGTTAAAATCCAGGTGGGCCACAGAAGGAGGAACTGCAGGAAGTCCCCAAGAGAGGAGGGTTCCAAAGTACGGTGGGAAGCAGGGGGTGAGGGAACCGAAACCAGAGGGACATCCTTATCACTGCTCGGTTGGCAGTGCACACACCAGCATGCTTTAGAAAGAACAGGCGCGGTGGTGCACCCTAGGAATCCCAGCACTCTGGGAGGCTGAAGCAGGAGGATCTGAAGTTCGAACCCAGTCTGGGGAACTTAGTAGCTTAGTGAGAACCTGTCTCAGTAAAAAATAGACAAAGGGCTGGGGATGTAGCTCACTGTGAAGTTCCTGGTTTCAATACTGCAGACCAGGATAAAAAAAAACTAGTCAATAATTTCAAGGTATCTGTGGATGTAAACGACAGAGATATACTGAAGCAATTTCTAACACTTTTATAATTAAAAAATTAAAATAATTCTACTGTTGTTTTACAGCAACTTGGTTATTATTAAGTTAAGGCGATTCACTCAACAGAGGTTGGTATGTTAGGGCTGTAGACTGAATTTGGGTTGAGAGGACCTGGATTTCGCCTCTTGGTTGGGAAACATCGTTTTCGAGCCTGTTTCTTTTACGGGTGAAGCAGTCACAGAAGCGCTGGGGCACTCCTGTGAGGGCTGCGACAAGATGAACGCGCTAAGGTTTGTCGACTGCAGCGTTGACGGTAGCCTTCCGGATAGCAGGAGGAACCAGTGCGCCCGCCCCCGTGCAACCTGGCAATGCTGCGGCCGGCGGGAAACTCCTGAGCAAAGCCCTGCTGGAGGCAGGGACAGAGTCCTCCGGGAGCGGGAGGGACGGCCCAGAGGTCGTGCGTTTTGGCGCCCGGCCCGCGCGAGCGGAGAAATCCAGCAAGCGGACGGCCCGGCCCCAACCAGAGCGACCAGAGCCGCCGAGCACAGCGCCGACCCGGCCCGGTTCCGACGCAGCCAGGCTGCGCCCGGAGCCCCGGCCCGCAGGATCCGGGTACGGTAGGCGTGGTCCCTCCGGTGACCTCCGTGCTCTCCGGACCGAGCCAGCAGGGGACGGAAATCCGGAGCCTGTGGGCACTGGGCGCGGCCCCGGGACCTGAGTCCCGGCTCGGGCTGGTGACCCCTGCGCTGTCCCGGAGAAACAGTCGCGCCCCGGATGCAAGGAGCCTCGCGGCACAGGCGGGTCGGGCGCAGGCTCTGCGGCCCGCGCTGCTGTCCCAGCGGCCTCCTGGCCCGCGGGTTTGGGGTTCGAATTCGGGCCTGGGGCCCGGGGCTTGGAGGTCTCCCCGGGCCTGTCGGGTGCGCGCCGGGTCAAAGGCTCTGGGGTGCTGGGTTTCCGCTCTGGCTGCATTTTAACAGGTTTTAGGCACGGGCTGTTTCTCACTGACACGGAAGGCAAATGACAGGACGGACGGACGGAGAGGGCCTGGCGCTTGTGTCCTTCTCCCTTCCCGGCGTGCCAGGACAGGAGCGCGCTGAGCGGAGCGGCTCTACTGCGCCTGGGGGCGCTTCCGGCTGCCACCCTGGTTTCTCTTCAGGCCCTGGAGCCCTCTTAAAGGAGTGGGTGACGCCCACGCTCAGCGGCCCGCCCCCCGGAGGAGCCCTGCCTGTAGGTGTACCGTGGCTCTGGTCCTCTCCCCGCGGTGTGTTTCCGAGCAGAGCCTGACTGTGCCCTGGATTCTGTGGTACCAAGCTTGCCTGGCTTCTGCTGCCTCCCTGAGCGGCTGTTCGTGCCCGCGCTCTGCCCGGTGCCCTTTTCTCTGTCGCCCTGCGGTCTCCCTCCACGACCTCATCCACTCCGAAGGCCCCGGCCACTCGGCGCCTCCCTTTTCCTAATGCCACATCTTCAGATCAGTTGGCTTCTCCGTCCTTGTTCCAGGCCCTCCTTCATCTCAACGGTGTTTCTAGTTGGCCAAGCCAGACTCCCAGCGTCGTCTTGGTGACTTCCGGTCTCGTTCAGGACAGCCAGGGGCCGAGTGGCGTCCACACCCACTTTTGTCCCCCTGCGGGATCAGCTCGTCTTCTAAAAATAAAACGTGGCCGTGCAGATAGATCCTGCTTGAACTGTTTCCAGTGGGTCTCCGATTTCCTCCCGGAAGAATACCTTTGGTGGGTCCGGGTTCCCCGCAGCAACCGGCCCTTCACCCTCCTTCCTCTTCGACCCCACGCGTCCGACTTTTGCACATTCCGCACACATGTCATGCAACGGCACGTGCGTTTGGGGCACAGTAAACTTGGTACCAAGTGGACTCCTCCCTGCACCCTTCCCGTCCGAATCGGACCTGACCTCTTGTTTTCTTTAAACACTTAGCTGAAAGCCACTTTTCCTTGGAAGCGGCCCAGAACATCTGCTCCTCCTCTCCCTTAGGCAAACCTCCCTGGGGCTTCCAGGGTCTCCTTCTCATCACTCCTCCCTGTCGGCTCCTCCCTCCCTCGGGGTGTAGGCCTCTGGGCCCATAGCCGTGCTTTGGGGCCTTAGATCTTTTTGTCTTTGCGCCTTCAGAGCCTGGTGTGAGACTCCCTTGAGATGCTTCATGAAACCTTATGAATTCTGTGCATGCGCGTCACGTTCAAACATCAGGTTAGACGACAGAGGTACAAAAGTGCGCTGGGAAGTTATTTTACGGATGGCAAGGAGCGAAGAGCGCTGATTACCAGGAAAAGGCTGTCTTCCCTCCACTTAGGCAAAGGAGGAAGGGTGCACCTCCCGGGCGGGACAGAACCCTGCCAGGCTCCGGCCCTGCAGGCCTCACCCCGACCCTCGCCGCCCTGGGCTCTTCCTCCCTGCAGCGGTCTGCCAGACCTCGCCCCAGGCCTTGGGGCGCTGCAGGAAAAGCGCTTTTCGAAGACACAGGGAACCCCTCGGGGGGGCAGGAAGCTGGCAGGGACAGAGGGCCCGCAGGCCTTTCGGTGTTTCTTAGCCCCAGAGGCTGCGTCCAGGGCCCAGGCGATGACCGCGCTCCGCAGGCATTGCTGGGCTCAGCTGTGCTGGCCCGGCCCATCCAGACCCAGTGCGCTGAGAGAGACGCACCGTCCTCAGCGCACGTTTCTGGGCTCCCCGGGGCTCCCCTCCGCCCTCTGGAGTTGTTCCCACCTCCAGTTCAGAATCTCACATTCGAGGATTGACTAATTCAGTACCTGCCTGGGAAAGCCAGCGAGCAAATGAGATCCGGGCGGCGTCCTCAGCGCGCGCTCTCTCCCGAGGGTCCGGGCTCCTGAGTCCACCCGCGATCGCGGCTCTCAGTGGGCGTTTCACATATGCGTTAAAAAGCATAACACAGTGGAGCCCTTAACCAAAAGAAAGTATGTAAAAGAGGCTGGAGTGTGGAGAGCGGTGTTAGCCATAGAGGCTCCATGTTAAATCTTACCCTCCATTGTATAGAGCAAGGAGACTATGTTAGGAGGAACCGCGTCCTTGCCGAAGTAGATTGCCCTGGAACGTGATGAACGTTCTGTAACCCCGAGAAACAAGGAAGCCCATGAGGGTGGGGAATTCCCAAAGAACTAGACAACAAGGAAGCAGATGTCTCTGGATAAGGGTCATGATGAACAACCGAACTCACCTGCTGTATAAAAGAGAGGAGAAAAATAAACTCGGGCGCTCGGTCTCTGGGAGGCTCCCGACTCTATCTCTGTGTCTTTCTTTTTCTTCATCCTCACTCCCCCATTCAGGTGCTGTTCGACAAGTGACGGCGGGCTCCGTCACTGGTGCAGGGCTGCGCCTCACGGACACGAATTCGAAACCCGGCTTTTAGGAGGCCCCAGGGCTCCACATT
>NW_004624763.1:17670306-17773766 GCF_000247695.1 Heterocephalus glaber | reverse complement strand
CGAGGCGTAAGAGGAAGATCACAGGAGCATGCAGGAGGGGCTCGCACCTTTTTTGGGGGGGGGGCGGATTCGCAAACGCTTCCGCTTCCACGCGGCGACTGGGCTCTGTCCTCACTCCCAATTCCTGTTCACAGACACCGCGAGGCGTAAGAGGAAGATCACAGGAGCATGCAGAAGTCACCGGGATCGGGAGTCTAAAAGTCATCAGTAAGTCGTCCATTTGACCTTTTTATTTTTGGGGGATATGGACAGAGATGAGTATAAAATGTCTTAGACGTGGGTCTTAAAAGTAAATTGGGCATTGTTGGATATACGTGTAGGAGTGTGGGGGCGTGGCAGGAGAAAGGAGACAGAGAGGAGAGAGTGGGAGAAAGGAAAAGACCAGAGAAGTCCGGGGCGTGGTAGCTTCACGTTGTTTGGGCTTGGAGTTTAAACTGACAGTAGTCAATAGTGAGATGTTTCTTCTAAAATAGGCTTTATTAAAAAAGTTCTAGAGTGGAACATGGAAAAGGAGAGTCAACCCACTCTGTATTGTTCAGACAACTTCTCGAACAATTATGTCTAAGCCTGGGTGCCACGTATTAAGTTATCATCATCATCATCATCATTATGGCACCTACTATAGGACGACCACTGTGCTACATGCTGGAGACCAAAGTGCTGGAAGGGTAGACAGGATCTCACGGGTGACCACTGCAATAGACAGGGTGCTGGGTGAGGGACCAGGTGACTTTAGACTCGGGGGCATAGGTCCCAGCGGGAGCACTAAGAAGGGGAGTCCAGGTGAAGGGGGAACAGGATGAGCTCTCTGAAGGAACTGATCCTAAACTGAGATTCGGAGCTGAGTAGGCCTAAGTGAGGGGCAGGTGGTGCAGGGGAGGGTGCCACACTGAGGTGACATTACCTTCAGTAGGCTAAGGACAGGGGGCTGCTCAGGGACCCGGAAGAAGGCGTTCAGGGGACAGGGGACAAGAGAATGTGACTGCATGGGAGCAGGAGCTAGTGCTCCATGTGACGGGCTATCAGCAGTCCTCAGGAGCACGGGGAGCCAGGAAGGCTGTGAACGAGGCTGTGTCCAACCATTCTGGTTGCAGTATGGACCGTGGGCTGGAGGGGTGATGACGAGCATTGGAGAATCCACTTGGGAGGCTCTGTGGTCACATAAGCAAGGAAAAGTGGTGGCTCAACCAAGATGGTGTCAGGGAAGATGTTGGGAGTGAGTCGATTCAAAAGTGAATTAGAAGACAGAAGGGGATTAGTGACAAGCTGTAAGAATGCTGTGGGAAGTGGATGCTGGACATTTAATTGGCACAAGAGCTTCAGAGGGCCCTGATATTGGTCTTTACATCGCTGGTTCTACTGTGGAAGGGAGCTCAGCAGTGCGTTTCTCTGAGGTGGTGGCGTGGCCCAAATAGGTGGAGACGCAGGAGATACATTCCTGCTCAGTACGATGGAGGGTTTCCGAAGGTGTTCCAAGGCGATGAGTTCTTTGTTACAGAGAAATTTAACAAAAGCAGCTCTTGGAAGAGTTGGAGAGACGCAGCTATAGGGCTGGCCGGGCTGGAGGGCACTGACATTTCCTTTCAAGCCCAAGACTGTGCCTGAAGTCGAAGTTTCTGGCCCTCTGTCAGAGCTGCAGTGTCCTGCTCTCTTGGTGGCACTGGGTGCCTGTTGTGTCCCAGTAAGTAGCTCCTGTGGTTGAACAGGGATTACTTTTCAGTCCTGGGCATTGAACCCAGGCCCCTGTGTGAGCTAGATGATTGCTGAGCTCCTTTCCAGCCCCTGATCGTGAGATTCATGACCATTTCTCCCCCTCACTTAAGTTTCCTGCCTGATCCCCTGGCATCTTTATAGAAACCCCATTACTCACATGAAGCTGGCCATCACTCTTGGAGTAGTCATGCCACGAGAGGCGGCACTATGTTGCTGAGTACATAATTGTGTTTACACTGTTTGAACCTCCTCCTTAAATTATCAACTCCTAGAAATTCAATACTGAGAGCGGTGGAAAAGTGTATACTGTAGAAGGGTGAAAACTGCTTTGCTTCAGTTTTAGCTAAGTTTCAGAGATTATTTCAAAAGTTGCATTTGTATTATGTAAGTAATACATGCATTTTGTTGAAAAATAAATAAAAGAAAGTACAAAAAAGAAAGAAAAAATCAACCCCATGCGACTTGAGATAAACATATGCACATATAGGTGAATATCCCTCTTATACTCCTTAATGCATATGTGTGTTTTTTGTTTGGTACCAGGGATCGAACTCGGGACCTTGTACTTCCAAGGCAGGTGCCAGAACCACTGAGCTAGATCCCCAGCCCAATGTACATGTATTCTTAAAATTGGATTTAGACCTGCTTTTCTGGAACTTGTTTTTCTCTTGGCAGCATCCCAAGAGCATGGACCTATATGTTTATCTATTCTTCATGATCATAATTGTCAGTGGGGACAATTGCTTTCCATTCTATAGCTGCTTCATGATATTGTTAGAAAATTCCCATTGCTGGACATTAGGCTATTTCCACTTTTTTTTTTTTTTAAATGTTACAAGTAGTGCATGGCTACAGCCATGCATGTGCTCTGTGTGGGACATTGACAGTCCCCCAAATGGCCCCGCAGTGAAGGACTGCAGCAAGGATACTGAGTTGCCAAGGAAACGTGATTTCAAAGGTTTAATTATACTTTCAAAATGTCCCTTTTATTCTGTTGTATGTACAGCACTTATTCCGTATAAGATCCTACTTCTGTGTGTGCCTTTATAGACCTGTACATTGTTACCTGAATGTCACCAGATTTGGAAACGTGTGATTAACTTGTGGGCAAAGAGCTGATGGATAACTGATAAATCCATGACTCCAACAAAGACTGGAGTTGGAAATCTGACAACTTCAGGGTCTCTGTATCACTGTGAGATGAATTATTGTTGACAAGCTGGATATTAAGAGGGAAAATTTTGACGTGTGAGTTACAGAACAGAGATAGTGCTCTGCAAAGAGGCCTGCCTGGTGTCTTGGTGCTTGAGAAGGTATGAAGTGAGCCACTGTTTGCCATCCTGATTGCAACTGGGAGAGTCTCCTGTGTGGAGCGGATGTTTGCATCGGAGGAGAGGCAAGCCACGCTGGGAAACGCTGTCCATCCAACCAGCCACTTTCGAGGAGCGGATGGAAGGGGTGCTGCGGCTTGGGTTGACCTCTCTTCCTCTTCGAAATTCATGTGTTGAAGTTGTAACCTCAGAACGCGGCCTTATGTGGAGATAGGATCTTCTCAGAGACCGTCAGATGAAACAGGCCACCTGGGCCACACCCATGCGGCCGGTGTCTGTATGAAGAGGGGTTTGGATGAGAGGCGCACGAAGCGTGAAGACAAAGGGGAAACGGCTGTCAGCAAGCCAAGGGTGGAGGCAGCAGACAAACAAACCCGCCCAACACCTTGACCTTGGACCTCTCCCCTTCCGACTGTGAAGCAGGGCATTTCCCCTGGTCAAAGCCCAGTCTTCGGAACTTTGATGGCAGCCAGATGACCTTGTCCTGCCTTGGCGTAATCCATGGCATGGCTTCATCTGCTCACACTCAGACATTATCTTATTCTCATCGCCAGAGCTCCCACTGCGGCTCCTGGGAACATGAGGTGACCGTGCTTTGCAGGCCACACTTTGCAAAGTGTTTGCATATCTGTGACCTCCTTCCACCCCGACCAAAGTGTGTGAGCTGAGAATCATCATCGTCTCTGTTCCGGCGACGGGAGGGGAGGTCGGAGAGTTGCAGCGCATTGTTGAGATGCCCAGTTGGGAAGTGGTAGAGCTGAACACCAGATACTTTTCCTGAAAGCTTGATGAATGGAGCTGTCCCCCGAAGTTTGGAAGGACGCACGGATTACATCCTGCAGAGTGGCGCTCGCCTTTACATAACCCCAGACGGCCTCATGGGTCCACGTGTGGGGAGATCTTGAACCCTGACAGCACCTATTCCACTCACCTGTCCACGATCAAATATTTACCAGGACCTCGACTTAGGCCTCTCTATTTATGTACACAGCATATTTCTTCTGCACTCAGAAGCTCTGTTTACTCACGAAAATGGGCTTCCCCTGCGCACTGTTTGATTACTGACAAATTCGGTGGCGAGACTTTGGACACGTTGGATAGCACTGAGTTTTTCCGTCATTAATACCGTTCAGATATTAAGGCAACACGGTGACACGAGGGGTGCCTAACATTTTCCTGGAAGCTACTTGACTTAATTCAGTGGGGACAAATGTGAGATTATTGCACCTTTTTCCTCGGGTGACCCAAGCCTGCTGTTGGCATCTGAGACTGCAGTGCTCTGCGAAGTCTCAGCGTCTCCGTGGCTTTTACCCAGGGGAGTTATTAGTTTTGAACCTTGGAGATAATTCCATAAGTATGAAATTCTTTTACTGCCCAAAAGAACAAAATGTTGCTTGTGTTGGATTATGTGCTAAAAAAAGCAAAAAAACCCTAGTGGTCCCTAAATTGTAGAACCACAGTGAGTGACACAGGTATTATCGTCAGATTTAGCAAAAACAAGAAAAACAAAATAACAGTAACAACAACAAAACCCCAAGTACCCCAGTTAAATTTCAGTTTAAACAATGAATGCTTTTCTTTTTAGTACAAATACTTGTCCGATATTAAAAATATTAAACAAAGTTGTATCTAACAATTCTGTAAGAAAATCCTGGGAGTGGAGTCTTGGTAACTTTTTCATAATTAAAAAATCTGTGAAAATTATGCATTTACTTAAGAAAGACTTCAGAGAATAATGACAGTGCTGAATTTCTTTGATTTTTATTGGGATTTTTTTTCATTTTTGAGCCCTGTTGAAAAACACTGGTCCTTTCACACTGGACCCACAGAAAGTGTACCCCACTTTCGGTGACCCCTCTCCCGGGTCCTGCAAAGCCCTTACGTCATCTCGTGTAATCCTCCTAAACAAGTGCTGGCCACTGTGACATCTGCAGGCTAAATCCAGTCCCACTCATTGTTTTTGTTTGTTTTGTGGAATGTGGGTCAAAATTTTATTTCACACTTGCAAGACGAAGAACAGCAAAAGGAAAAAGCTGTTTCCCAAAAGTGTTTTAGGCAAGCGCTCTTTTAGAAATGCAAAGTGGATCACGTAGACAATAGAAAATGGATCAGTAAGATCTCGCTCTCCTTCAGCTGCCGGGATGTGGTTGTCTGAACACAGGGCTGGGCTGAGGGACTCCGACCAGCGGGCCATGGGAAGGAGGCTTCCTGTCTCTAGACAGACGCTGCCGCTGCTGCCTCTGCTGTGGGGACCACACTTTGAGAACTAGTGCTCTAGACCCAAAGCTGTCTGCCTGTCTGTTTTTGCAGTTTATTTTACTATTTATTTAGGTGACAAATGCGAGATTTCATGCGTATGGCGTTTCGGAATGTGCATATTTCTGGAATGACTTAAAACAAGCTAATTAACAAAGCGATCACCTCACATCCTCATCATCTGGAGGAGAACATTTAGACGTCTGCATTCAGCAGTTTTCAAGTCTACAGTGCTCGAGCCCCTCCTCTTCACCGGATGTCGTTGCACTGCACCGTAACCCTGCAGAGCTCCTTCATCTCACTGAAGCATCGTGTTGTTCGCGTACGCAGCCCTGGGAGTCACCCTTCCACTCTCCTGAGCTCAGTTTCTTTATATTCCACAGATCAGTGAGATTGTGCAATATCCAGCTCTCTGTATCAGCTTATTTCACTAAGCATAATTTTCTTCAGTTTCATCCAAGTTACTGCAATTGACAAGATTTCCCTTTTAAAGGCTGAATAGTATTCCACTGTGTGTGTAAACCACGTTTTCTTTACCACTGTCGAGTGCTGGTGTTATGGTTTATATCTAATGTCCCCCCAAAAGCCGCAGAGCTGGGGCTTTTGGGAGGTGATTCATTCCTGGGGTGTGGGACTCACCAGTGGATTAACCCACTTCTGTAATTTGTCTCTTCCCTTTGTCAGTGAGTTTATAGCTGGCTGGTGGTGGGCTCTGGTCAGACAGGAGTCCCTGGGGCCCAGCCTGGAAGGGCTGCCTCTTTCCTCCTCCTCCTCCTTCCTTTGCTCACTCACTACCTCCTGCAGCCGCACCAAGAGCTGCCCCTCTGCCAGGCCGCCCTGCCTTGGAGCCAGCTATGGACTGAAACCTCTATAAACTGTGAGCCAAAGTAAACCTGTCCTCTTTTAAGTCATGGGTGTCGGGTAAGGGTTTCCGTGCTGAGCAAGTAGCTAGGACAGATGGACACGTAGGAGGACCCCGCGTCTGGGCTGTTGTGAGTAATGCTGCAGGGACTGTGAGGACGAATGTTTGCCTTCGACCTTCTGGTTTCACTTCCTCTGGGCAAACACCCAGTAGTGGGGTTTCTGGATCAGCTTGGTCTGCCTTTAATTCTTCACGGACCCCGTACTGGTTTCCCCAGTGGCTCCCCATTTCTATTCTCACCCACAGCCTACAGGGCTCCCTTCCCATGGCCTGTCCAACCCTCTGTTCTCTTTTGGATGACACTGTTCCACTGGGTGTCAGGGCCCAGGTCCTTGTGACTTCACTTTCCATTTCCCCGATGAGCAACACAGAACATCTCCTCTTACGCTGTTGGTCTTTGGGAAATTGCCCTTTGCCCATCTCAAAATCGGGATATCTGTTTTTTATGCTATGGAACTGAGTTCTTTACACATTTTGGACATTTGCACCCTGTCAGATGTATGTCTTGCGAGTGTTTCTGTGAACATTCCTGGGGTTGTCTCTTTCCTTGGTTAATGATTTCCTTTGCTGTGCAGCTCCCACCTGTTTTGGTAAAGAAGATTGTAGTGAAACAGCTACTCCCTGTTTATTTCTGTGGAATCTGTGACAGCTTTGACAGGGCAGCAGCAGGTGAGTCATTGTGACTAGATCCCTGTACCGATCTCCACGTCTGCAATGTTTACTTTCTGGCCTTTTACAGAAAATGTGTTACATCGTGCAGAACCACCTGTTGGTGGATTTACTGCTATTCCCACTTTAAGAATGAATGAAAGGGAGGCTGGACGACGTCAAGCAGCCTTTGAAGGGCTTCAGCAGGTTTGAGACACCTGAGCACAGTCTGCTGAATTCCAGATCTTCTTCGTGATGCCCTGACCTGAAGGGCGATTGTTCCCTGCTTTTGTTCTCAGTGGGTTTCGCGGCAGGGAGGCGGATTGGTAATTTCTGCTTAATCCCAACCACCTCAGAGACAAGACTGGGTGCGCTGTGTGTGCCCAAGAGCTTGGACTATGGCGCCACATGGCCGGGTCCTGGCTTTAGTGCTGAATTCTCGGGCCAACTTTCCCCCTGTACCTTCCAGATAATACAAGTGCTGGTTTGCCTGATTAAGTGAGGCTGTGTCTAAAAGGGAATTACAAGAGTGGCTGCAGTCCACGAGACATTGGTATTTTTTGCAGACAACTCTTACTTCAAAGCGGTCTGTGAGTAGGCACAGGCGTGTGGCAGATTTGCTGCTCACAGCAACTCCTGCAGGGGCCCTCGGTGCCTCGGCCCAGAGCCCACAGCGCAGTGGCCCCCACTGTCAGGTAACAGTAAAGAAGCCGCTCTTCCTCTTCTTCCTCCTGCTCCTTCTTTTGTGATGTGGGGACTGAACCCAGGCCCTCCCACTGAGATATGTCCCCAGTGCTCCTCATTTTTTATTTTGAGACATGGTCTCGTGAAGTCACTAGCTTGCCCAGGCTGGGCTCAAACTTGCGATCCTCCTGCTTCAGCCTCCTGAGTGGTGGGATGACAGGGTGTGCACCACCACGCCTGGCTCTAGAAATTTCTTTCAAAGGAGGTAAATTAAGTGCCCCATAGCATGGTGCACTACGGCAAGCTGGGCTGCGGTTGGACAGACCTGACTTTGAAGGACAACTCTGTCCCAGGCTAGGCGTGTAAACTTGGCAAGTTTCTTAAACTTCTGAGAGCCTCTGTGAGACAAGGGAGCTTGGCAGGATCGCTGAGAGAATTCGGCTTGGGCATTTCGGTGCAGTGTCTGGTTCATCCCAGGTGCTCGGTGGGTGACAGCCATTGCCCCAGGAGGGAGGCCCCTGTGGGTATTCGCAGTTTCCCAGGAGAAGCTGAAGGTCCCCACAGAGATCACATGACTGGGAGCCTCCGAGGCGTGGTTCTGGCCAAGCTGGAGTCCAGGGTTTGGCTCTCAAGTTGCGTAGCATCACTCCTGAGAACCCAGGAGCTCAGCTGCCCTTGTGCATCCTCCTGCCCAGTCCTCTGGTGGCGACTGGAGGTCACTGGCTGCGGCCTGCGGTGGCCGACCATTCAGGGGGTGAAGAGCGGCCCAGGCAGCTCATCCCCTGCCATCCTGGTCAGCCCGGCCAGCGGACTTGGTGAAGGCGATTTCTCTTGGCTTTTCCTAGCCCGGCCTGAGTAGTCCCTGAGTTGGCACAGACTGAGTTGTGTGTGCCGCTCACACACCTGTCTACACCCACCAGGTGTTTCCTCCAGGACACGAAGTGGGAAGAACAGGTGTGCACAGGGCTTCAAATTGGTCGCCTTCCCGGTCACCGGGACTCTGGGAAGAGCTGGAAGGCATGGGGTGCCAGATCCCCGGAGTGAGCGGGTGAAGATGCAGCTTTCTGATGGACAGCGCTCAGCAGACGGCCCTGAAACAGGACTCCAGAGCCACTGCAGAGTGGCAAGAACGGCGGGAACAGTGAGTTCAAAGTGAGGGGGAGGATTCTGAGGGAGATTTGTGCAATGTCTTTTACTGTAGTGAATTTAAAAATGCAAATGCACACCGCAGTCTTTGGACAGACCTTGTGCGAAGGGCTCTTTGCTGGTCTTTGTAGCGAAGGAAATCAGCCCCTTGAGAGGTTTAGGCTGAGGAGAGCAGTGTCTGGCTAGTGAGGCCCTGGGCCGTGCACCCACTCTCCTCTTCCTCTGCATTTAACCCCTGCAGGAGTCCTGACTGGCTGCTTGAACAATGATTGCAATTCAGTCTTTTTGTAAGAAAACTTGTTTCACTGCCCAGCAGCACCGATTGCGAGAGATTTCTGTTTTGTTTTTTTTCCTTTTTTTTTTTTTTTTTTGGTACGGGGGATCGAACTTGGGTCCTTGAGCTCTCGAGCCAGGCGGCAGAACCACTGAGCTAAATCCCCAGACTGTTTTTCTTTTTTTGAGACAGGGTTTTGCTATGTGGTTCAGGTTGGCCTTGAACTCACTGTGTAGCCCAGGCTGTCCTGAACGCGTAGTGACCCTCCTGCCTCAGCCTCCCATGAGGCTCTCACCACCATACCCAGCGAAATCTCCTCTTGTGAGTTAACACTTTGAGTTTTGCCTGAAGAAGGGTCCACAAGAAAATGTGTCCATCTCCTGTTGTTCTTTGATCTTTGAGTGTTGAAAACAGCTGGCTCCCCCTCTCCCTCTGTAGAACACAACCGAGCTGCACATCCACATGGGTGCTCACGCCGCACCAGGGCCCAGACAGCAGAGCGAGTCGTTCCAGTCACATGATCCCCGATTCACACCCACCCCCTGCCGTGCCTCCTCTCACATCATCACTTGAGCCAAAACAGTGGCTGGGAGGCCCTGCTGAGCTAGCACCCAACGGCGGCTTCTTTGAGGCTGACTCACTCCCTGCACATGGCCCCTGCCCTCCCGATACCCCAGCCCTCCGATCCCAGGGCCTTTGCACTCGCTATGCCTCCCAAGAGCCATTCAGCTCCTGACTCACTCTGACCAGTTTCGGACTAAACACTAGCCCTTGGGAGAGCCTTTGTTGCTACCTGATTGGGTGCAGCTCCTCCCATCACTTCCCAGTTCTCCGGGTCATTTACCAGCTTCCTAACATATCTTCTCCTGCTGAAATACAAGACCCACAGGGCAGAAGTTACAGCCCCAGTGCCTGACACATATCAGGCGCTCAATGGGAGTTTGAGTGAACACAGGAATAAGTGAATGAACGCACGACTGGGTGACAGGGAGCCCTTGACACCCTGGTCAAGGGCCTTTCAATGCTCTTAGCTTTTGAATGAGCCCCAAACGAGACACTCAGAGGTGTCCACTCTCCAGTAGAGTCCAGACAGGGCCAAGCTGCTGGGTACTCTGTGTGCAGAGCTGGGAAGGAATCCTCCAGTACAGAAGCCAGCGAGGTCGCTTAGAAAGTGCTCAGCTCCAGCTCCTGTGGGGCTTGCAGATAACAAAGTCTACCAGGTTTCTTTTACAAAAATTATTGTGAGTGCTGATCTCCCCCATGTGAGCTTGTACACCTGAATTTTGTGCTCTATTTCAAGAGGATTCTCCCAGGGAGAGCTTTTTTTTTTGATACCGGGGATCGAACTTGGGACCTTGTGCTTGCGAGGCAGGTGGCAGAACCACTGAGCTAAATCCCTGGCCCTGGAGAGTGTGTTTTTTAAGCTCTCGATTTCAACCTGTCAGGTGGGTGCATTTGGAGTCCTGACTTAGTCCATGACCCTTAGCTGTAGTCCCTGGAACACTGAGCTCAGAACACACCCGTGTGGTTAGGTCGGGAGGATGCTGCCCCCAGGGATGGATTAGTGCCCCTAGGAGAGAGACCCCCGAGAGGCTCGGCCCTTCTGGAATTCGAGGTTACAGCCAGAACACAGCTGTGTCTTTTGCTTCCTGTTCTTCTGAGAAGAAGCAGGGAAAGCATCGGGTACCGAGTCTGCTCGCACACCCCTCTGGGGCCACTCGGCCTCCAGATCCGTGAGAAATCAATTCTGTTGGACACAAGCCACCCAGTTGATGGTATTTTGTTACAGCAGCCACAGCGGGCTGATACACTTCCTCTCTGGGTGGAAGCGCCTGCGCCTCCGTGCTGCTGTGTGGAGGAGGGCTTGGAAGTGCAGGCTCTCCTGAGCCGTGGCCAGTTCGCGGCTAGGTGCTCTCTGCATCCGAACTACGCAGCTCTCTACAGCCCAGCGTTCCAGAGTGCGGGCAGCTGTGTGACAGGGACCAGCACCTTCTCTGTGCTTAGGAATGCAGAAATGACACGGGGCGGGGGGGCCCGTTCGGGCCACTTTCTCATTATCGACATCCTGTTCTTTTGGTGCAGGACAGAGGGTGGTGGAGGACAGAGGGTGATGTGTGGCTTCTGCCATCTTCAGGACCGGGAAACATTATCCAGACGCAGCAATATTATGAGATTCTTTGTGCTCGACAGACGCCAGGTTTCTCACCCAGTCGTTCAGTTCCTTTCCATTTTGGACCCTGCCAGTTTTTAAATTCTCATGGGGACAATGTGGGGAGGACATGAACTCCCCTGCTTACTAGGAACTGGGATGTGGGCCAGGCTTCTGGTGCCGCCCAGGCGTGAGCGCGTTTGTGGCAGTGGCGGCACAGTGGATGTTTCGCGAATATTAGTGGCCAGGCGCAGGCCTTACCGGGTAGGATCGGCTCTGTGCCAGGGCTGGCGCCACGCGTATTCCTCTTCCTTCCACCTGCTCTGAAAATTTTGAGGTTTTGCTCCTGGCACTTCACCTGCCTACTTGTCTGGCTAACAAAACCCCTCTGTAATGGGATGTCTGTTGCAGGTGAGAAGCATGTTCTGTGACTCCACATGTGCAAGGCCTTTCCATTTCACTGACTGCAAAGTGGGAGAGTAAATGAGCCTTCATCTCTCTAACTCACGGCCTGGGATATTTTTTGTTTGTTCATTGTTTTTTTTTGGTACCAGGGATCGAACTCAGGTCCTTGCGCTTGCGCAGCAGGAGACGAAACCACTGAGCTACATCCTCGGCCTGTTTGTTGTTTTTAAAAACTTACTCTCCAAATGCAAGATATCATTTTTCTTAATTTCCCCTAAACTCTGCTTAGAGTTTTTGCTCTTAAGAGTCAAAATCTGTAGGCAAGACCTAAGTTCTTTTCTAAGCTGTTATATTTGAAAGTAAAAGGAAAAAGAAATAAATTATAGAAAATAGGATCAAGATGCAGTATGTATATGTGCTAACTCCTGACAATGGACATATTTATTATGTATCACAAACATATAGTAATGAAAAAGAGAAAAATAAAATCAAACGGAAAGAAATAAAAGTAAAAATGCCCAGTGGAAGTGGTATGGGGGCCTGACCCTTCCCGGGGTCATCTTCCTTTTGGGGGGTGGCGTTCATCCCACAGCAACAGGACAGAGAGGAGCACACCCCACTCTGGCGCCTCACCCCTCTGTACCTGGGCCACGGGATCCCTGGGCCACTCTGGAGGTGACTTTGAACTCAAGGCTGGGACACTGAAGATCGAGGCTAATGGGTAATTTTCGGTGGATCCAGATGTTTTGAAATTTGCCCCTGTGGGCAAAATCTCACTGGCTCTCCTTTTCAAAATAGCAGCTTGGGGGCTGGGGATTTAGCTCAGTGGTTCTGACGCCTGCCTCAAAATAGGAGCTTGGGCCGGGGACGTAGCTCAGTGGTGCCGCACCTGCCTGGCAAGTGCAAGGTCCTGAGTTTGACCCCTGGTACCCTAAAAAACAAAGAAAACAAAACAAAACAAAAATAGCAGCTTTATTGCGATTTCACTTATGTATCCTAAAATTCACTCTGTCAACTTTAGTGGGTTTTGATATGTTCACAGAGGTGTGTAAAGGTCACAGTGATATAACTTTAGAATAGTTCGTCAGCCCCAAACAAAAGCATGCCTCGATGTTTCCTCTATGCGGAATCATACAACGCGTGGCTTTCCTAACTGGCTTTTCCCTTTGCATGGTGTTTTCACAGTTCATCCACACTGGGGCGTTTTCAGGATTCATCCTTTGTCTTGCCGAGTCCTTTTCCACTGTATGGACACAGCTCGCTTTGCCCATTCATCAGTAAAAGCTGCAATGCTCCTCTGAACATTCATTCTTGTGTGGAAGTCTGATTCTCGGGCAGAATTACTGGATCAGACAGACAGCCCTGTGTTTATTGTTTTGAGGAACTGTCACAGTGTTTTCCATGATGGCTGTACCATCTTACACAGCGATGCAGGAAGGCACCAGGTCCCCACATTTTTCCTGTTCTCCATTTTTTTTGCTTTTTGGTACTGGGGATCAAACTCGGGTCCTTGCACTTGCGCAGCAGGAGGCGAAACCACTGAGCTAAATCTCCAGCCCCCCACCCAGTTCTCCGTTTTTTAAATTAACCATCCCAGTGGGTACAAAGAGGTAACTGGTAGTTTTGATTTGCACTTCTGCAGTGACTGGTAATGTTGAACACCTTTCATATGCCTTTTGTCCATTTGTTTGTCTTCTTTGGAAAAGGATGTGTTCTAGTTCTTTGAGCATTTAAAAAATTTGGTTAAATGTCTCTTTATGGACAAGTTGTAAGAGTGCTTCATATATTGTGAAGATTAGGTTCTTATTCTATACATGATCTGAAAATTTTTTTTTTGCATTTTTCACTTTCTTGTCACCTTGACAATAATGTCCTGTAGTCAAGGAGCAGGATGATATCTTTCCATTTATTTTGGTTAATATATATATATATATATATATATATATATATATATATATATTTATTGGTACTGGAGATTGAACTCAGGACCATGCACTTGTGAGGTGTGGCACCACTGAGCTAAATCCCTGGCCCTAGGTTTTAATATATTTTAATGAATCTCTCTAGTTTGCAGCATGCAAATGCAACTCTTATTTTGTTTCATTGATTCCTAAGCATTTTAAACTTTTTGATATTATTCCAAATGCATTTTTTTTTCTTCATTTCACTTTAGCTTGTCCACCCTTAAGGCACTGAATGACAACTGACTTTATATATTGCAAGCAACCTTCTGGAATTCATTGATGAGGCCCAGTAGATTTCTGATGAGTTGATTCGGATTTTCTGTGTACAAAATCATATCGTCTGTCAACACAGTAGTTTTATTTCTTCCTTTCTGATTTGGATGCTATTTACTTATTTATCCGCCTTTGGCTTTGGCTGAAGGCGCAGTGTGGGACTGAAGTGGCAAGAGCAGCCGTCCTTGCCTTGCTCCCGTTCCTAGGCGGAAATCATTCAGTCCTTGCCCCTGAGCCTGCTGTGAGGCCTCACGGCAGAGGAAGTTCCAGCCCAGGATTCCAGAGCTGGCTCCGCGAGGGTCATTTTCTCTGGAGATTGGAGAGAGAGGAGGGGGTTTGCAACCTTACTAATTTTGATATCATCTCCGTAAGTATAATTTAATCGCCACAATAAAGGGACTCCCCAAAAATCCGTATTACTGCTGGGCACCTATTTGATGGCCAGGCCTTAGTGAGCTGCAGAGAACACAGTTGCTGCAGGCTGGACCTTACTCTCCTGCGACTGGGCTAACTCCACAGGCTTCTGCCCCTTGTTAAACATTTAATTTAGGGCTGGGGGTTTAGCTCAGTGGTTTCGCCGCCTCCCTTGCAAGTGCAAGGTCCAGAGTTCGATCCCTGGTACCAAAACAACAACAACAACAAGAAGACATTTAAACTAATATTTGTGTGCTTTCTGTGTGTTAAGCCCAGAGCTACTAGCTTAACATACATTGTATAATTTTCTCTTCATGTCAGTCAGTCCTGTGTGATAAGATCTATTTTTTCGGAAACCCATATTTTAGAGAAGTTAAACCTCATGCTTGTAAGTAGAAGGCAATAAATAAGTCTGTTGGACTCTGGAATGCAAACTCTTTTCTTTAATTTTTGTTTTTTGTGAGACAGGATCTTACTATCTAGTTTAGGCTGGCCTTGAACTTGCAGTGATCCTCCTGCCTCAGCCTCCCTAAACGCTGAGATTACAGGCATGCACCACCACACCTGGCAAGAAGGCAGACTCTTAGCCTTCTTCTCACCTTGTCTGTTCTTCCTGCTCTCTGGGAACTCGGGCCTTTCTCACTGAGGCAGTAGGGCCTCAACAATAACAGCAGAAGAAAGCCAGGGACTCTGGAGAAAGGATCAGGTGCCTTGCGCGGACTCGGTCTGGGGCTCTTGGAGTGAGCACGGTGCCCAGGGTTGGAGGCGCAGTGGGCGAAGCCTGGGCGTGGGGGCCTTGGAGGGAGAGTTCGTCACCCCGACAGTCAGGGCCGCTGTTGGCGAGGGGCGCGGGGTACGAGATCTCCAGGAGTGGTTCGCGCTCCCTGCTCCTGCGCGCTGGTGGCGGAGCGGAGCAGCTCAGGCGAGACCCGGCCCCGCCGCCGCAGGACAGGAGGCGCAGTTCCATTTCCGACTTTGGCCCTCATTTTAAGTTTATTTGATTAATCGACCTACTGTGAAACCATTAGGTCTTGGTTGTTGGCAAGTCTTAGGCAGTTACTGCATTTTACCGGCAGTCTGAATCAATTGTTCCAAGTACCCCTTAATAACCAAACTATCAGTGAGTCCAGTGTAGAATTTTATAGTACCAAACGTCAAGCCTGACTGTGAATTTTGTTCTGCATCTTAAGTAAATTTATGATAGTGTTCTCAAGCTGCCAACAGAATACGTGTACTTTTGTGAACTATGAATTTTCTAATTAAATTTTACATGTTATAACATGATTTTTACATGAATGATACTTTGTTTAAACTATCAAATGTCAATATTTTACTACAGATTTATTATAAAATGCACATTATCACTAATGAACATTGATTTTAAAAATCAAATTAGCTTTAGTTGGATATTATTTTTTACAAATAAAAATAGACTTGTATAAAGGCTAAAAAGGAAAGAAAGAAAGAAAACAGTCTGAATGCTTGACAGAGGGCTGAGTTGATCCACTCGCCTTGCTTTACCGTGAAGCAATGTGGAGCTGACTCGGCCCAGCTCCTTAGCCACAGCGGAACTGCAGCTTAGGGTTCTTGGCGCCGAGTATTCATTCAACAAACATTATCATCTCCCTGTTCCATCGCAGGCCGGCTGAGGCTCAGGGAGAACTGGTCTCTGCGTCTGAGGACAGCGCAAGGGGCGGAGCTGCCCGGGGAGGGGCTGAGGCAATGGGAGCCAGGGAGGCTTCACAGCCTGGGACCTGACTCGAATTTTCCCAGATGTGCCGGGTTCTCAGGGAGAGTCAGGTCGAGGGCATGCCGGGATAGGACAGGGCGACGGGCTCTGCCGAGGGACGGAGTGTAAGAGCAAATACTTCACTAATTAAGGAAAGTGCCATTCACTGAGTGTTATCCTTCGTCTGGCCCTGTGCTGGTTGATGTCCATGGATTATCCCAGGCAATCCGCTCTGGAATCCTGGAAGGATACAGAGGCGCGACCTGAGCCTGGAGGTGGAGAAGCAGTTTGGCAGGAGGGTTCATGGCTGAACAGTGGCAGCGTGGGGTTTGAGTCCGAGAGCTTAGTTCTGGATTTCAGGTGCTAGGTGCTGTGCTAAGCGGTTTGGACTTTAGCCCCTTGGTCCCGGAGCCTCAAGTCTGCAACAGAACCCACCGTGCCCTTGCTAGAACACAGGCTGTGGGCCACACCTCAGCGTTTCCGATCCAGGTGGTGTGAGCCAGGCTCCAAGGGTATCTACCTATTTATCAATCGGTCTATCAGCTATCTATCTATCCTCTGTCTATCATCTATGGTCTATAGTTATCCATCCATCCATCAATCTATCCATCCACTGTCTATCTACAGTGTACTTGAGTTATGAACTCAATTCATTCGAGAGGGCTGGCTGTAACTCAAGTTGGTCAATTGAAGGCCCAGGCTCCTCTATACAGCCTTCAAAGTCTCTCTCCTGTACACAGGCAGATCTCAGTCTCCTTAGAGAGACACTGGCCCAGGATCTCTCAGTTAATCCCACACAGGAAAGGATGTTGGAATGTTTCTTCCAGAACTCTTTAAGGGTTAAATCTGTACCTGAGACCATCTGGAAGCACAAGTGGCTGGCATTCAGGTCATAACTCAATAGTTTGGTTGTAAGTTAAAACTACAATTCTGGTCTTAACCCAAGTTGTTCATATGTCAGGCTGGTCATAACTCAAGGATCCACTGTGTCTATCCATTATCTAGCCATCCATCCATCCATTTATTATCTATCCATCCATCCATCCATCCATCCATCATCTATCCATCCACCCATTATCT
This sequence comes from Heterocephalus glaber, assembly GCF_000247695.1. The sequence goes on along the minus strand of NW_004624763.1, from coordinate 17,756,778 downwards.
ATCCATCCATCCATCATCTATCTATCCATTTATCCATTACCTATCTATCTATTAGTATCAGGGTTTGAACCCAGGGCCTTGAGCCTGCTAGCAAGTGCTGTACCATTGAGATTCACCCCTGGCCCTTAAAAATTTTTATTTTGGGACAGAGTTTTGCGAAGTTGCCCAAGCTGGCCTCAAACTTGTGGTCTTCATGCTTCAGCCTCCATAGTAGTTGGGATTACAGGCGTGTACCACCACACTCAGCTAGGCACACACATCTTCTAAGACAGACGGTTCTAACCTTGTTGGTCTGGGGACCCTGCTTTGACAACTGTTACGTCAGGGAGCCACTGAAAGACTTCTAAATGTGGGAGGAAAGCCATCTGACTCAAGTTTTAGTCAGGACTGTTTGGTAATGAACAGGTAGGACTGCGATGGGGGGCAGAGTGCAAATGGGAGGAACAATTCTGAGAGGGCTTCCACGTGTGGTCTAGATGAAGAGGGATGAAGGGATCGAAGGAAAACCATCAGCTAAGAAGGTAGTTTAGGGTACTGGCAGGCCTCAGCAAGTCCTGCAGATGATGGCAATGGGTATGTTTAGTAACTTACATCTGTAGACGTGGTGTGGGATGAGAAGCAAGAGAGGAGAGGATTGCAGGAGAGTGAAAGTGGTTTTAAGGTTGCCACAGCGAGAGATGAAGTCAGAGGGTGAGCTGGTTGTGAGGGGCCCTCCTGTGGCATAGCAGAGGCCTGCGCCGGTTTAGAAGCCTGGCGTTCACACCCGGTTCAGCTGCTCCTTTCACCAACTCAGAAGCTTCAACCTTCGGACCCGTTTCTTCAGGCAGCAGTGGCTCAGCCTCGCCTGGAGCGGGCAGTGCTGAAATTGTCAGCTCTGTGGCGAAGCGGCTGGTGGAGCAGCGTCCCTGTCCCTCGTTATCTGCCTGCCCGTGAGTTCATGCAGGGCAGGAGACCAATCTCCCCAGACCTCTTTCCACCTGCAGATTTCACAGCAGCTGAAATGAAATAGTTAAACCGAGTTTTTAACGTTCTGTTATCAGCGAAAGAAGAAAGCTGGGTTATTTCCTGGGGCGTAATGCTTTTCAAAATCTCAGTTATAAAAAAAAGTCCCTTTTCTGTGGAAAGTCCCGTGTAACCTAGGCTAATTAACTACCCCAGTGTCTTTAAAACCATTGACAAATGGTTTAGAAGTGCTAGCCATATCCCTTATTTCAACTATTTAATTCTAGGGTGTTAGCAAGTAGATGCGCATCTCTCTGTTTTTCTGATAATCCAAGTGAAACACAGAAACCGACGTCACCGAGCGCGTACTGAGTGTTCCCTGGGATGGCCCGGTCAGTCCCTCCTCAGGCATCATGCGGACGCCCTGCCGCCCGGCACCTCCTTTCTCCTTTGCTAGGGTAAGGAACAAGCCTTCTTCTTAACTCTCCCGCTTGCCTTTCTCTGCATCACCTCTATGGACTCCTCTGTCCAAGCCGCCACCCTTTGTCTGGATTACTGCCATGGCTTCCACACGGATCTTCTTGATTTCCTCCCATTCATATTCATAATGTAGAGATGAATGCTCTGAAATTGGATCAAACCTTTCCCTTCCTAAGAGGACCACGGGAACCAGGTGACTGGCTCCTAACTTCCGTTCTGCCTGCGAGTCAGACTGCTGTCTTTCCGGGTCAGGGCAGTGCTGGGCCCCACCTTGCGCTGTGTTCAGCTCCCTGTGGGACCACTCATACCCAGGGCAGTGCTCACACCTGGTAGGAGCAGGTGAGCGTCTATCTGGGCTGTGAACAAATGAAGCCGAGTAGAAGGCAGAGATGGTTCCCGTGTGGGATTCATGCTTAGATTCCACTGGAAAAGTTTGTAAGTTAAAGTCACTGAAAGATGTGACGGGTCGATTTCAACTTGCAATTATTCAATAACTAATCTAACAAGTCCTGTTTGCATTTGAATAGAAGTATCCCATCCCTCCACTGGAGAATCCCTGGAACCGTACACAACCCTAAAATCTGTTTCTGTGGCTCGGTTTTTATACACCTCTGCAGTGTGGTCTTGTGTTCCTCCAGCAGCTATCGGAAGCTTCTGCTGGACTCAGATCCATAAGTCCCATTTGCGAAGACTGTTGTCCAGTTTTTATTTGGAGTTTTCCAATAATCCTCGCCGGCAACAGAATTTTAAAAGGAGGCTTAGCGTTTTAATGGAATAAGAAGGCTCCCCGTGGGGACCGCCCTCTTGCCTTTGGAGTGCCTGCGCTGTCCTGAAGGTGGCGTGGTCAGCCTTTGTCTAACATCACCTGCCATCCTGCAACTCTTCCCGGAACAGAGCTAAGCCAAGTCAAGTCGTGTCGATTCCGCATAATGAGAAGCAAGGTGTAGTTAAAGCTTTAATCAGTTCACGAGAGTTTCGTAATTACTGCTGGGAGCGAGAATGGCACCCCTCAATCAGACATCTTCCAGGTCACACTGTGAGCCTTGAGTCGTCTTATCTCACTCAGAGCTTGGGAACAAGGATTCATAGAATCATCTCATGAAAAGATGGCCTGTGCATTTGTATAAATACAACTACTGTGTTGCAATTAAGCAATGCGCACAGCTGCTGTTTTGTACCCTCCACAAAGTAAATAAAATCCTACTCTCCTGCTTAGAGTTTGGAGATGATTCCCCTGGAGCAGCAGCCATGGTTGTCATTACGAGATCTCAACCCAAAGTCCAATTACTAGTGAGTACTGTTAATAATACAGTACGGTGGCATTCAGAATTAGGCCAAACACTCGAACGTGCAGGGCACATGTAAATTAGTTCAGAACAACTTATTCGAATGCTCTATCTCTTTGCCCGTGCGACTGGCATTGGCGTAGTCTGTAGTGCCAGGCTTTCCTGGCCCCTGCATCTCTCTCTCCTCACCCCTGAGACTGAATGGCAAGACTGCGCCGGGCAGGGCACAGACACCAGCATTTTAAACAAGGCCCCCGGGGAGGTCCCAGTGCTTGGTAAAGTTCGCCAACCGCAGAGTGACTTTCAGGACTGTGACTGTTGGAAGATTTGTGTACAGTTCTGGGGCAGTGCCCTCTGGAGTATGGCTGGGAGGAAAAGCCTTGCTGCAAGCTGAGTTTCCAGTCTGTCCTGCCCTTTCTTGTTTCCTGAGCCTGCTCTCTGAGCTGCAGACACCACGGCAGGTGAACGATCTTAACTGGTTTTCTTAGAAAAGATTTTGCATTAGATTCCAGTCATGGTAGTTGAATTTCCCAGGCTGCTGTATGCTTTCCTGGGCCTTTTGGGTTTCTTAGGTTTAGATAGCGAGCAGTTATTTTATCTTATTCATTCTTTTAGTTTATTAGTCCACGTGTGCAGTACATAATGACCGCGTTCCTTGTGGGAAGAGAGTGCACGTGCATAACACATCTTCATTCCCTTGTCACCCCTCCCCCATCCGCACATCCCTCGAGCCCAGGGATGCAAGCCATAATTTAGTTTTGCAGTTGATTTGATGCTTGAGGTAGGGATTTTAGTTTTCCTTCTGACAGTGATTTATAATGATAATCTTGTAGTACAATCCCGTCTGGCTGTGGCTAGATGCTGCTTGTGTGTGATGTATGTGTAAGTCCTGGATGCATGGTGACCTGGTAGAGGGCTTCACAGAAACTGGGGCCTGACTCAGTCCTTTTGGATCATCGTAACAAGCTCAGGACCGAGCTGAGTACTGCTTGGCCTCCGTGCTGCTCTGCATGTCAATAAAATGAAAAATCAGGTGATGTTCAGCTTCTGAGCTTTACCTTTCCTGTGCAGAAATGTCACCACCTCCAGGCTGGGTTTCTGTAGCCCACTGTCAGGCGAAGGGTAAAGGCCTTGACTTTCTGGAGCCCCTCGGGGCACCGGGAAAGGGGAGCTGGGTGTTTGGAGCGCACAGCTCATCAGGAGACCGCCAGATGCCTTCATGTTTCCCTTTCTGATTTCCGGCTTGCCCCAAGATAGCAGGCTTGCATCTTGAAACTGAACATAAACAGTACAAGCATCTCACATAGGGTTAACCACTTTCCTTAGCCTTGCTACACACACAGCCCAAATCAGTTCAGTATGGCATATGGACTACAGCAAGAGACTTGCGTAGAAAAATTCACAAGCCTGCCATTGGTACAAGACTGCAAAACTAACAGGAGTCTAGAAAGCCGACTTCAAGTTTGGCAGCGGATTTTTTTGTTTTCAGTTTGCTCTTACTAAATTCTAGAATCTAACGAAACCCAGGCTCTCCCTGCAACCCACCATAAACGAGTTCCTGCATTGTGCTATCGCGTTTTATCTGAGCAAAGCCACTGCCCCGTTACAAATTTGCTGCGTGATAAATCTGTGTCTGTTTGTGTACACACATGCGCTGTGCAAGAGACAGTCACCGGCCTGGCTTGGGAAGCCCAAGCCAAACCTCCCCTCGTCTGAATCCTAAAGAAACACAATGTTTAAACAGTTCTTGGAGTCAGAGGCCTCAATTTCTCCTCTAAAAGTGCTGTGGTTGACAAATTGCTTAGTAAAGAAACCTAAACACAGTAGCCTGAAAAGACACAGGAGCTGGATGATAATTCAACTGGGAAATAACTAGAGAAACATTTCTTTAAATCTGAATTCTTGTGGCCATGGAAACTTCTATCCTACATTCACTTACTGATAAAGTTTCCTTTTCCTTTATCTCTTATCCCCCAAAGCCCCCCAAACAAGCTGAGTTTGGCTAGGAATGGGTAGAGAATGAACTTATTTTGTCTTTCTTCATAGAGCAGAGGACTCTATGCTGCTCAGCTGGCATCCCCAGGTTTTTGATAAAAGTTACTTCTCTAAAATATAACAACAACGTGGAGGAAAGAATACTATCTCTGTGAGTTGCAATTTGGGGAGATTTCATCGTGAGAAACCTGTGAGCAATCAGAATGTGGTCCTAGGGACAGAGTCGTTCAGCATGCCAGAAAAATAAATACATGGGAAAGACAGGGAAAGTTACTAGCATTGTAAATTATAAAACTCCTTGTTTCAAGAAGTAGAACGGTGAGTTTGAGGACATTGGAAAAGTGTGGTGTAGACCTTCCGAGCTGATGGCTGCTAGAACGCTCTGCGAAGCCCTGTTTCATTTTTATCGGATGAAATACATTTGGTTTCTTTCCTGACAAACCGTGGTTCTGTGCGGGAAGCAGAAGGAACAGCACTGTTATTGGCCGGGCTGCAGCAGGGACCTCCGGTTGCCAGAGGAGACCACATGAAAGTGGCCGAGGGGAGGGACGGTCAGGGGGCGGGCCGGAGCGGAGCGGGAGGCCTCAAGCCTCTGGTGCTCAGAGCTGCAATTTGTGAATGCACAGTGATGAAATCGAGCTCCGGGCAAATCAGAGGAGCCTGTCAACTTCCCAGGTGGGACTGCCCCGGGTTACCAGACTGAACTCGGAGCCCCAGGCAGAGCAGCCCGCGAGCGAGCGGAAGGCAGCGGCAGGCAGCGGGCTTTCCAAGAACCTGGGCATGGCTGGAGGAGGCGCCGCGCGGCCGTGCCAGGTAGGAGAAGGATGCGAGGGCAGGCGGGGAGCCTCCCAGCCTCTCTCCGTGCCCCCGGGAAGGGGTTTTGCAAGCGGTGGGATTGGGGCCGCGGTGTTTGACACCTCCGTCTCTGTCCCGCAGGCCTTATCCCTGTTCACCTTTGCGGTCCTCTGCTTAGGGGCCACAGTGAGCCGCACGAAGAGGGCAGAAGAATGGGATGAAAGCTCCCTGTCAGGTAAGCGGAGGAGCCGTTTGCATCTTCAGCTATTTTAAAATACCATGCACTAGGTGATCACTGCAAACTCCTGGAGAAATTATCTTTAAGATAACTTGGCAGCGTAACCCATTTAGTCCTAGATTTCTCTGGGATAAAACCAACTACATATACCATGCGGGTGAAAGAAGATGGCTTTTACATTCGAGCACATTTCTGATTGCTTCATAATAAACTGTCCCTTGAAATCTTTGAACTCAGAAGTTTATAGGTGTGGAGTTGCCCTTGAAGCTCTGTCCCTAACCAAGGCGAGGACAGACTTGGGGAGAACAGGTGTGAGTTTCCTATCAGAGAGATACGAATCTGATTTGTTGTCCTGTGATGAGGATGCAGTGTTTGCTATCAGAAAGCTTTGACATGGGAAAAGCGGGAATGGAAGTAACCAAGGCAGTGAGCTGTTTTTGTGAAAGCTCGGACATTTAGAACTTTCAGAATTACCTAGAGTAGAAAAGATACAAGAGAGGAGGTAGATACAGCTTCGGCAGCTGGTGGGGCTGGTCTGCACTGACTGTGTTCTTTTGGCGTAAAGAGCTTCACACCGGGCTTACCCAGGAGAGCCGAAAGGGGAGAGTTTCCGTGCACAGAACGCTGCTCCTCGGCCAGGTGGGGCTCATTATGAAGGGGCTCATTGTGTGCAGTGGGGCTTCACTGGCCCAGGCTTGAGCAATGAGTTGGTTAATTTCCTGGACATCAGAGCTGCTGATGCTTATAGAAATAAAATTTTTTATTTGAAGCAATGGATACTCTAGGGGGCAATATTTTCTTGACTTTCCCTATCATCCGGGGCGTCTGCCTTCCTTTGCGTTTTGCCTTCCTCCGAATTTCGTGATCCGACTTCTGTGAAGGATGGTCACCTGTCTTTCCTTAGCCAGCATGGACTTTTATTAACATCCTGGTTAGGGTCCATGCATCGCTGGAAGAGGAAATCTTCCTCACACCGAGTGAGTTACCTTTGAATCGTGCCCAGGAGGTCTAAAGAAAAAGAGTAGCGGGTGAGTGAATTGATTTGGGTGAACAGTGAAAAAAGAGATCATAAAACTGTGGCCCCAGGAGCCAAATGGGCGAAATGGGCTGTCCTGGGTTGTGTGTGGATGTCCCCGGGCTGGAGGAGAATGCTGTTTTTATTGGTAGCAAATGCTCTCTTCAAAGGCCTCTTTCTCACTCCTGCTGATGCCACTGGGGCTGACAGACAGGGGACCAGGCAGCCACTTGACCCCAACTGCAGATTCTCCCCAAGATATCCCACAAGGAACTTTCTCTTGCTGTTTCATCTTTGTAGATTACTTTGGCTGAAAGTGATATTGAAGGAATTACATGCCATTTTCTTTCCTTTTGTTTTTTCTTCTTGTGATACTGGAGATTGAACTCAGGGCCTCTGTATTAAGCTGAATTCCCAACCCCTTTTTAAATTTTGAGACAGGGTTTTCAGTAAGTTGCCCAGGCTGGCCTTGAACTTTCCATCCTCCTGCCTCAGCCTCCCAAGTAGCTGGGACTACAGGTGTGTGCCCCTGTGCCCAGTTTAAATGCTGTTTTCTTGATGTGTGCATAAGGTCAAGTCACCCATTGTTTTCAAAATTAGTTCTTTACCGGAAAGAGTCAGGAAAGGCTTAGCCTGGATGCCCTGGTCTGTGGTCTTGGGAAAATCTCTCGTCACTCTGAGGTATATGATGGATCTTTTCTAACTTTCCTTCTGGATAAGAAATAGAGTTCCCAATTCTTTCCATTCTGCTGCACTGCCTTTTTAGTTTGTGTGTTCTCTATGGAGAAACCGGAGAAGTAGAGATTGAATTGACTAATCTTTAAGAAGATGTATATAACAAATGACTTCCACATGTTATTAGAGGTGGCTGGAAGAACTGGTGAACAAATGTCACATCTGGAATAGTGGCAGAGTCTACTTTATAATCTGTAAATTAGACAGTCTTTAATACAGGCATTTGCTCCTTGTATTGTTTAATTACTATTTTATGCTTTTAGGATGTCATCTACAACAGTCTTTTAAACATCTACCTTCAGGAAGCTTGGTCTCGGGTATGGTATAGTTCAAGTCTGATGTGCAGGGCTTTGGTTACATCTGCACACTTTTTATTTTAAATTTTTCTTTTGATGTCACTCACCTGCTGTTTAGATACTGTAGTTGATTTCTCCTGAGAAAAGGCCACATACATCCTTTGGAAACTTGGAGAAAGTATAGGGAACAGAGTTTCTATGACTTTTTAGATGCTACACATGGCTGGAAAAAATACCTTTCAAACACTACGTGTGATTGTTGCTCTGTTGGCAAATCCTCCCTGTGCGGGCACTGGGTGAGCTTTTATGTATGTATGAGAATAAGGCACTGGGAGGAGAAGCACATGCTTGTTTTCAACAGCTCTTTTGAGTTTTAAAGAAATCTTGTGCCACTCAGTGCATGAGGCCAGCTTCAGGCGGGCCAGAGCACGGTGCACCCTTCCAAAGCATGTGGCCTCTTGCCCCGGAGCTGTAACTCAGGGGTTCCCACAGTGGTGGGCACGTCTGTGTGCAGGCCTGCTCTTCCTGCTGTACTCTGGACCCACACGTGGGTGTCAAGGCTGCGGCAGTGCAAACAAACTCATAATTAATTAACTAGCACTCTGGTGGCTGGACTCATTGTTAGACCTAGTGATTTATTGGTGGTAGTAATGGAATAGGATTTCTTCTACCAGTTCATTAGAAAAAATCCTATGGATTTCTCAGGAGGAATGACACAAGCAGAGGGAATTATGTGCTCTTTGGGGGTACAAATAATGGACATTTAGGTAAATGTGATGAAAGCAGTCAATTCTCAAAGAAAACCTAAGTAACAGTCAAAGTGGGGAAGGATGGCTTAGTCCCGAACATCTGTGGGGCCCACTAGGCTTGCCTTGAGGGTTTATGTGCATAATGGGATTCATGCATGGCGGGCACAATACATGTGCACGTATATGTATGTGTGCCTTTGTGGAGCTATGGAGAATCTGGGTTATGGAAGCTTCTGCCTTAGATATTCTTGCAGCCCCCAGGTGGAAATGGAATACCTTCTTTGAAATGTAAGCAATGTAATATTTAAAAGACACAGGGAAATTTGTGAGCTCCTGAGCCAGGTTCTTGTGGCTAGCAGGAAATTGGAAGCACAGTTCACCTTAGCATCGCTTTTAGCAGCTTGAAAGTGTGTGAGATAAATTTGTTTGTAGAGATGAGAGGAAAAATGTCACCAGCAATTTTATGAGTAAAGCAGAAAATGGTATCAGGAACGAGAAGGTTTTGGCTCCTGTGATATTTTGAGGAATCTCACTGTCTAGTAGGAAGCTATTTCAATGGTGGTTTATAGAATGTAGGAAACCATAAAGCCAACAGCTGTGTCAGTCACAGCCCCCCCCCCAGGAAAATGACCTCAGGAATGTGACTTTATGCTACATCTACAGTAGAAATTGGAGGATTGAAGTCAGTAGAATGAAACTATCTGAGTTAGAATCTAAGGAGGGCATAAATTCTTCAATTCTCTGTTAAATGGAGCTTTGGTGTAGAGGTTTTTGTAGTTCCTTTGCAGTACAGAGAACTCTATCAGTTTATACACCCAGAAATCTCAGTGTCCTGTGGAGCTCAACAGGGATGTTTCATATCAACAAACATCAATCAAACTTCCAAAGTCATGTTGGGAAAAGCTTCTAAAATTTGGAACCTATGTACAAAATGTGAAAAGTCCTTGGTTAATGAGAAAAGTGCTGTAGTTGTACTGAGATGATCTAAAATTTTAGCCAAGCTTTCGCTAGCTCAAATGAGAGCCATAGAACTGACTTTCCAACCAGGAAAACAGGGATGATGTGGCCTCTATTTATCTGAAAAAGTTTTTGAGAAGAAAATGTGGTATTATGGTCCATGAGACAAGGTGTACAAGGTGTACATTGGGTTTATCTTCCATTATAATGCCAGTGTGTACATTTATCCCTATTGATGAACAACACTTGTGATTTAAAGTGACAGTGTTTTTTGTTTTCTGGCAGATGTGCGGATCATTTGCTGATCATTAAGATTTATACTGCTGACTACTGTTCAGTGCTATTTGAGTGGTTTAGACATTGAACTAAAGCTTTTAGCTTTTACTTTAAATCACATAGAAATCTATTTTCTTGCCTTTCTGAGGTCTTTCTACATGAGGACATTGTGTTGATATGTGCTTTGAAAGTTCAGGTGTTTGAAAACTTCCCAGGCAGACCTATTGATATTAAAAACAAGGCCTGTGACATCTGGTCCAGCAGCCGTGGAGTGGACGAAAGAGCAGTGTGTGTTTCTAGAAGGTGATGTACTTATGCCACTTTCTTCATCACTGAGACAAAATGCCCAACACTGGCAACTTAAGGGAAAAGAGCTTTATTTTGGCTCACGGTTTGTAAAGGTTTCAGTCCACAGTCAGCTGGCTCCAAGGCAGGAACTCGTGGTGGAAGGGCCTGGTGGAGGAGAGCTGCTCAGGGCGTGGTGGACAGGAAGCAGAGAGGAGGAAGGAGGCAGGAAGTGAGTTAACCCTTCCAAGTCAGGCCCCCAGTGGCCTTCCTCTTCTGCCCAGACCCCAGCAAGCAAGTTGGCTGTCATGTCATTCCTCCACAATCCAGTCCCCTTCCACAAGCCCCGCCTGTGATTGCCCGAGGAGCTGTGATTTGGCGGAGTGCTACATGTAAACCCTGACAATTTAGGAAGAGCGACACTGCGGGCTGTGTGTGATCGCTGCTTGCTAAGGGAGAGGGTTAGAAGCATTGAGAAAAAATGGCAACTTTAATACAAGAAAATATGACTGAAAAAGAGCGCCACGTCTACTCCAGAAGGGATGGAAGACAATGTTAAATTCTAGAGCTAGTGGTATCCTCAGGCTTCCCCTGTGGCTCACACTTCACACAGGGCAGCAGATGGGGGAATCCCGGTCTGTTTAAATGCTCCTGAGAAGAGGCGATGCACAACCGTGGGCTGCAGACATTTCCAGGCTCTCCCCTCCAGTTCAGGAAACACCTGGGTTCAGAACCAAGGAGAAAATGGGGGCAGATAGAAGCAGTGTCCAAACCCTGGAAACAGGAGTGGCCTGTGAGGAGAAATCTAAAGAAAAACCCTTCCAGCCTTAGGCTGTGTTCAGATTTAAATACTGTCTTCCTTCCTGGCTATCGTCCAGCTTGGAAAATTTCCATTCTGCAGGAGGATTGAGGGGGGAGACTTGACTGGAAGCCCAGGATGAAGTTGTTTGGGCCCCAACTCCTGGCACCATTAGACTCTTCCAAGTAGTGTCATTAAATCATCACAGTTTTCCTGTATCTCCACGGCATGAAGGACGCCAGAATTTTAGGACCCTACCTCTGGATGTGTGAAATGGAACATTCTAGAAAAAGGGGCTTCCTCAACTAAGTTAAAATAATTCCACCTGTTCCCGTCTGTATTACAAATGCGAGTGGAAGAAATCGTAATATTCATTCATGTTTCTTGAAGTTATGGAATTCTGCTTCTGGGAGAGATAAGCAATACATACTGTAGTTGTGAATATCATATTGTACATACATCTTAAAACTCAAAGTTCCTTCTCAAAAAAGTACACCTATTTATAAAGACATTGATTTTGCAAGATTCTAGAACTGGCTTTATCTTTGAAGTGGAACAGCATTATCTGAGTTTGTCAAAATTTGAGTCTCATAGAAGTATTGGCAAAATGCCTCCCAAGGAGATCTGAGCCTCTGCCATGCTCATTACATATTTCTGCCTCAATGCTTCTTAGTACTTTCTTAAAATTTATTTATTTTTAGTATATGACTGGCGGGCGGATTTGTACAGGCACATAACATACTTAACTATCTCCCACTTCCCCTATGCACCCTTCTACATTTTGGGGAGTTCCAATGTATATAATGCAATCTGATCATATCCATTTCCCTCTATCCCCACCTCCGGCCTTCTTATCCCCTTCTTTTGACCCATCATAGTCTCCCTTTGATATTTTTGAGTACTTTTGATTTGTTTTCTTGCTTTTTAGTTTTTGTCTTCCTTCTTAGTCCTGAGCACCTGGCGATCTCAGCCATGATGATAATCTTCGGATGCCACAGGTTCATCCATCCTTGCGCATTCATAGGCCTCTCAGTGGGTTGGAGAAGCCGAGCACTGGTGTCAAAGTTCTCTTGATGTAGGTCAAGTAAAGGACCGTTTAGGGTTTCACATTCAGGTGCATAACCAAGGAATCTTTCTGGATTTGACATCGGATCAGGCACAGTAAAAAGAGGTCCTAAAAACCTGTCCTCAGGCTGGCTGCAGAGAGAAGGGTATTGCCCTGGGCAAGGAGCAAAGAAGCCAGAAGGTGGAGGCCAGTCCTAGGCTCCGAGGAGATGGACAGGGCCCGAGGCGCCCCGGGAGCAGGCGGCCGGGCTGGAAGAGGCCCCGGGAAGGCAGAGCAGAGATCCTGGCCCACCGCTCTGTGATTAGAGGGTGGCAGCTGGGTTTCTCGGGGTGATTGGATTAGAAGAGATCTTGTGTGCTCACAGTGTCTCCCCGTTTTTCTTCCTGATGAATTTTGGAACTCACGGATGTCCCCCTCCACGCAGGCCCGGGAACCCACTCCTCATGGGAGCTGTTGGTAACCCAGCCGTGGGTACAGTTGGCCTCATGATCTGCGAGTGCATTGTGAGTGCAAACGCAGCTCTCTCGAAGCTCTCTAAAGCTTGGCAAGGGAGGCTGTGACCAAAAAGGGCAAACAATCAAGTGCAACTCAGTTATTTTCACAAACAAAGCAAGGGACAAACCGGCAATGAGTAACACAAGATAGTAGTGAAAGTCACGGTGATAGAATGAAGAAAGATCGTGCCACGGCTTAGAATTCATTCAGATCCTTCAAAAGTACAGAAAGAGATAAGGAAGGGATTGTGTATGAGGGGAGGCAAAGGACACAGACTCAGGAAAATGCTCTGTGCTTGCTGGGTCCACGTGAAGAGGGCAAGACAACACGTGAGCTGTGTGAACAGAGTGCCTTCGGGCGCTGCTCATCTCAGCTTCTAGCTGACTGTGATGGTCATCATTGTTATTCAGGGCATGGGGGATTGAATCCAAGGCCCCTGTACTGAGTTACATTCTTGGCCCTTTTTTATTTCTTATTTTTGTTTTGAGACAAGGTCTTACTATATCTATCATTAAGTTGCCTAGGCTGGGCTGGAACTTGCCATCCTCCTGTCTCAGCCTCCCAGAGTCCTGGGGTTACAGGTGTGCAGTACCCCACACTCACCGATTCTTTGTGTATGGAGCTCATGAGAGGGAATACGACTCAGAATTTCCCAGGTGGCTGTTGGGACGAATCCAGGTACCACCATGAAAAGAGGGACATTCAATTACAAGTTTCTCCTTGCTTTAGTTTTACTCGTGGAGCTTCTCTGCTTTTCCGTTTTCTCCCCTTGTCCCTGCTGTGGTTCCTTAGGATTCTGTGGATAGGCTGGCCAGAGTCAGAAGGGAAATGTGGATCATGCGCTGGGGCCGACACTGTCTCCTCTCCGTGAGCTGGTGTGGGCTGTGTGTGTCCAGCGTCCCAGGAGGAGCCGTGTGTGAGCGCCTCACACTCACGGTCCACTGGGTCTGTTTGCTTTGGTTCTGTGGATCGGAGGCCATCGGGCTGACGTTGGTGACGCTGGTGAGAGGCTGGGGCTGGGGCTGTGCAGGAGGCTCGGGTAAATGGCATGGGTGGCCCGGGTGTCACTGGCATTGTCCTCCTCCGGCTTCTTGTTTCTTCTCCATTTAGAAAGTAATGCATGCGAGCTATAAAGAAGGAAATGATTCATAAGTATGGAATAAAATTACGAGCAGTACGTCCTACGTAACATGTATTATGATATATGCATCCAGTGTGCATTCTGTGACATGTTCTATACACACACATACATGCGAGGAAATCAGCAAGCTAACAAAAAGACCAGACCCCCCACTCCCTGTGAGTTTTCAGAATGTTAGAAACTTCTAGCTACAGAAAGATGAAGAGTCTCTTGCATCCTCTTCTAGTCATTTCCTTCTGGTGTACCTCTAGTGAACGGTTTCTGAAGGAGGAAAATGCTTCTTCACACCTGCACTCCCCAAAAGTTATGCTCACTGCCTGCCTTCCCAGTCCTCCGCTGCACTTCACTCCCTCGCCAGCTCCAGCTCCGTTTTATTTCTGACTTTAGTCTCATTGATCTCTTTCTAAACACAAAATCTGATCTATATTTAACACTGTAACACTGTTATGTACTTCGTTCTTAATAAAAATTATATTTCTTTATAAACATAAAATCTAATATATAATATTTAACACCATAAAACTGTTATGTTCTTTGTTCTTAATAAAAATTGTTTATGTGTTTTGAAGATTTTTTGACATTAACCTATCTGGATTCAGCTCATTCTTTTAAAGCAATGAGCAATGTTCCACATCTGCATATAGAGTTTCCCTTCCTCTCTCTCTCTCTCTCCCTCTCTCTCTCTCTTTCAGACTGGAACACCTTTAGCTGACTTCAGGTGCTTTCTCTCCTGCATTACAAACATAACACAATGAATAGTGAATATTTTGGGTACACATATCTTGGTGAACTTTTGCAGATATATATGAAAGACAAATTCCTAGTAATGGAATTTCTGGGAGAAAGATGAAAGGCATTTAACAATGTTGATAGATATTGCTAAATTGTACTGTATTTAATCTTAAAATTTGCATTCTTAGAAGCAGGTATGACTGTTCTAGTACCAAGCTATTTTTATTATTTAACTTCAGATTCTACTTCCTGTCCAGTTACCAAATTACTTTTCCTCTTTAGTATTTTTTATTATCATTTATTTATTTTTCAATATACTTTTTATATTCTCTCAAATTTCAAGGACTCTAGATGTTTTTATTGTGATTGCCTTGTGTCGTTAGTTATATCTAGGACAAATTAATATATTTCAAATTTATTAAGATATACAGTACTTAACATGCTATGTCTTTCAAAATTAAGTAGATCTTTTGAAATGCCTTTTGGTAGAGTTTTAATACTCTTTTCTTGCAGGGTTTACAATATATTATTAAATTTATGCCCAATTACTTTATCTTTTAGGTACTGTTATGAATGAAACTTTCATTTAATTTTAAAAGTTATATTGCCTGTATGTTCCAAATTAATGGAATTGAATTCACTGAATTCTTTCCTTTTCAAAATTTGATTGATTCTTGAGATTTCTAGATCAACAATTATAGAACATGAAAATGAGGATAGAGAGGGTTTGTTTTTGTCCATCACTAGCTGTGGTGGAGGTTTCGTGGTTTCAGAGGTGTTAAGTCTTCTATTCCGATCACAAGTGTTCATACTATCTTCATAGCACTTCGGCTCGATTTTCCTTATAAAGGGCTAGAGATTTTTAAATGGAGAAATGAGCTCTTATTTCCACAGGCACTGTCATCCTCACAGGTTTGCCGTAATAATAATGATAATAATAATAATAATAATAATAATAATAATAATAAATAGCAATGGGACAGATAGAATTTGTTACTCTTTCTATAGATGTTTGACACCCTGTGAGGTATTTTTAAATGGGTCGTTTTGTTAAATTCTCATTTGAACCTGGAGTTACCTTCATTTCTATTTTATTTTCTTGTCTTTGAGACAGGGTCTTTCTATCTAGTCCAGGCTGGCCTTGAACTCACTGTATAGCCCAGGCTGGCCTCCGGCTAGGAGCGATCCTGCCTCCGTCTCCTGAGTGCTGTGATTACAGGTGTGTGCTGCCACAGGCCTGGCCCCTAGCGTTGCTTTTATGCATCCCCCACTTTGCAGATGAGGAAACTGTGGCACAAGCGAGTTCAGCCCCCTTCCCAGATCGCAGGGGAAGCAGGTGACAGAGCCTGGCTGAGTGCAGCCCGGGCCTGCAGGCCTCTCCTCAGTGACCTGATGCACTCCAAGCATCGCCTCTGCCCTTTGTTCTTGCAGTCTTATCAGACTCGCCCTGGACCAACGTCTCTGGGTCTTGCAAGGGCAGATGCTTTGAACTTGAAGAGGTCGGGCCCCCAGACTGTCGCTGTGACAACCTGTGTAAGAGCTACAGCAGCTGCTGCCAGGACTTCGATGAGCTCTGCTTGAAGACGGGTAGGTACCTGGGTGCTCTGCAGCCTCCAGGGGCGGGTGGCCTGGAGACCCGTGGAACTGCCCCCTGCTTGGCTGCTCCAGATGTGCACCTGGGATTTGTTCCTTGCAAAACTGTTGACTGCACGGCGAGCTCACCCTGTGTGCGTAGGTCCTTCCGCCCTCGACCTGACCACTCTGTCTGCAGCCGCTCCATGCTGGCTCCATGCACGTCAGTGCTGGGGTTTTGCTCCTTTTCACCATTTCTGTCTCTTTTTGCCACCTCCCACATTCACTGCTAGGGGAAGAGGGCTAATTGTGCTGGGTTTTATTTTATAATATAAAATGATACTCTTATTAGTGCACTTTGCAGTACATAATGATTCCACTCATCCGAGGGAGCTGGCACACGGGCACACCCACCTTCATTCTCTTCCTGTCGCCTCTCTTCATCCCTTGGTTCCCTCCCATTTGCAGATGTCTCTGGCTCGCCGGCCCAGTGTCTGGCATTTGCGTCGTCTCATTTTCTGCACCAACTCTCGTCTTCCGTGATGCAAGTGGAAGATTGTATGGGATTTTATTTGGTGTCTTCTGCTCTGGGGAGCTCTGAACTCTTCCTCTGAGGTTTTCCTTACTTTCTTTACACGTATTCTCCAGGAAAGCAGTTGTTATTAAAACCAGGCTTTGGAACAGATGCATAGGATTTGAGAAAGAGCCCCTTTCACCATGCTGTTGTTGTTTTCAAAGCCAAACATTTCACATAAGACTTCGGAGGGGCCACAAAGGGCACCCCTGAACTTCTGGGCAAAGCCCCTTGCAAACTGTCGCAGAAAGACAATACTCAGTCCTCTCTGTAACACTATAGGAAGTGGGCTGCATAGCTCTCTTGACAAGTTATTCCTTACCTTATGTGGCAATGATTCTTTTCAGAGCCTAACTCATATTACCATTGCTATTACTAGTCTGATCTTTTTAATGATATAATTAGAAACAGAGACATTATTCTTTTTTATTGAGACCATTGCTTTTGACATGTGAAAATGGACATCGACTCCCTTACTCATCCTCATTTGTTTCCTCCACCTCCTGCTAAATAAGGAGAGCTTAATTAGGCTGTTTTCTGCATAATCCATTTTCCAAAGGCTTTAGCTGCTTTCTGCTGTTGTCGCTGTCACTGTTCTTCAGAACTTCTCCCAGTTCCTTGGCTGTGGGTGTGCCCCTCCCGTAAACAGATGTTCCAGTGGAGGCTTTGGCTGAAAGACTAATGTTTTGCAGCTATAACGTTACTACAAACCAGCAGCCTGTGTCTGCTTGGCACTGAGCATACGAGGGTGTTTCATGCTCCCTGCCCACCCCAAGTCTCTTGTCCTTGCCCTGAATGCCAGCCTGTGAAGTCCTGGTCTCCAGTTCCTTGCGTAGATTAACAGATGCTCTGACTCCACTTAGCTCTCTCTGGATGGAGCTCATTCTTTTCTTTCTTGGTTTAATAAAGATGGGGCAGTACCGACATTTTATAAAGTAGTGCGTTCTCCTGTGTACAAAGGCACCATACGCTGAAAGATAATAGTAAGCAAGAGTAAGAAGCTGAAGGTGGCATCTGAGGCTAGACTAATCTGACCCAAGTACTCTCTAGAAACAGTGTTTCAGCATAAACAAAGCCTGCTGTCTGTTTCCCGGTGTGTGCTGCTCCTGCGCGCATGTGTATTTACACAAGTGTGTGTATATGCGCATGTGTGTGAGTTTCTACATCTGTAAACCTTTATAAGCATGGCACACATCATGATGTTTGTTTTCAGTACCGGAGAATAAACTCAAGCTCTCACTTGTGCTAGGCAAGCGTTCCACCACTGAGCTACACCCCAGCTTTTCATTATTTTATTTTGAGACTGGGTCTTGCTAAGTTTCCCAAGATGTCCTTGGACTGGCGGTCCTCCTGCTTCAGCCTCAGATCGTTCTTTTTGGAATGGCTACCTACTATCGCATTGATAGCTGAAGTACATTGAATAATTAATTGACGTTATATCTCCCCAAGTTTTATTACTGTGAATGTTTCAAGAAGTACTACTCATGTACATTCATACATTTGTTTATTTTCCTTAAGATAAAGTCCTAGCAGTGGGATTTCTGGATCAAAGTGCAATCTATTTAAAAAAAATTAAGTGTATATTATAAAGATGTACTTCTGAATGCTTACATTTCTATCAAAGGGCACAAGAGCATTTCACTACTCCTTTTCACCATCGGATATTCATATTCTCTCTCTCTCTCTCTCTCTCTCCCTCCCTCCCTCCCTCTCCCAGGGATGAAACTCAGGGACTTCTGCATGTTAGGCAACCAGCCTGCCACTGAACTGTATCCCAACCCAAATCCTCTCATCTTTAAAGATATTTTTGTCCGAACTGATAGGTAATCTTATTTTCCAGTAAGGTTACATATTTTAATTTTACTTCAAATATTTAATTTGAAAATGCCACAGCTGCCTCCTATTTTGCCTGTAGTTCACTTTGAATCCTAACTTTCCATTTTATTCTATTTTTACACCCAGTTAGCAGCTCCTCAATAACATAGCACATGAACAACAATGTGTTTTTTTTTTTTTTTCATAAGGAAAGTGGTTTTCTTGTGAAATGACGGGAGGAATAAAAGTGTGCTGATGAGTGGACCCACCTCTGAGTTGAGGGGGAGAAGACCCACAGTTTCTGTCAGCCAAAGCAACCTTGGAGCCCTGTTGACCATTGGGATTCCAGCCCCTTGGTCTGCTTGGGAAGATACATGGAGAAACAGACGATAGTTAAGAATCAGAAAATAAAATGAGGTTGCAAAGGTAGTTCTTAAAGAATAGACATTAAAGTGTGGTTGCATGGTTTTCTGACTGATAATCGGCCCGAAGGGGCAGGGGCAGGCTATGGACACAGAAACTAATTTTTCTTTATCCATTATTCACTTAGCAATAGGAACATATTGCTTTCAGAAACCAGTGCTTTCTACTTTAGTCCAAAGATGCTTTCATTTGTTTGTTTGTTTATTTTAGACGGGGTCTTGCTATGTAGCCCAGGCTGGCCTTGAACTAACTCATGGCCACCCTCCTGCCTCAGCCTCCTGAGTGCTGGGATGTCAGGCATGCACCACCATGGCCAGCCCGAGGATGCTTTTCCTCGCCGTCCTACCTGCGTAGCCCCCCCAGTCCGCCAGGCACTCTTGTGTGACATCCTTTGCAGTGCTAGCACAGGCTGATGCCATCCTATTGATCAGTCTCCCTGGTGCAGACTGTCTTTTCTATTTGCACTGTGCACTTGTGATACAGGGACTCGGTCCCAGGACCTTCACTGTTCCCACGGAAGACGTAGGACACAGACTTCTGATGCAAGAGGGAGCCGTGAGCGTTCTCCAGCCAGCAGCTGCAGCGAAGCCGTGGCCACTGTGCTCATTTCTGGGCCATTTCCTAAACAGTCAGGCGCTGGCACGGCACGCTGAGCCTGGACACACAGCAGTGCAAAGGGGTGTGGGCTTCCGTGCCTCAGTGCTTCTAGCCAAAGAAAAAGGCAAACAAACAGAAAACAGCATTCTCATTAAATCCAAAAGTCCCCTCTCTGGGTGTTTTTTCTTGGACGGTTGAACTGTGAGCTTCCAATCAAGTGTGTGCGGGCCAGGATCTGTAGCCTGCAGGGGCTCAGGCATCCTCGGTGGTGGAGAGGGCTTCATGCAGCTCAGTGGTTAGGGTTGTGAGTGCTGCAGTGCCCCTTTGCCATCTTCAGACCCGTTTAGGGATTTGACCTCAGGAGACCCTACAGTGGGTAGAGGCTGCTATCTCTCATCCTTTAAATCAAGCTGATCAAAGTTAAGTTAATCTACTCCCCAAAACAAACACGCGAACTCCAGGGACTGTCCCTAAATGACAGACACCTCCATCCCAAGCTCTCCGCAGTACATTGTCCTGAGGGCATCAGAACGCGGGGTGTGGTAGGGATACTGTTCTACCTTTTCCAGTTCCAGTTTTCCAAAAGAGCTCAGTGGGGCTTTGAGTTCGTCCTCTAATTTAAAAAAATCAGAAACACACCCTGAATGTAAGTTCTGCAGATGGCTTCGCGGGCGTGGGCTGCCTCGGATTCCACGCGCTTTTGGCTCTCTGTTGGGAAGTCGGGGGCGCTGGCATGGCCTCCTGCCTGGGGCTATGAGCGGGACAGCGTGCTGTCATGGCAATTTCAGCTCGCGGCTGGGAGTGCACCAAGGACAGATGCGGAGAAGCCCGGGACGAGGAGCACGCGTGCCACTGCTCAGAGGACTGCCTGGCCCGGGGAGACTGCTGCACCAACTACCAAGTGGTCTGCAAAGGTAGGGCTGGGCCTGGCTCGAGAGGCAAAGGCCAGAAAACCAGAGATGTCCCGCAGCATCCTGGGTGTGACTTTCTAATACCTTGTGTGTGGGTTTGGGAGGAGGAAGGGAGTTGTGCTTTTTAATTTCTCATGCTTCTTTTTGCTGTCTTTCCTTTCCATTGATCTGAAATAACCAGGAAATGAAGCCAAGTTTCCTACTTAGGTGGAACCACAGTAAGGAAAAGACTTCTGCACTTTGTCTTGGTTTTCGGTCAGGTTTCCTAGAAGTGGGACTTGAGACAGGAATACTGAGGGGGTGCCAGGGAGGCAGGACAGGGTTGGGGCAGGGGCATTAAGGAAGGAAGTGATCTGAGGGCTGGGTTCGCCGTGGCCTGCTCTATGGTGGCCTGCAGAGTAAATCTCAGCATTGTTCCTTTTGGGGAAAGGGCATGAATTTTCCTGCCAGTGGACGGGAGCAGTGTCCAGAGGTGCGGGCTGCCACGGGCACTCACCGGCTTAGATCATGAGGGCACCAGCAGCTCCTGTTGTACCCAAAGTTGTTCGTGCGTGGGTGTTGACTCTGTATGGTTGATGGCACACTACCTGCTTTATTGTAACAATTAATAATCAGTGGTCTGCACAAGGATAAAAGATGCACTTCCTGTCTTTAAGGAGTCCAAGGCCCCATGCCAACCACTTATAGATGTTAGTCTGGGTAGCCCCAAGGATCTTTAGCTACAGCTTGTGGGTCACTTTTAGTTTCTAAATTGATTTTTTTCCTTTCTCTTCTATGGAATGCATCACAGTTCCTGTTCAAAAGGTTTCAGGAGAAAAGTAAATCAGTTCTGAAATACTTGAGCCATTGGGCTACGCCAGAAGAGTATTGCCACACTTGGAGGATTCCCTACCTGAACAGTTACTGTGTTGTGATTTCCTCCACTCTAACAATTCTGCTTTTATTTTAAAGCATGAAATTGATTAAGAATTTCTTTTCTTTTCTTTTTCAATTTCTCTAATTGTACCACTAAGCCACAAAGACTATGAGAAGAAAAAATGTGAAGGAGCAAAGCCTTTGGTTATCATTGGTCATTGAATCATTAAATATTAAAGCAGGTTTTACTGGCTTAATATTCGAATTCCAGTACTTTGGTGAGGCCCACGTGGGCTCCCTGGGTTGCTACACATTTGGCAGAACTTTAAGGAGCCTAGCACTTCCCAGTTGTTCTCCACTTTTTCCATCCTCAGTGACCAGGAGGGATTTCTAGTGGTTTTCATGTGAGAGAAGTTTCTCCAAAGTATGGGCCACACATTTAACTTTTGTTCAACACATGTCATCTTCATTTGCCTTGGAACAATTCAGGCTAATTGTCTGGATAGTTGTCTTTTTCTCTAAAGAAAGCTGTCTCAGTATGTTTTGTGTTGCTATAGCAAAATGTCTGAGGCTGGGTGTTTTGTACCGGAAAGAGGGCCTTTTTTTTTTTTAGCTCATAGCTTTGGAGGCTGAAAGTACAAGATGGGGCAGCCTCTTCTGTTCATTTTCTGGTGAGGGGTTTCTAGCTGCGTCACATGGTGCAGGGTTGTGTCACATTGGTGGGAACTTGTGTAGAAGATGCACTGCCAGGCTCCCCCCTTGCAACCCACTCTTGTGGGAGCTGAGGCGGTCCTGTGGGACCTGCATTCACCTCTCCTGAGGGTGACTCAGTCCCTTCCACTAGACTCTGCTCCTTGAAGCTTCCAGCTTTCCTATTCTCTGCTCTTGATAGGGCTAACTCAGGGAAGAAGGGTTTTAGGTTCTCAGGTCTTGGAATAGGGTTAGAATGAAAGGTCACCTTGGTCTTCATTCCTAAATTCAAGGCTGTACACAGATCCATTGGCAATCATCTCCCACTGTCATTGTCACCGGTCCCTCTCTGCTCTGAGCCTTCCCCTTCCCTACAGGGAAGTTGTGTTATGTGTTCTACAGCTTTGAGATCTTTGGTGGTAGAGAAAAGAATGTTCCATCTAATGACCAAACAGTTTATTTCTGGAGGGATACAAACATGAAATTTTGTTCACTGACGCCACTGGTTTTTTAAATCTACCAACCATCTAGGCTCTGAAGGCTCAAGTAAACACCACTTGAGGTTATTAAATCTTAGCTTTCCCACCATGTATGGGTGTACTTTAGAAGCCAAACCAGACGCCAGACTTAATTTCAGAATTGTTTTAGTTGCTATCCCGTAAGCAAGTATCCAAGAGGACCCCAGTCCTGGGATGGTTTGCATCCAGGCCCTGGATGGCATTTCCAGGTGGACCCCACGGTAACTGTAGTCACTTTGCCTGCAGGAGAATCTCACTGGGTGGATGATGACTGCGAGGAGCTCAAGGCCCCCGAGTGTCCTGCAGGGTGAGTGGACTCGGGGCGCTGTGAAGTCTAAGCTGTCAGCTGATGAGTCTTGCAGAGAACGGGTGGGTGAGTGGTTACAGGTGACGTGAAGCTGAGCTCCACTTCCACACACAGACCTGTGAGTACTCATATATAATTCACTGCCCAAAAGCTATCTATAAACTCGGATTAGTTTTTTCCTTTTGGTTGGAGAACCATCCCTCTGTTCCACTCAGCTGAAGGTTTTGCAAAGCGTATCTGAATATCACGGGAGAAGCAAACATTTCAAGCAAGGTTTTATTTTTTCCTGATTCAGTGTTTTCCCCTGGAGTTCTGCTTTTTTGCCTTTTGGGGGAGGAAGTGGGAGATGCTGGAACCCAGCGCTGTCACCCAAGGAGATGCTGTGGAAACCCGAGGAACCCTGGGCCTCGCTGGGGGACTACCAGGCTTCAGGGTCACCCTGCAGCCTGGGCGTGACAGGCACTCGGGATGCCTTCCAGGAAACTGCTGAAACTTCATGGACCTTTCACATGCGTGGCACAGAATGCCTGTTCAGCAAACGCGTTTCCATAACGCATTTGGTCTTTTAAATACATTTTTGTTTTAGGCAATACAGGCAGGGGCACAGCATCTAGAGGTTTTTATTTTCTTCCTTTTTAACCTTCGTGAGACATTTGAACTTCTCTGGCCTGGAAGAATAGGGTGACAACAGTTCCTGACTCTTACAAGGTGGGGCTTTTGAGGAAAAGTAGTCTGTAGAGTTGAGGCCCTGTTAAGTGATGCAGTAATTGTCAGCTCTTGTATAATATTGTTCAGTGCTCTTTCCGTGTGCCTCATTTAAAAGGGGTTGTATTTATTATGTGCCCTTAAACAAATACAAACTTACACTGGCTCAATTAGCTTCAAACTGTTAGAAATAATTCTGCACTTATTTTAGTATGCTCGAGTTTGATTGATCAACTGCACTTTTATGCTGGAATATAGGGTCATTTCATTGGCTCCTGCCTGCATAAATGAACAGTCTAGTTCTTTATTGATATACTCTTTAGAGAGCCTCATAATTCACATTATTTTTAGAAGTATTTTATAATTAAAATTAAAGGAACTTTAAAATAAGTGCTTAGATTTAATGGCAGGAGTACTACTGATTTTACATTTGTGCATTTATTCATTAACTCATGTATTTGACAAGTAGTTACAGAAGACTTACAATGGGTCCACAAAGTAGGAAGACAAATGCAATACAGATGGCTTTGAAACTCACAGGGAGGAGAGGCAGGTTAACAGGTCGTTACAATGTTACAGGCAATGATGTACATATGGGTGATGAAAGAGGTGTATGGATTAATACTTTAAAGGAAGTTAGAAGCATAAGCAGCTAACATAATAAAAGAGGAAACTTTGAGCTGGGTTTTAAAGAATGAACAGGATTTTTCCAAGTGGCAAGTGGAAGAATATATACTCTAGGCAAATATAACTTTTTAAAAGTGTGTATTATTTTTGTGTGTAAAGCGAGCAGCAGCAGGGGAGGGAGTACGTTCAGAGAAATCTAGAGTCAAACCCTTCCCTTTTGTCATTTGAGTCTGGACCGATGTCACCCCAGATGTTAGGTGGCTGCCCACACCCCTCCCGAGACTCGGCGTCTGCCTCGGTTACTGAGGGCGGCTGTACTGGAGGTGGTGTCAGCTGTGTCTCTGAGATACCACGTGTCACCGTTCCAGGTTTGCCCGGCCCCCGCTCATCATCTTCTCCGTGGATGGGTTCCGTGCATCCTACATGAAGAAGGGCAGCAAGGTGATGCCCAACATCGAGAAGCTGCGTGAGTCCCCTCATCTGCACCCAGGGCTCCCTGGCCTCCAGGCCCGTTCGTTGCTCAAGTCCATGTTGCTATTGGAAATACAAAAAAATGATTGCAGCCCATGTCTGTGATCGCCGTGGGTACTTTGTGCTAACAGCTGGTATTGTGTTTCCAGGGTCCTGCGGTACACATTCCCCCTACATGAGGCCCGTGTACCCGACTAAGACCTTCCCGAACTTGTACACGTTGGCTACCGTGAGTATTTTCCCAAGTTACCTATACTCAAAGGTCTGATTTCATCCTGGGGTGACTTAAAGGGAAGATTGGTGGTGGGGGGGGTTGAGACAGGGTCTCGCTGTGCAGTCCCAGCTGGCCTTGACCTCACAGTGATCCTCCTGCCTCAGCCTCTTGAGTGCTGGGGTTACAGGTGTGCATCACCACGCCAGCCTTAAAGTGGAGATTTTTGAAACACATTCAAAGAAAATTTGTTTCCCACCTTTTCTATACCAGTTTTAGCTTCGTGAGTGCCTGGTCTCGCGACTCCCGTCCATGTGAGCCCTTGCTTCTTTGGCACAGGCACGGCTCTGTCTGAACACAGGAAGCTCCTCTCGAGTATTTTCTAAATTTGCAAAATAAAAAAGTTGATTTTAAAGTTGCTGTGTTTTAATTTTCAGATACTCCAAATGTACCTTATTTTCTTCTTTAAAACACAATTTACTTTTAATTTCATGACTACTATTTCTGTTGTTTGGAGAGAAGAACTGGAACTTGAAAAGGAGGAAAAGAGTATTTAGAAACCAAAGTTCTTTGGAGACGTGTGTAAATTTTACCCTCAAGTAATAAAAGTGTTGTTTTCATTGTTCCAACAGTTAAAAAACCAAATATTTAATTTCTCACAGTAATGTGAAGTTTCTCAAGTGGTTTAACATTAGCTGTGTTTTCACATTTCCACATTGTGGAGGCTGCATGCATCTCATATGATTGTGGCAATGAAGTGTAAAAATATTCCGTATTAAAAATACTTCTGTGACTTCTGTGATAGGAAAACTTACAGTGGAACAAGTGTACTCGGATTATCGTTTTAACACTAACGCGGCTCTCGCACCAGGGCCTGTATCCAGAGTCGCACGGGATTGTGGGCAACTCCATGTACGACCCTGTGTTCGATGCTACCTTCCACCTTCGAGGGCGGGAGAAATTTAACCATCGCTGGTGGGGAGGTCAGCCGGTGAGTCTCCGTTTGCTTTGTGCGTGTGTGCGTGCGTGTGCATGCGTGTGTGTGTGTGTGTGTGTGTGTGAACGCTTCACCCCAGATCTGTTACCTGAGGAAAGGACCCACACACCTTCCTCCTACGTGAAGTTTCTGTCTTTTGATATTGTGTGTGCGGTACGTACATCATATGTGTGTGTGTTGTCTATTTTTACGTGTGTGTGCTGATCTACACTGCGTGGGTGGGTCATGTGTATGCCCACCTGCACACACGTGTCTGTGTGCATACCTGTGTGCATGTGCAGCTCTATAAAGGTGTGCAGTGACTGATGTATTCACAAGGATGTCTGGTAGTGGTTGAAAGGGTTATGGGTTGAAGGAGTAAATGGATCTCATCGGTTTATCAGATTCAGGAATACAATGAAAAAGAAAAATGAATGATGCTGCCATAATGAATAGAAGCAGGGAAACATGCTGGAAAAAAGAAACTCACTAAAACCCTCAATAGATTTGTGAATTCTTTAATTATTTTATTTCATTCATTTTTTTATGCCTTTTATTTTTGAGACAGGGTCTCGCTATGTAGTTCAGGCTGACCTTGTACTCAGGGCTATCCTCCTGCCTCAGCCTCCCAAGTGCTGGCTTATTTCATCCTTTTTCTTAAATCACAGAGGTTAAAGTATTAAATTGCCCTGCATACCTGTGATCAGATGTCTGGATGGACCCTAAGAAGGGCTGTCGGTGGCGTTGGCCTACCCGCCCCATGCGACCATGTGCATGACCTGGCAGCTTGCCGTAGGAGCCAAGCAGCAGCCGTAGCTGTGGAATTGCACAACTGGACTTCAGGGTGTGAGCTGCTGGCCGGAAGGGCCAGAGTCCTGCAGGGCCTGGCCCAGGGCACAGGCCGTCAGGGCTGCTTGGGAAGTAGACGTCCCTCACGGACCCCACTGGGCCAGCTGGTGGCTCCCTGGAGCGCCAGCAGGGAGGAGGCAGAGGCCGCGTGCAGGCCGAGGGGTGCAGGCTCTGCTTTCCCCGCGCGGACCCTTCATGCTCGCGTGACCCTGACCCGGAAGTGCTTGCTGTGATTCACAGGAAGGCGAAGGCAAGCACACGTAGGACTCTTTTCTAAGGTAGTGCTTTTGAGAAAAAAGGTCATTTGTGGTCAACATATCACTTAATAAATACTCCACTATGCAGGACTCAATGTGGGCTTTTCGTTTTTTAAGCTATCAACATTGAAAGACTTCTTATATGTCTGTAGAAGTTTTGTTTTTTTTATAATAGACATTCAGATATTCTACAGTATTTTGCTGTCATTCTTCTGCCTGCTCTACCAGGAGTCGGGGACAACCCAGTCTGTGATCACAAGGACATTTGTCCATAGGGTGGGTTTCACAAGAGTATGATAGATATTTTATGAGTCAGTAGAATCATAGAAATTAGAGCTCTGTCCGGTCATTGCTAGCTGGTCTTCTGTAATAATTTCACTACAGAAGCCAATTTTCCAGGGAACTCAAAGGACATAAAAATAGTCATTTTGTCTAACTGGATCCACGCGATGGTGACCTTAGGTTTACTCGGGTGGGCGTCACGTGGATGCACGAGCATCCACCTCCGTGGCCTCCACAGACACCGAGCGAGGAGCGGCGTCAGCCCCCCAGGAAGGGGCCCCTACAGCTGTGTGCTCCCCGTCCTCCCTGGCTCCCCAGAGTGACCCGTGTGACCAAGGGCAGCCCCTCCTGAGGCTGACCGAGACCTGGGGAAACTGATCCGTCGCCTTGAACAAGACGGGCACCATAGGAATTCTTTTTGTTCTTTAATATTTTTGGTCCATGTTTACAGAACATAATGATTACAGTCATTGTAGGGGTTGTTCCTGAACATAACTCATCTTCATTGTTTTTAAAATCTCCTTTCCTCCTTTCCCCTCTCTTTCCCCTTCTTCCAACTCTGGGTCCCCTCCCCTTTTGCAAAAGATCTGTCTCCCTGTTGCCCATGATCTATCTTCCATTTTGCTCTTTATTTGTGTTGATTTATCACATAAGAGAAACCATATGGTACTTAAATTTTTCTGTCTGATGCATTTCACTTCACATTATGGTCTTAAGGTGCATCCATTTTCCTACAGATGACTCAGATCTTTCCTTCTTCATGGCAGAGTAGTGCTCCATTGTGTATAAACACCACATTTTCTTTATTCATCTGCTGAGGATGTACAGACTGCTTCCAAGATTTAGCTATTATACATTGTGCTGCTGTTAACATGGTTGTGTGTCTATCCCTGTAATGTGACATCTTTAATCTTCTGGGAAGATACCTAGAAGGGGAATAGCTAGGTCAAATGGAATTTCTAGTTTTCCTCTTTCTGAGGACTCTCCAAGCTGATTTCCATAGTGGTTGCACCACTGGCATGATAAAATTCTAAGGACCATTATAGCTATTATTTGAAAACACATTTTGTTGGACTTTATTGGAGGAGCATTTGGACGGTAACTCTGAGAGACTGTAGTCCGGGTGTGAGAATATATGAAGCTCTGATTGTCTAAGAAAGGATTATGAGCTTTTATACAAACCTCTCTGGAGTCTTGTACCTTTCACACAGTCACCAGTGAAAAAAGTAATTGGAGAAGAGAAGTGATTTCTAAAACTCTTAGGCTGCTAGTTAAATTAGACTTAACTTATTTTTACTGAAAAGGGTGAAACCACACAAGATGTTTGGCTAAATAATACAGGAGCTGGATCACATGACTTAAAGTCACGTGGCAGCTGTGTGTAAGACTTGAGAGATGCTTATCTAGTCAGTGTCCATCTAAAAACCTGACCTCACCATTAGGGTTCCAAAAATAATTTCTATAACTGAACTTCATCTTTTTTTTTTTTTAAATGCACATTTTAAAATTTAGCTTTTAGTTTTCCAGCCTCAGAAAGCATGATTAGAAGTCACCATTGGCTGCCGCGCGACTGCAGTTCCCATGCCCGGTCTAAGGGCGCTGGTCTCCCGAGGCGTCGCAGGGAGACGGAGACCCGTGCTGTCTCGGGTCGCCCGGCGCAGTCCTGTGGAGAGTGGGTGGGAATCCCAGGGGGAGCAGACTTGGAGGCCTGAGGAACATGTCCCAGACCCTGTCGTCCTTCCGGTCCTCTGAGAACTGCGTTTCTGGGGATAAAGGAGCAGCCGACGTCTTCTGAGCACGGCCGGTCTGCTCGGCCTGGCCCTGCTTTCTGCCCGTGTTGGGGCCAGCGAGGCAGTGGACAGCCCCGTCCCTGAGTTAACTGCGCCGTCAAACCGAGGGAAGAAAGTCTAGGTCACTGTCCAGTTCTCTATTATCCCGGTAGGGTAGGGAAGCTTTGCTTTCTGAGCAGGAACTCTTCCCTTTTCTTTATCCCGTGTTTCTCCTCCATACTCTGCAGTAGTTCTCTCTGTAGTGCTTCTCTTTGCGTTGTCTTTTCTTCTGGTTTTTGCTGCCGTCTTTGAGCCCGGGGCCTGTGCATACTCAGCAGCTACTGCACAGCGAGCAGCACCCGGCCCCTGTGTTGTCCGGGTTAGTCCACGCTGGCTTGGTTAGCTTCCTTTCCACCGACCACCTAATCATCTTTCAAATCCCCTTGAATTCTGTCTCCAGGTCTTCCCTGTGCTTTCCTGCCCCGGCTCAGCTGAACGACCCTCCTTCCTGGCGCTCTTATTTTTCCCATCATGCATTTGCCCACCTCCTGTGGGCTTGGCTATCTCAGTGCCCCACCTGCTTCAGACTGCAGGTCCCTGGGTTGGGGCCCTGTGAAGACTGACGGGAGCCCAGCACCTGCAGTGTGCTGTGTTCTGTCCCGCCCTGCCCCTCCTTTTGAGGAGGCCTCTGTCTGCCTGTCCTCAGGCTTGGCTAGCCTTAGGAATAAGGCTCCGTTTGCTCCATGTTGGAAGAGACGCGGTCACACATCGCCAGCCTGGTCACCGCTTCCTCCTGGCCCGGCCCTCCGGGTCCACAGTCCGCTTGCTCTGCCTTGGCCCTCACCTCCTTAGTTTCTTCTGATCAGTGATAATCACCTCCACCCTCTGGCTCTCAGAATGCCAGTTGTCCTAGCTCTGTGACATGGAAGATGAAGGAAAACCTCCTTGCAGTGATACTAAAGACACTGCTCTAATTGTGCTTGTGCAGGTGCGTGTGTGTGTGTTTTGTGGAGCTGAGGATGGAATTCAACTCTGCCACTGAGCTCATCCCCCAGCCCATGTTTTTAAAAAATATGATTTTGCTTATTTTCTTTTTCAAAAATTCTCCTTTCCCATGGCTACACACTGCCCCTGGCTGGAGGAAACGTTGGATCGCGGCCCGGGCTGTGATTGTGGGGAATCCTTACTTAGCCCAGTGACAGAGCAGCGGGGCAGTGTCAGGACACTTTGAGCCCAAACTGAGCACAGTGGGCAGACAGCGAAACCTTGGAACTGGGCCCCCAATAAGAAGGGCATCGGAGGAAATAGAGGCAGGGCGCTGGGATCTGGGTCTTCTTAGCTCATTATTTACTTACTTTTAGCTGTGTGTTTTAAACAACCTCTGAGGAAATTTGTATTTATGCTCACATTCAGAGGCCATAACTCCCGCCTGTCTGAGTTACCAAGGCACCAGGAGGGCTCTCTTTCTCTCTCTTTCTCTCTCTGTCTCTTTCTCCTGTAGTCTTGGGGATTGTCAGCACTCTGTTCTTTTGGACCAACATCTGTGTGCGTTTTCCCTCGGTAATGACTGCATTTAACTTCTGAGCCCTGAAATACGTTACTTACAGTGTCCTGCAAAGGGACTTTATACCAGTTTATGAGAGGGCCGAAGACCTTCCTTTCTGTTTCAGTCCTTCGCCATTTACCAGCCTTCGACAGACTAGCTTCATCGGTACTAGGATTGTACAGTTGGAGATTTTTGCATATCTACTTTTGTTAGCCCACGCATGCAGTACAGACTGACCCCATTTCTCGGGCAGTTGGTGCATGCACATCGTGTCTTCAGTCTTGTACATCGCCTCTCCCTCCTCTCCCTTCATCTCTTGGTCCTCTTCCTGTTTGTTAGAGCTCTCTCTCCATTTCTTACATCTGTCTTATATTTTGCTCTTTAATTTATTTATACTTTGGGTTTCTCATAGAGGAGAAACCATGTGATAGTGACGCTTGTGTCTGATTTATTTCACTTCCCGTGATGGTCTCAAAGTGCATCTGTTTTCCCACAGAGGACTTAAGCATATCCTTCTTTGTGGCAGAGTAGCACTCCATTGTGTGTAAATTGAGATTTTAAATGTCCTTTTAATTTCAAGTGTTCGCTGCTATTTGTGCACTTTCTGTTCTCTACTGACCATGCTCCCAATTTTTTTTTTTTTTTAGTACTGGGGATCAAACTCAGGTCCTTGAGCTTGTGAGGCAGGCTGCGGAACTACTGAGCTAAATCCCCGGCCCTAGCTCCCAGTTTTCTTTCAGAAAATATAGTCAACGTGATATTTATAAAGAAGCAGGCAGAATTTTTGTGCTTCTTTTTTCAGTAGAAAGACATGACACTTTTGATCTGTAAGTTGTCTTCATAATTCACATTTTAGTTTTTTTCTGATTATAATTATGTTAATTGTCCTGGAAAATTTTTTCCAAAGGACAGAAAAGCGTAAAGAACAAATCTGAGCTTTGCCATCAGAATGTTTTAACCAGCAGAAATAATGTGTTGCAAGCTCTGTGGGTCTGTCAGGGGCCTGAGAGCTCACTGGGGGTAGGCTGGGGTCACGGCTGGGACACAGGGGCCTCAGGAGCGGGCAGCAGGGGAGACAGATGCCAAGGGGCAGGTTCATGACACTGCCCCCTGGCGACCAGGCTTGGTCACTAAGCCGCCTTCGCTCAGCCCACGGGGTCCTGTGTTTCCTCTGCTTCCTGGGCGTGGCGGTCCTGGTCCGGGCCATCAGGGTCACTGACGCACTCATTGTGTCATCTGTGTGCATGGTCTGAACACCACAAAGACCCCTGTGGTGGCCTTCCTGCCCCGAGGGCCCCTGAGACAACGCCAACACCAGCCTGTTCCTACAACGCAATTTTGAAAGGTGTAGGGACTTCATTTGACAGATTTGTACTGAAAGATTTTTTCCTTTAGAAAACCCCAGATTGTTCTTTTATTTCATAAATCTTAAATATTTGCTGGTATACTATCCTTGGACATAGTAAGGCACCAGATTTCCTGGGAAATTGTTTAGGGATGAATACACGAGGATTGTGCCAGGGAATTAAAGGAAGCGTAAAACTCATTGCTGTAATACAAGAGCCTGGCTTCTCTGGGAATTGGCTGGGTTTTGAGGATGCCTCGGGATGACAAGTACTTAACTTGGGCTCATCCTGCTGCTGGAGATGCTGGGCCGAGAATGGATGAATCTCAAGGACACATTTTTAAAAATTTTATTTGTATTAGTCCGTGTTTACAGTACACAGCGATTACATTCCCCATGGGGAGTTGATGTGTGCACATCACACGTCTTCATTCTTTTTACACCCCTTCCCCTAGCCTCCTTCTCCCTTCTCCATCTCTGGGTCCTGCTTCCTTTTGCCAAAGATTGTCTCCCTGTTTCCTGCCAGCTGCCTTTGGTTTTGCTCTTTATTTATACTTTGGGTTTCTCATGTAAGAGAAATCTGCAATATTTAAGCTTGTGTCTGATTTATTTCACTTAACATTATGGTCTCAAAGAGCCTCTATTTTCCTACAAATGACCGAATGTATTCTTTATGGCAGAGTAGTGCTCCATTGTATATATATCCTGCACCACATTTTCTTCAGCCATTCATTTGTTGATGAACATAGAGGCTGCTCCCAAGGTGTAGCTCTTGTAAGTTGTGCTGTGTAACATCTTAAACTCTTATGGGAAGATTCCTAGAAGGGGAATAGCTGGGCCAAATGGAATTTCCAGTTTTAGGAATCTCCCTATTGGTTTCACTATGGTTGTGCTAGTTTACATTCCCACCACCGAGGACACAGTTTGACCCCTGCTTGGGCCATTCCAGCACTCCCCCTTGAAGTGGAAAGGTGCTCTGGACAGCGGTGAGGGCAGGGCACTCAGAGAAATCTGCACTTCCTGTGTCTCAATCTTCCCAGAGAGCCTGGCCAAGCAGGAGTGGCAGTAATGGGGATGAGCACCTCAGCCCCCTCGTGGCTGGGGTCTGCAAGCTGCTCAGAGCTCCAGGGGTCCTCCAGGCCACTCCCGCTCTCCACATGAGTCTCACTTGTCAGCTAGAGTAGCTGTGATTTTGGGGGTGAAGATTTCTAGATGTCCCGGGGGTCTGGGATCTTCTTAAAGCTTTCTATGCCTGGCATCACAGACCTTTTGAAACCATGGGCCTGCTCCTGGATATCCTACACCTCTCAGGTGTGCATTTCCACCAAAAATAATGGCTTTCACGGGAGTCATAAGGTACTCTTAAAGTCTGATGCAATGAAGCTGGAAAAGGAGCGGGCTGCAATTCCTAGGTCAGCTTTTCTTTGTTCTCCTAACAAACAATCTGACCTCCCTTGTTTGCCTCCCTTTTCCCTTACGTGAGAGGTTTTCTAGGACAGACTTCTGTTCCATGGGACCCTGGCCATCCTAAGCTGTTTTTAATGTTGCTGGGATAACTGGATTTCATTTAATTTCATTGCATAATAATAAAGACTGAAATCGGTCAAATGTTTGCCAAATGCTAAGGCACTGGTTTAAGGACTTGGAATGTATGAACTCATTAAAGTGCGGAATAATTTCAGGTGCTAGAAAATATCTACATTGCAATGGAAGCTGAGGCAGGGAGAGGTTAAGTAACTTGGTGTAGGAAAACGTGGTTGGTAAGTGACTGAAACAACCTTCAAATCCAGGCTGCCTGATGAAAAGCTTGGGTTCTGAATTCTTGTATCTTTTTCCCTTCAACAGCATGTAGTATAAAGAATGTTTAAAAAGCCTTAATGGAATGCTTAGTTCACCTAACTTATCCTAAGAACTTTCCCCTAAAACCCCATTTACTAAAAGGCTAGGTAAAAGATGTTGGGAAAATCCCAGTTAAAAATTAGCCTTTCTTCATCGGCTTCTTCGTGCCGTTTAGAGCCGAGCAAGACCAGCTTGGTTGTCACACTCTGGCATCTGGGTGGCCAGTTGGGCTCCTCTGCGTGGGTTTCCATAGATGAGGAAACATCTGGTCCACTCCTGGTCCCTTTGGTGAACGGGGTTCTGCCACATGAGTGAACTGTTCAAAACAGTGATCAGAAAAGACAGGCAGAGAAGAGAACTTTGAGATGAAAGAAGAGTTTAAAAAAGTGTCATTGGAATAGCAGAGTTTTGAGAGCTTTTGCGGAGAACGTATTGAATAACACTCATGGAGATAACTCTTCTGACCTCCAGATGTGAAAAAAGGGCTCGCAAATAATGTAAAACTTATGGCGGGGTGTGAGCAGAGTGTAAGATATCAGAACTAAAATATTTTTAAGGCTTCTTCTTCTTTGACCAAAACTCAGAACATGCTCTAAGCCTCTTATATTTTCCTCATTAGCTGTGGATCACAGCTGCCAAGCAAGGGGTTCGTGCTGGAACATTCTTCTGGTCCGTGTAAGTAACCTTTATTTCGTCCATGCTTATACAGTTGTGATTGATTACACCTATGGAACATTAATGCAATCCTGACTGCATTTCAGTTAAATGTAAGCTGTCCCACTTCTGTGTATTTGTGGATTCGAAATTACTTTCCAGGTGCTTGTTCTCCTGAGGCCCCTTCTCTGTCCCAACCCACTCCAATCCACTCTTCCTCTCCATCTGTCCTCTTCACCTTCCTTTAAGAAAGGAAGATTTTCTGTTCTTCTAGCCACGCTTTAGCTCTTTCTGTCCCTCTGAACAGCTTTTTGGTAGCTTGCCTTCTCGGGAGTATATGTTCTTATTTATTTCTACGGCTTGCATTCTCACTTTCTATAACATGCTATTTTTCTTTTGGTTTAAAATTGTAAAACTCCAGTGTGGTCTCAGGCAGCTGGGTTGCCGGTGGAGTGGTCTGGACTGGAAGTTCCAGACAGGAGACCAGGGAACCTGCTGTTTCTACCCCATTTTTTCACCCAACTCAGGCTTTCCCTAATAAGAAAATGGGTCTACTTCTCACCCTTGCAGAGGGGGTTGGGGCAGGGGGGTTAGCTAATGTTTATTGAGATGAAATGTACCTAATAAAATTGTCAACATGTTGATTATTTTTAAGGCTCCTTAGTAGAGAAGGGATCTGTTTCAACGTTCATGGGGATTTTGTTCCCACTGAGATGTTCTTTCCATGTTTTTTTTTTTTCCCTAAACCACCTAAAGCTGTTTCTGTATTTGTCTCTTATGATCCAACAAAAATCTGACTATTCTATAATAGCAGCTTGCTGAGAGCAGTCACAGGTTCAAATTAACCCAGAAAGATGCTGTCTATGGTCTCTAAATTCAGAAATAAAAGTCACTTTTTCAGATCTGAAGGGCTAAGTTGAAATGAGGTCGAGTGATTTAAAACTGAGACAGGGAGTCTCTTTAAATTTTTTCCCCTTCTTTTTAAAAAGACGTTTCTTGAGTTGAGAAATACGTGTGGGTATGTTAGAAATGGTACTGTTTAATGTAAGCGGCATGCGATTTACCAATTTAATCCCATGCATTACCTTTTTGTAAACCCTTGACGGTCAGAGATGCTTACAGAAGCGATTCCTCTTGCTCCGCAGCTCATGTGCCTGGCAGGATGGAGAGAAGCCAGCGACATAATTAATCCTTCGTCCCCACCCGTACCCCTGACACCGCCACACAGCTGCCTTGAAAAGGGCCAGTGTTCCGGTTCTGAATGACAATATTCTCCACCCATGTGAGACTGCTCGTAAGAAGGTGGCTTTTGTGTGCTCTGAAGGCCTCCGTAATTTTGCTGTGCTCCTCAGGCTTTCTTTTATTGCTGCGTCCTGGAAGCGATTTGCATTCAGTTTTGATTTCTTCTCTCTTTTTTGAAACTTCCTATCATTTAAAAAGTAGAAAAAAAAATAGGCTCCTTCTTCCAGTCATCGAAGGGAATATGTGTCGAGGATGTCTACACCTGGAACGTTCAGAAACATCTTTATTTCAAACTGCATTCAAACTTCAAATCGGAAGGCCATCTTTTCACATGGTTCTGTAGGGCAGCCTAGAATTCTACTCTTGCTTTTAAAAAATGATAGTATTTCATTCCAGACTCATCCCCCACTGTCACTCCATTGCATTCTTTATGTCAGTGCAGTAATTCCCGTTCTGTATGAGTAGTGTCTGGATGGAGCCTAATCCCAGGTCTGCTGTCTATGAGCTTGCTGACCTTTGGCGAGTGATTTAGTCTCTCAAAAAATCAGCCTCCAAATGAGAGCCCCAGTACCTTCATCATTGAGTAGTGTGAAGACAGAATAAGTCAATGCATTTGAAGCGCTTGTTAAGGTACTTGGTACATAGAGAACAACCAGTACATGGAACTGCCTTCAATTCACGTTATCTCTTTCCACTCTGACTAGACAAAGTATCTCTCTCTACGTCCCAAAGTAATTTGTTCCTCTGTACCACTGAGTCCCTCATCCAGTTCTTCATTTTCAATTTTTCCCTTTTTTGGGACCATGTCTAACATATTTGGTCTTGTGACAAATTCTGCCTCAATCAGTGATGGCGAAGACAGTGACAATACCCTATTTCCTTCTGCTTGGCCCTTTGCTTCCCTTGGCCAGCTTTATTTGTGCTGCCTCCGCACTGTATTTGAAACCCTAATGGTGGTGAGATTACATCATAAAGATGGTTTAGGAAATTTAGAGACCACCTTGCCAATCGTGCCCTTGTCCTAAGTCATACCTAGGATGGCCTCAGACTTCCAGTCTTCATCTGACACTCCTACAGTGTGCGTGTGCACACACACACACACACCCACCTCTGCCCAGGGAATTGTAACCTGTTTATCTTCCCTAAGAGGAGAGTGACTCTGCTGTCATAGAGAATCTTCTGTCTTTATTTATGTTCACATGTATGCCTTGAACATGCTATGGCTTTAACAAATACAGTAGTACCTCGATTCATGAATACTACTGTTCACGAACAGTTTGGTTTGTGAACAGAAATATTGGGCAAAATTTTGCTTCTGTTTGCGAGCTCTATATAGGGTGACAAACATGGCCTTGGCCGTCTTCCCCAGAATCATGGAGGGAGTTAAGTCTGTGAACTGAGGCACTTCTGTACTTCATGAATGAATGTGTCATCTCTGTGGATCTATAAATCCAGTACGTAATAGTAATATCCAATATTTTTATGAGCCTCTTCTATGTGCCAGGCACTATTTTGAGAAAATTATCCCTTGTAATCTTCACAACAAACAAGAGTAGGTGCTCTTGTGATGGTTTCCAGAGGCCCCACCAGTTTAGCTGACTTGCTGGACTCATCACCAAACTCTTAGAAGCTGGGATTCAGACCCACGCATTCTGGCCTCTGAGCTCATGTTTTTAATTTCCTGTCCGTTATGGTTCAAGTATCCCATCGGACAAGGGTGCTAAAGGGTGAACATTCTGAGCTTGACACAAATTCTCTTAGGCTGCATTTTTCCATTAGCATCAGAAGTGGGTTCATTGGAGTCCACACTGGTGGCTTAACACCAATTGCACGAATAAAGCAGCTTTTGGGTAGGTGGTGAAGCAGGGTATAATGAAAAGGTTCTGACACTGGCTTTTTTTTAAGTTAGGAAAAAATTCAAACTATGCAATTGTAATTATTTTGTTCAGATACAAAGGATTTCTGAGGCTGCAGAATTAAATTCCTCAAGTGATTAACCTGGCTTTGCTATGCCTATTTCTAATTCAATTATAGGATATAATAAATGGGGTCACATCTCTTCAGTAGCACTGGAATATGTTTAAATCAGGGCTCATGTTTTGGTCAACAGTAAACCTGATTTTCTAGCTTTGTGTGATAACTCTGGAGATAGAGGACACCAGGAGAATGACAAGTCCCCCGGGGAGAGATGGGTGACCCGGTGGAGTGGGGGGTGATGGGGGGACGGGGGCTCTTGGGACGGAGCCTCTGCCGATGCCAACCATCCACATGGCTCCGGGCTCCAGCTCTCTCTGAGCTCTCTCCTCCTGTTTCCTGAAAGGGAAAGTTTCAATGACTCACCCGGCATCCCGAGGTGCAAGAGTTCTTGCTCACCACGATAAAACTGGGTTTTAGCTTCAATTCACCATGAACTTGGGTCTAATGCCTGGTCGTGAGTGGATGAGCAGAAGAGCATTTTGTGCTCCTGGTTAGGAACAGGTAAACAGATTCCCTACAAGTTAAGGTACCGCTCAGCTGCTCAGCACCCTGAGCTGACCCAGCCCAGTGTGCGGTACTGTTGCGTTAGGGTAATTATGATTCAACAGAGGAATGAGGTTTAAACACAAAGCCATTGTGGATGCAGATTGTATAATCTTGGGCAGTCTTATAATTACATGTGCCTCCTCTTGTAGATTTTTATAGAGCTGGATGAGAATTTCAAGAGTACCTTCCCTAACCCATTATTTTACAGAAGCAGAACTTAAAGTTTCGGGTTAACGTTTCTAAAGTCATATAGCTGTTGAGCAGCAGAGTGATGGCAAATTCTGATGATTAATAAACCAAGTATTTTTGTTAAGCACTTCCTGTGTACAGGGCGCTTGCTTACCATGTTTCATTTACCCTTACAAGCAAGCTGTGTGGTGCTTTGCCATTGTCTTCCTTTTACTGATGAATGTACAGAGGCTGGGAGAGGTCAGGAGGTATGGAGGCCCACAGAGGTCACACTACCAGCAAGAGGCAGATTGAGGGTGTTAAGTAGTTTCCTCTTCTGTCACAGCGAACGGCTGGACTCAGTAAACAGCAACGATCCTGTAGCCAGGATTCTTTCTGCAGGGAGCAGAGTTTCTGATCAGCAGGACAGGTTCTTCTTTTGGCCTGTGAATCAGAATTTCCAGCCTGGTCTTCTGTGGAAGGGGGTGAGCGAGGTGCTATGTCAGAAAAGGAAATGGAGGTTTAAATGCTAATCCAGGCCTTTTACTGGAGCGAAGTTCAAACAGGCGGTGGGAAGTGAGACGCTTGGCCTGGGTGCAGGCTAATAAGATGCTCTGTCGGTTTGTCCCGGACTTTAGCGCCATCCCTCACGAGCGGAGGATACTCACCATCCTGCAGTGGCTCTCCCTGCCAGACAATGAGAGGTATGGTTTCCTCTGTCTCTTGCTCTCTCTCCGGGACTTTGTGGGTGAAACCCTAAATGGACTGTGAAATGGAAGCCGAGGACTGGCATTAGTAAAGTTCTGTGCCTGTGAGCTTTGAATCTTATTTCCCTAAGAAGGATTGGGCTGTTGGGAACCACAGCACTACATGGACAACTGCAGCTATTAACCTGGCCATGACAGGGAGTGGGGGCCCTTTCTGGCTGTGAGGAACGAACCCTCGGCATCTCAGAGGTGGAGCAGCTATGCCGACTGTGTCCTGGGACGGATTGGTTCTTTCAGGCTGCAGATGGGAAGGCCTGCGCAAATTATCTCTGGACTCTGTGATCTTGGGGGTCAAAGACCTGAGCGAGTGTTCGCATTTTCCTTTGACTTTCGATTCCTCAGGGTGGTGCCAGCTGGTTACCATAGTGGGAGTGGTCTCGAGGGCGTGGATGCAATAGGAGAAGAAAAGTTTTCCGTGGATTTTTTTTTAAAGTGTGTGTGGATGGTTGCTCTGTGTGGTGTGAGTTCTGAGCCTTCTAATTTTCCCGCAGGCCGTCTGTCTACGCCTTCTATTCTGAACAGCCTGACTTATCTGGACACAAGTACGGCCCCTTCGGCCCTGAGGTTAGTAGTTTATCATCTGCCTGAACAGAAACTGCCTCCTGGGCCACTTGGTGCACCGACCTGGCTTTAGGATTTGTGCAGTCTTTGGGTCTTCTTGTCTACGAGGTTTATACATAATCAATAACAAGACTAAAAACATTTAAAAACAACCCAAACATACAGGTTTCTCTTACGGGAACTTGTATTTCAGATTGCTTTGATGTTGAAACATACCCTAAACTTGATGTTAATGGGAAATGGGGTGAATTCCAGCCTTGTAGGTTTCAATCAGAAGAAGGAGGACTGGGAAGGGCTGGCAAAACTATCACAGGAAAGAGTGGGAGGGACTCCTGAAATGAAACCTGATACAAAACATGACAACTGCCTTTCAGCACCCTTCCAATGACTACGCGGTTCAGAGAGGGTGGGTTAGCTAAGAATCCCAATGGCCTTAGTAGGTACAATCAGCTTCCTATGTTAGAGTGCTGGGCACGTTTTTATTTGATAGATTTTGACATTGGCATTTGTACCATGAAACCATCACCTTTGTACCATGAAACCATCACCATATGAAAGAGTATGAACATATCCATCCCTCCCCAAAGGTAAAATGAATTCTTAACTACTGAGTAAATCTGATTAGCAGACTTGCGTGACACCCTTTTATCCAACACTCAGCCTTGTCAGTAGAAGACAGTCAGTTTGTAAGTCAGGGTCCGGGATAACTAGATTCAGGAGATGGGAAAGGAATGGTTATACACTGGTACCTCGGTTCACGAACTTGGTTTGTCCAACAATTTTGGAAATGATGGCCACATTCGTGTTTGTGTGGGAAAGTTGGCTGCGGTCATGGTTGTCACCCAATGCAGAGTTTGCAAACAAAAACAAAATTTTGTGCAATGCTTCTGTTTGCAAAATCAAATTGTTTGCAAAAAAAGCATGCATGAACTGAGGCACAACTATATTTTATTATATTCCTTTCTCATCTAGAATGGAAACTTTCCCAACATCACCACATAAATCATTTAAAAATATGACACCAGGGCCGGGGACTTAGCTCAGTGGTTTCGTAGCCTGCTGCACAACCGCAAGGACCCAAGTTCGATCCCCCGTACCAAAAAAAATAAATAAAAATATAAATATGACACCTACATGTCAAGGCTTTTTAATATTGTCAGTGTTTTCCACCTTTTTTAATCAGGGTAATGAGTTGTACATTAACATAATAACACTTAATGCCAGTTGAGAAATTATTTTAAAAACTCTGTTGATGGAAACTGCCTCCAATTTTCCAATAACCTATAATACCACTGTTGCCTTCCGTTAAATTCAGTGCATTCAGCATAAAAAATGAGTTAGAGATGCAGATAAATGTATCTCGGTTTAAGTATTTTTGAACAAATTGCGGCATGTTTAAACAAAGGAACGACCAAGATTCCGTCGGTATTTCTGATACTTTACTGTCAACTTAGTGGTCAGTGGTTTCTTTTTAAACATTAGAAATTAGTGGCTATGTGAAACCATTCTTTGTCTTAAATCACTGAAGTCGTATAAATCTGATGCTCTTTTTATCACCCTTTGATGTTTAACCATGTTTCATGATTATGAAACACAAATGATAAAATGAGATAAACATCTGCATACATGACACAGAAACCTTATTTTGCCAGGAAAGAAAAGCAAAGTAAGAATGGTTGTTTTATCTTTAGGATGACTTTCTTTGAAATTAATCTAAAGCAAACAAAGGCAGCCATGTTTTATTAAAACGTTAAACCTAAGCAGTTCCATGTGCTCTATTTAAAAGTTCAACTTTGCTGGAAGGATATCCCTTAAAGACCCCAACGGTAGGCAAAGCAGGGGTTGGGATTGGTACAGCCATTCGTTTGAAAGCAGGAGGCTGGGTCTTGGAGAGACCGGGCTGTCCAGGTTGCTGGGATGGTAAGTAGAACTTGGAGGTAGAATAGGAGCCCTCCTGGCTCTCAGAGCCTGGTCCTTCCCATGGACTTCATGTGTGCCTCCCTCAGTTCAGGGGACAAGCAAAGTGACCCAGTAGTAGCTGAGTTCACATCACACAGAACATTGTCTTTAAGGCAAAAGTCGACTTTTAACACGACAGATGAGGTGTAACTTGTACCTTAAGTTATATGACTTAACAATGAGTGTTCTTTATCCATGAATGTCTTTGAATTTTACTTATTGAAAGCATATGTGTATGTGTTTTAATTAAGAAACAATTTTTTCTTGTTCCA
This sequence comes from Heterocephalus glaber, assembly GCF_000247695.1. The sequence continues at coordinate 17,715,211 of NW_004624763.1, read as the reverse complement.
GAAATACTGAGCAGTGAATAAATGAAGCATGATATAGAATACTTCCTTTGCCATAATGATGGTTTCTACGTCTAGGGTCGCTCATAAAGATACAAGCATTTTTTGTCCTGTAGTACTTTTGAATTAAGAGTTGGTACTATTCATGTTATATACATTCTTTTTAGTACTAACGTTTCTTGCAGCTGGGACTTGCTTGTAGAACTACTGGGTAAATCCTCTAGCATGTCTCAGTAATAGCAAATCTCTGATAATCTGATCACTTCCTCCTCATAAAGGAAGGAATATTTTGAGATTTTAACTATTTTGCATTTGGTTCTAGGGATCTTATTTAACCAAACCAAAATAAAATACACTTTATACTTTTAAAACATGAACCCAAAGTGAATCAGCAAAACCTCTTTTGTATGACAGACCAATTGACTTACATACTCATATATAGTATCCTATATACATGCATGTACATACATATATTCTTATGTACTATCATATAAATTTTTTGTGAGCGAGAAGATTATGAATACTATGTAATATATTATTTTAAAAAATCAGTAACATGTTGTCTTTTACGTACAAGAAAATAACTTGGCTTTGAAATGTAATTAAAATGATTCTACTAGCAAAATGCTATACACTACAATAGGATGAATTCAACTGAAGTTTGTGCTTTATTTGCTTACTATTTGAGTACATTGTTTTCCAGGATGATTCTCAGAAATCTATTAAATGAAATGACCAAACATTGGGCTGATAGCTTCAAGAAATGGTGTATTGCTCCTGGTTTCATAGTGTAATGGTGAATGTTTAAAAATATGCTTGCTTTTGATTATTGGCGCAATCTTTGCCTCTTTGACCTTCTATGCTTTCTCTGTGACCTTTTGTTCGGCTGCTCTTCATGGCCTAGAGGCAGAGCTTTGGCTGGCTAGTCCCTACCTTCAGAGGGCAAAGTACCCTTCTGAAAAGTAGGAAAATGTGTCCCTCTACCTTAATAACCTCAGGCTAAAACTTCTCAATTCAGGCTACAGTATGGCTGGTCAGTGAAAACTTAGCTTTCATCTACTGCTAACATTTGAAGAAGGAAACAAATGCACTGTAATTATTGGATGAAAACTCAGTTTGGCTAAAGCCTGTTTCTCCCTGCTCATCTAACCCGCTGCCCTCGGAAGGCTCGCCTGGAAAGTCCTGGGAATGTTGGAGTCTCTTGCAAATGGCCTCGTGTTTGACGGGCAGATCTGACGCTAGCAGAATGTATTTGGTGACCATGAAATGGAAAAACTCTCCTTTCCTTTTCTTGCTCTTCTCGTGGAGATATGCCTAAAACTAGCAGCATTCAAATGACCCAAACCTTCCTGTGGGGATGTGTTGTTGGGTCGCTGTGCTAGACAGGATGAGGCAGAGACAGAAGCGCCCGCCCCTGCAGTTGCTTGCCCCGGAAAGAGCGAAACCGCATGGCAGACGTGCTCCTTCCTGGGTTCACTAACCTCGTTCCTCCTCCTGCCCCTTCTTGCATCAGAATGGCTCTGGGGACCATCCCACCCGGAGAGAAGCTAGCAAGGTAGACGCAGGGCTTGCTGCTTGAATTCACCCTTGCACCATCAGCAAATCAGGGGCCAGATTTCCTCCAACATTGGCAGGTTGCAAAAGGTCACCCTCTTCTGTTAGTCGGTGCATCAGACTCCACCGCCCCTGGGTTTTCAGACAGAACACAGAGCACTGTCGTTCCCCCACACAGGGGCTTTGGAGAGCAAGTTACATAGGCTTTCTGCGTCTGTACACAAAGACGTGGACATCTCGATGAGTTTTCACATTTTACCCAGTTCTCAAAGACCATTTTACAAGGTACAGTACTATTTATGTTAGAGCTTCCCTGTCCTGGAAATTCCTGTTGTCAGTGAAAAGAAACCCTTCTTATCTGGAGAGTCTTGATTTGTGAATGCACCTGCAGGACCAAGGAGGATTGTTTATTATTTATATTTCATTCCACCTTTAGTTTTCACCTTTTCCCCGGTCCTTGGCAAGGAAGGTGACAGTGCTCCGATTATTTGGTGGTGTGAATGGGTATTCACAGATTCTTGACCAGAACCACCTTCGTCAGCCTGAGTCCAACTTGAGCTGATCGAGTGACCATATTCTGCTCCGTTGTAAGCTAGTATTTTACATGTGGAGAGGTTTTCATAACCAAGACAGTCTCTCCCTAACGCGGGAGCTGTGCAGCACACAGCTTCTTTCGCGTCACCTTGGGGATGCCACAAGTGGGCTCCTCAGCAGAAGAAACCCACACGGTGAGGTCGTCTTACATTGCATCTTTGCTCTCAGTGTGGAGCTGTGGCAGCAGCATCCGCAGCCCTGCAGGAGGCTCTCTTTATCGAGGTCTCGACTCACCCTTCTCTGACGTGTTCTCACTTGTGGAGACCTAGTGTTGCTAAGACTCTGTGACCCCGGACGGGGAAGCATGAGCTCTGGGGGCAGACGGCTTCTGAGTGGAGCCATCTTTATCCGCCAGTACAGGAGAGTAGTTATGGCTCACCTCTTACTCCGGCTAAGAGACCTAAGAGGAAAGTTGCCCCTAAGAGGAGACAGGAAAGACCAGTTGCTCCTCCAAAGAAAAGAAGAAGAAAATTACATAGGATGGATCATTATGCAGCGGAAACTCGTCAGGACAAAGTAAGTTCATCTATCGTTCCAAAGGTTTGTGGTGGGCAGGAATGAGTCGGAGATTTCCTTTGGTGCCTTGGTTTGAAAATTGGCTGTTTATGTTTTAGAAAAACTCTCCTGTGTGTCATTCTTGGCTTTGGGGCCAGAAGAATCTGGCACTTTAGAGGTTAATGGTGATGTGAAGACTTCCCGACCTTTCAGCATGATTGCAAAAAGGACCCTTTTATTTTCCATGGAATTATTTGCCCTCACACTAGTATTGGCATCTGGGTTGGAGTGACTGTTAAGGGGGCTGTGGGTTTTGCTTGCACTTAATGTACAGATTTAGACACAGTGGTTTCTGGCCCTGCTTCTTGAGAATAACCTTAGAGGTAGCAAGGATAGTGCTCAAAAACAATGCGGATTAGAACTCAATGGAAAGTTGACTTAGATTAGTGGTCTAAGTGTTCAGCAATCAGAAAAGGTATTAGAATAGAGACAAAGGAATAGCTGAGATGGAATGAATGTGTAAACAGTGGACAGATAGAGTCGTGTTTTCTCCAGTGACATGGATAATCATTCTTTCTAGTATATTCCATAGAGCTTGTGGCTGTTACTTGTCCTGAAACTTGCAGCAACTTCTGAGCCGGGATCTTATTTATGATCGTCTGAATTGGTTGCTAAGAAGTAGGCTATGGATTTTACCTGAATTGTCCTGCTAAGTAAAGGAAAATAAATCATTGCCAAGAATTGACATATGTTTTGCATTTGGTATTTCTTTGTCTAGACAAAGATATTGGAGGAGAGGATGGTTTTCTTAGAAGCAACTGCCACAGAGTCCCAGATCTGTCAGTCCTCGCAGATTATGCTGCACATCTCATTTCAAAGCTTTCTGTTGTGATTTATTCCTTGGGATAGGATTTGAAATACTGACCCCACAGCTGATAGTACTAATGAGATAACGTGAGAAAAGGTCTTGAATCATCTGGGAAGATGCTGATGGAAGATAATATTATGTACCTGAGCAAAAGTGAAATTCAGGTCTCTTCTGCTCTTTGTCATCATGGGTCTGTCTGATAGTTAGCTAAGCAGTAAAATTCCTCTAAAGTACAGTCACGTGTTCGAAGCATGTGAAGTGTCTTAAAACTCTTTCCATTGCGATTAGAGATGAGGTGAGAAAGAAAGCCTGGGGTACGTATGTGGAAATACTCATGTCGTTAGAAACTTCCATTGGAGCAATAACAACAGGTGGGTTGTGTTTTAGACTCTGGAAATGGTGTTAGACTCAATAAGAAACCTTCTAGAAAAAACTCAGTGATTCATTTTTTGTGTAAGTTAGGACCCTGTAGATTGTTATTTCATGCAAAATCAGCTTGAAACGAAATAATTTGAGGAGCAGAAGTGTGTTTCTTAGAATAGTTTTTTTTTCTATTAATGATCTACTGCTTTCAGAAGTTGACAGTTAAGGTCTCTGTTACACAAGATAGATCCAAGTGGAAGGTTATGCTCATAACTTCAGAATTCCTTTGATTTACTTAGCCACTATCTTCTTACCATGGTTCAAAGCCTAATGTGATTTTTCATAGAAGGTAAAGCACATAAACTATCCATCTGACTTTCTGTTCATTCTTAAAAGTCTTGGATTTACAGAATGTCATTACATTTTAGAAAACCCATTTTACCTCTAAAAAAAGAATTGATCTCAGTCATATTTCCTATATTCATGTGCCAAAGAATCATGACAGGGATTGGATGAGGAGCAGTTTTAATTCTCCTGAAAGAATATAAAGTGCTTGGACCAGATTGCCCTTAAAATGCCAGGAAACTCTCCCCTAGACAAAGCTCTGCCTCTGGGCCTGAAGTTTTCTTTCCAGAATGTTCTAAGGGTAGAAGATCTGTGGAAACTTAAAGATAAAGAGACAGACAAACCAATAAACAAAGCCTGTGAGGTCTGACTTGCTCTTTTTTCCAGATGACAAACCCTCTGAGGGACATTGACAAAACCATGGGGCAACTCATGGATGGGCTGAAGCAACTCAAGCTGCATCGCTGTGTGAATGTCATCTTTGTGGGGGACCACGGTAAAGCTCAGTGTCTTTCTTTGCTAATAAATGGATAAGTAGGTGATTCTGTGGGTGTTGAGGAAAGGATTCCTTGTTTTTAGAATCCAAGGTTCTATTCTTTACCCATTTTTCCTTTTCTTCAGGATAGGGAAGAAATTAGGTACTGATGGAAAAGTATGAGTCAACCTGAGGTGGCCTAGGTTTATTTTAATCAGAATAGGGACTTCAGTATCTTCCTTTTACTTGTAGGAAAGGCCTGTCTATAAAGATGTATCTCATTAAAATGTCATGGATATTTCTCTAGTGGTATTAATCACTTCATCTGTGAACGTGATGTATCAGATGCTAAGCTCTTACCCCTGTGAACCATATCCTCAAAAGGGCCCCACAGAGTTTATGTGTTTTACAAAAGACTAAATATGATTAGGAGGCAGAGGCAAAGAAAGTGCATATAAATCAATGGTTTCCTTGAATTCACTGAGGGACTTCAAGACAGAGACCAGAGGGCCTTTCTGCGATCCAGGAGACTATTAGAGACAGGAAGAAGCAGTCTAGGAAGCAGTTTTTCTAAATCACCTCATAAAGTAGAAAAATTCATGACTACTTTTTTTTGAGGTGATCAAGAACATCATAAACACGGTATGATTATAGAGCTGAGGGGAGCCTCATAGAGCACCCTTATTTATTTGTTTATTTTTGGTACCGGGGATCGAACTCGGGACCTTCTGCTTGTGAGGCAGGCGTTGGAAGCCCTGAGCTAAATCCCCAGCCCAGGGCATCCTTATTTCACAGACATTGTATTCCAGAACTATCACATGGAAATAAGGACCTTGGAATTTGGGACTACTCCCTTCTAGTAGAGTTTGGAAGATGGAAACTGGTTGATTCTTTGGTAGTTCCATTTAGAATGGCTGGTGAATTTCCTTAATCATAGCTCTTTCTGTTGAGCCGATGTTTTCTTTCCAGATCTTCCTAGAACATCTCTGAGAAACTAGGAGGAAAAACCATGAGGACTAACTTATTCCCCTGAGGGGACTCACTCTTACCCTCCACACAGTCATGCTCCATGAGTTTGACTTAGTGGAGAGCACCAGATAGGGCCAAGAATTTGGAGGTTGTGACACAGTTGATGAAGCTGAGGTTGCTCAGAAATCTTGAGAACGTTGTTCATCCTTGGAGTAGTTTATGTGATTGCCTAGAAGGTAATGAGTGAGAATCCTTCCAGCCTTCTATTCATATGTATTTGGAGACTCTCTTCCTGGACTAATCTGGTACTAGAACACAGTAACTATTTATTGTTTTAATGTTTATTTCCAAGAGTTTGTATACTAAAGGATAAGGTAAAAATAATCCTTGTGCTACACTGGGATACATTTTTCTTTCCACTCCAATTTGTGTTAAACAAGGACAACAACAATAACCACCAGCACCAGCACCACCAAGGATTGAGTGGAGAATACTAGATCTGGGCCACTCTGGGTTATAAATCTTTAGTCCCAAACCTTAGGTCACCCTTCATAGAATACCCGCTTTTCCCTCTTAGAGAGTGAACATGGCCCTCCTTTTTCTCTCCCAACTACCGTGGGGTGGAGACGCTGGAGAAAGGTGGGATGTAGCAGGGCAGCATGAATTTCATCATACTCCCAGCAATTCTTTATTTCTGGAACTTTTCATTAGTTTTTTTGGACTGCTAGTGGACCGTGGGTAACCAGATCGTGGGGAGTAAAACTGGATTCTTAGGGGATTATAGGACATTTAACCTTTCTAATTCCATGTCATCTTCTGATTTCCTCCAATGACAATAAAGGTCTCTATTAGCTGCTCTAGTCTGTAATTCTAAGATTTGAGTTTTTGTTTTTATTCTTTTTAAAAATATTGATTAAGAAGCTTTTCTTGATGGGGGGCAGAAAACCCATTTGGGGGTAGGAAAGGAACATTAGTTGGTTAAAAAAATTCCCTACCTCCACCATTTCTGTGCTGCAGTTGCTAGCTTTCGGTTGTGGCTAATTACACTGTTTTCAACTTGTTTTCTTTCAGCATTATTTTGTTTTTCAGTTTGGGTGGTCATTGGAGCAGATCTCTTGCTTGCTCATCTCTCATTGGCAGCATTGTTTTGTCAGGGGTATTCAAGGCCACCGGAGGAGACAGAGGAGAGCTGCTGATTATGTGCTCAAGATGGGAGAAACAGAGGGAGAGAGAGAGAGAGCTGAAAAAACGACATTTTCTAAAAGACAACAAAACATGTATTTCAGTTATTTATACGATTCTTAGCTAGAAAGAATTTAAAGCAATCTAGGACTTTCTTTTAAAGACTAGCTCTTTTTCATAGTCAATGTAAATTGTTTTCTTAAAAACATGGTTGCTTCCTTTGTCTTGCTATTCTTGCTCAATAGCTTAAAATGAAAATTAAGAGGATGCATTTTTCAACCTTCTAGGGCCAAATCAGAGCCCAGTGGAAGGTTCTGGAAAGAAGGGTTAAAAAAATTTCAAGTCAAGTTAAGGAAAATGTGAGGGTTCTGCCCACTAGGTTATGAACAGTAAATAGGTGCCTGGAGGTCATCATGGGTGTCTGCATGAAGGTTTTAATTTTAATGCTGTATGAAAATACTTTTCTTTCCCTCTCCACAGGAATGGAGGATGTCACCTGTGAAAGAACTGAGTTTCTGAGCAATTACCTGACCAACGTGGATGATATTACCTTAGTGCCTGGAACTCTGGGAAGAATCCGGTCCAAATTTAGCAATAATGCTAAATGTAAGTTGACTCTTAAAGTATGAAGTGGGTAGAATGATAATATAGTGGAATAGGTGAAACTGGAATACTTGGGAAAAAAAAATCCTAGCATTCCTATGTTTATAGCAGCACAGCTCATAATAGCTGAATCTCAGAAGCTCCCTATGTGTCCACCAACAGATGAATGAATAAAGAAAATGTATTTACACAAGATGGAGCACTATTCTGCCATAAAGATAACCTTGACTCACTTGTAGGAAAATGGATGCATCTCGAGACCATAATGCTAAGTGAAATAAATCCAATGCACAAGCTTAAATATTGCAGGTTTCTCTTATATGAGAAACCCAAATTATAAGTAAATTAAAGAGCAAAATCAAAACTACGTAGTAGGAAACAGGGAGATGGAACTTCTGCAGAAGGGAAGGGACCAAAAGATAGAATGAGGGCGAGGGCATGGAGAAGGAGTGAAGCAGTGTTCTGTGTGTGCGCCAGCTCCTTGCAGTGAGCGTGGCCATTATGCTCTGCAGATGTGGACTATTAAAACTACTGCTTAGCCAGGTGACCGGAAGTCAGCCGTTTGGACCCCGAGGCTCAGTTTTGTTATCTGAGAAGTGGGGATGACAACAGGCAGTGTGTATCTCTCAGGGTTGCTGTGGAAATTAATCTGTGTGTATTGGAGCAGCTCCCGGCACAGAGTAGTGTTATACAAATATTTGCTCTTGTTTTCATCACGTGGAAATTAAACTTAATTTGAGGCATGTTTGTAACTGTAAACTTGTGTTTGCAAGAGAGGAGTTTTTCTTTTTAACATCAAGCCTAGGCTGGCCCCTTAGCTGGACCTAAAATGGGGTCTGCCAGAACCCTTTGGACCCCGACGGTTCCCAGGGGCTTTGTGGAAGGGTTTTTCCTCTTTGTCCAAATGACTGGCAGAACTCAGGACAGGAAAACAGTAGGGGGACTGGCGGATGTGCTGAAAGATTGGAAACAAACAGGAATAATCTTGTCGCTCATTTTATATGTTGATTGTGATCTGCCACTGACATGAATTGATTTGTGGGCTAAAAAGATGCCACCTACCTCGGTTTTGAGAAGTCCATAGTTTTATTTGAGATACTACATTATGGGCAAAAAACCAATCTTTTAAAAGTTTTTAGCCTTGGGAATAAGACAGCATTGACACCAAGCTTAAAGCTTTTGGAAAGTTAAGTTTTTCCCAAATGACATTCCTGTGTCGGCACCCGTGGGACGAGGTCCCAGGCTGGCTGTAGCAATGCCGTGCAGTAAAAGGCCAGTGCTGTTCTCGCCATGCACCCCTGGCCTGCCCTGTCCCCTGTGGCTTCTGTCTCTGCTCTCTTGAGGAAGGTGGCTGTCACCATAGGCTGGGCCCAGGTCCTTAAGTTAGCTTTGGATTTTGGTATTTGCCTTTTAGGGGTTATGCAAGAGTTTGTCTATTTTGAGAGGTATTTCTGACATCCTTAAATCTGACGGGGAGTTTGTCTGGGGGAGAAAGACGGGGCGCCTGTGTAATAATAGCTACCAATGAAGCCGTGTTCGGTGCTCTACAAAATACTTCCGTATGTGATCGCTTTCTTTCTCTTTTCTACTTCTCCTCCCCCTCCTCCCCCTGGCTCCTCCTTCCATTCCTCTTCTTCCGGTCTTCCTCCTCCCTCTCTTCCTCCCCTCCTTCTCCTCTTCCTCCTCCCCTTCCTCCTCCTCCTTCCCCTTCTCCCATCCCTCTTCTTCTTCCTCCACCTTTGGCGGTGCTGGGGATAGAACTCAGAGCCTTGCTCATGCTGGGCAAATGCTCTACCACTGAGACACGCCCCAGCCTTGTGTGTGACTTCATTTTGGGGCAGACAGTAGAGGTGGGGTGGTGAAAACAGCAACCAGGTGTCCAGGATCCAACTCCAGCTCTGCCAGGTGTGCCATCAAGCTGCTTAACACTATGCTTCCTCCTCCTTATCTGTAAAGTAGGGATTTGGGGGAGACTGGAGGAGAGATTCCATCTGTGTCACCTAGACTTGCGGTTAGCACACAGTCAGAGCTGTGGATGTGTCAGCCACGACAGCCGTGTCTCCATTGTGTCACTTTTTCGAGTGAACACGTACACAGTCTTATTTAACACACCAAGAGGTCCCGTGTGATGCGCATTCATGTCCCCTTGTAGATGACAGCATCAGATGTCAGAGTGGGATGAAGGAACTGGCTCAGAGGGTGACGATTCATAAGTGGAGGAGCTGGGATTTGAACCCAGATCGGCTGATTCTTAGTCCTGGCCCTTGAGAACAGTGAGCATGAAAAGGTGGGGACCTTAACACCAGGATCCCAAACACGGACACAGCCATTGGTTGTTTCCCAGTGGTTCTCTGGGGTCTCGATGAGCACAGGATTGCTCCGTGCTGGGTTACCTCTTCACTGTGTAAGAGCGTGGACTGACTCTGTGGGTCCCTTTGAGGATGCAGGTTCATGAGGCTGCCGAGTCCTTTGCAGGTTCAGAGCCTGCTTTGCACGCCTGGTTCCTCCTGTTTGCAGCTCCCACCTTCTAAAGCCCCTCGGCTCAGTGAGCCTTGGAGGAGACACAGCATCTCCGAAGCTAGACTGTGATTGTTCTTGCAATCACTTACTTTCCATGGAAAGACATGACAGAAACATGATCCCACTGAAACAGCATGGGATTTGCCTCTTAGCTCTAGATTTCATAGCTGTAGAACTGAGAGTCTGAAGGGAGGCTTTGGAGTATGGCTGTTTATGCTGCAGGGCAGCGTGCATTTTCAGCACACACGAACGGATACTTATTAATATTTCCCAGCAAACGTTTCTCGAGAGCCTGCTCTGTGACAAGCCCTGAGCAATGGAGCAGTAAGTGACAGAGATAGGGCCTGTTCTGGAAGTTTCTGTTCCCAAAGCTTCTGTTCCCGGAGCTTCTGTTCTGGAAGGTTCTGTTCCCAAAGCTTCTGTTCCCGGAGCTTCTGTTCTGGAAGGTTCTGTCCCAGAGAGGGCTGATCTCCGTAGCAGGGCCCTCTTCTGAGCAGAGCTGATTCTGTAATGATAGACTGAACCAAGTTTCTGAAAAGAAAACAAAATCCAAACAACCTACAATCTCCTCTTTCTCCCCACAATCCCCCCAAAAGCAGACCTGCAGATAATAGAATCCTGTCTTTACACAGCCATCATTTACATAGTTAGGTCAGAGTATTGACTAAAATAATCTTTGTTTGCTGGTAGTGAGACCCAGGGGTGTGTGTGTATGCCCCGAGGGCCAGAGGGGCGCTGCCTCCTCTGTAATTAGACCACGAGATTACCAGAAAAACAAACTCCTTTGGAAAACATAACTCAATGGATTAGTATGCTCATCTTTTTATATTTAAATCTATTTAAAAGTTTTTATCTTTATGAGTGCATGTTTGCAGTACAGAGCGATCACGCTCTTCGTGGGGAGCTGGTGCACGGACAGCACACATCTCCGTTCTTTTTCATCCCCTCCCCTCCCTCTCGCCTTCCTCCCTCCATCCCTTGGTCCCTCCCCATTTGTGAAAGATTTCTCTCCTTGTCTTCTGTTATCTATCTTTTATTTTGCTCCTTATTTATACTTTGAGCTTCTTACGTCAGAAAAACCATGTGCTATTTAAGCTGTGTGTCCTGTTTATTTCACTTAACATTATGGCCTCAAGGTGCATCCATTTTCCTATAAGTGACTCAAGTTTATCCTTCTTTATGGCAGAGTAGTACTCCACTGTGCGTAAACATCACATAGATGATTCATCTTAAAGTGGATGGTGACTTGTTTAAGATGTGCAGATAAATAGGAAGTTACAGTAGAAACCCCAAATGCCCAGCTTAGTTTCTGACATTGAATTGAAAATAAATGAAGTCTGTGTTTCAGAACCATTTAGGAAAATGTGAAGCAGTTTACCTAGTGATGTTCTGGTGCTATGGAAAGAGGAATTCCTTTCCAGAGGAGGAGAACTGAGCCTAGCAGGGAAGCTTGCCTCAGGATGGGTTGCACTCATCCAGCTGCATTTCACTTCCTGAAATACTACCCCTCCCTAGTAGACGTTAAAGCGACACATTTAGACAGTCTCAGGGGTGGGGTGAGATGACTTCTCTCCCTGATGGCGATCGTGTCTTCTGAGATCTCTCTGCTTCTCTTCCCATAGACGACCCTAAAGTCATCATGGCTAACCTCACGGTAAGTGTCACAAGTTCCCAGGCCTGGGCCCTGAGGGTGCTTGGAGCCCGCTCACTCCCGCGTCTGCCTCCCCAAGGGTGGGAGGAGGGTGTCTCAGCCCGGCCGTCCCCAGTATGTGTCCCCAAGAGCTCTCCAGACCTCTGAGCCATGTCTGCTGCAGCGGCTTTGGCAGGGACACCAGTGGAGAGCGCCTGGCCCTTGTGTTAGAACTGAAAGTGCGTGCTTGTGAGCAACGCAGCCTCAAGCTGTGCCCACAAGGCCTGGAGACCTCCCGAGCGCTTGAGCGACCTGCAGCCCGGCCTGCTAGGGGGTAACCCTTTGTGCCCCAGCTCCTACCCCTCGACTTGAGGCACTTGGGAAAGACCTTGGGGTTGGGATTGCTCTCTGTTCCAGTCTCCCAGGGCAGGAATGTATCTCAAGAACTCCTCATTCTCCTCGGAGAGCCTGCTTCATCCTCTCAGAAGCTCTCTGATCCCCTTGGAACCTACAGGTTTTCAGCATGTACTATTTCAACATATTCTACTCATTCACTAATCCCCTTTTGTTTGGCTGAAAAATGTTTTCAGCTTGCAAGGGAGAGGATATCTAGGACTTGTTGTAGAAGACTTTCTACCTGAAGACTGACTTTTGCTTATATTGCAGTGTAAAAAGCCAGACCAGCACTTCAAGCCTTACCTGAAGCAGCACCTCCCGAAACGTCTGCACTATGCCAACAACAGGAGGATCGAGGACATCCACTTGCTGGTGGAGCGCAGGTGGCACGTGGCCAGGTAACGGGGCACTGCTGTCCCTGGCCTGCATCCTCGCCGCTGCTCTCTGGCAACTGGAAATACTTTAAGTTTCATGGTCATCAGTAGAAGAAATCCAGGTGGAAACCTTAGTTTCCAAAGATTTTATGTTCTGGATGAGCAGTAACTGCCAAGACCCCCACTCATTTGTTCCCAGTGTCTACAGCATCTCTTTGTGGTCTGCCAGTGTATCCATGTGTATACATTTCATTTTTTCGTTGTTGTTGTTTTTTTGGTGCCGGGGATTGAACTCAGTCAGGACCTTGTGCTTTCAAGGCAGGCAACAGAACCACTGAGCTAAATCCCTGGCTTCATTTTTTCTTTTTTTTTTAGTACTGGGGATCGAACTCGGGTCCTTGCACTTGTGGGGCAGGAGTGGAACCACTGAGCTAAATCCCTGCCCCTGGCTTCATTTTTTGAATTAACATTCTAACTTTTATTTTTATGACTTGAACAAGTCAGAAGCATAGCCAGGAGCTTCCCATAGTGTACTGGGCTGATCTGGCCTTGGTGGAGGTGACTTTCTCTGTAGTGATGTTTGCAGAGGACTCCAAGAAATGTTAATCTTAAGACCTCTGTTATTGTAGACATATTTTACATCGCTTTCAGTATTTGCGATGTTTGCCCTTTTTTGGACTACAAAGACTCCTTACTTTAAAGATAATATTCTCTGCTTTTGAAGGGAGTGCAGGACGTGCTTGAAGGCTTCAGACAGGATTGAATAGTTAATCAGTAAATGTTCATTCATCTCACACAGACCTGAACACGACCCTTTCCTACTGGTTCTCTCTCCAGTTTTCTTCTCAAGAAAGAGTCGTGAGTCTCTTGCACTGACTGAGGAACTATGACACACACCCTAGCTAGGTTCTCCAGTGAGTGTACAAGGGAGAGAAAACGTTGGTCCTCTAGGAATGGGTACCAGCATGGAACCCTCAGGAGACACCGGTGACAAACATGACACATGCTACTGCCATCGTAACGGGTTAGAGATAGAGTTATGCACATGGGATTATGAGGAGAGACCCATGAAGACAGGAAATTACTGCTACCACATAGAACAGACAAGGAATTCTCACAGAGGTGTCACGCAGAAGTGGCCACAGTGTCCTGACTGACTGTCCTCCCAGGGACCCCTCATGTGTGGGGCATCTTGGGAGAGAGCAGGCTTGATGTGAGTGGTGGGTTGATATCAAGACAACACGGAGCTGAGCAGAAGGTCAGAGAAAAATGATGACAGAGTAGACCAGAGCCGAGTCTTTCCATCAGCAGCAGAGCTTTTGAACTTACTGTATTGTTATTTACATGTATATTCTCACCCCATGCTCTAGGAACTTTTTGTGCATTTGTTAGATGTCTTTGTTTCTTCCAGCACTTTAGTGCCATGCACCTGTAGGAACTGAGGGAATATTTACATTAACACAAACTTTTTGGGGGGCAAGGGCCACAGGATACTTCTGAAAAAGCGGTCTTCCTGTCATAAGAGAGAAAGTCAAATGAGCAGTGTTTCCATTTTCTATTTCTGAATAGGGATGTTTTTTGGTGATGCCAGGGTTTTGTGGCAATCAGAATTCAGCCAGTTGCTGAAAAGACCAGACATCCATCATTACCAAGTAGGCTTCACCCTACGGATGCTAAGAGGGTTCAATATGTGTAAATCAATAACTGTGATTCCTCACGTGATAGAAGTAAGGACAGAAATCATGTGATCATCTCAATCGATGTAGAGACAGCCTTTGACAAAATCCCACATCCACTCATGAGAGAATCCCCCCAAAAAACCACAGAGAAGGACCTTATCTCAGTCTGATAAAGGCATTTACAACAGAGCTACTGCCGACATCATATTAAATGGGGAAAACTGAAAGCTTTTCCTCTAAAATCAGGAGCAAGGCAAGGATGTGCACTGTCACCACTCCTGTCACACGGCATTCACTATTAATGGTCCTCTAGTTGGATTATGCTGATAGGTAACTTTGTACACAGGCACTTTCGGATCTGCATGGGTTGATTGCCCAGCGTGCCTTGGCCCTGAGCCTGGGGTGGGGGATGTGGAGGTGCAGCAGGTAAATGCACCCTACAGGTGAGAACCTCACTGTGCCGAAGTGAGGGACGCACACAGGCAGGCTGAGCATTGCCTGGGACAAGTGTTCTGCCCCGTGTGGTACTGGGAGATCCCCAATTATCCCAGAATCGGCTTTTAAAAGCCCCTTCATAGAGACCCCTGCACCCTGAAATTGGCTCTCGACTGGAGTGATTTTGAGAGAAATACTGACTGATCATATAATTGTTTCAAGCAGGAAATCTTTGGATGTTTATAGGAAATCTACCGGAAAATGTTTTTTCCAGGGGGACCACGGATTTGATAACAAGGTCAACAGCATGCAGGTATGACCGTGGGGCTAGGAACTGGCGTTGTGTTTCAGCGATTCTCAGAAGGGAGAGAATTGGGGACATTGGGTGGTCTTCGTACCGGGAGGAAGGGCTGGTCCTCATCCTTGGGAATGGTTAATTGTCTTTGTGTTTTATTTTCTTTTGGAAGACTGTTTTTGTAGGTTATGGCCCAACATTTAAATACAAGACTAAAGTGCCTCCGTTTGAAAACATTGAGCTTTACAATGTCATGTGTGGTAAGTCACATATTTAAATCAAAACCAGCGAACTAATCTTCAGTTAATATACTGACTTCCTCAGTGTCAGAGAAAGAAGGGAGGTGTCTATTTCTCGGACCGTCTCCTCTTCCCACAGAAAAATACCGTAATTTGCCCATTGGTTCAGAGGACAGAATGCCACCCTCTTCTGAGGCGCCTTTGTCTCCGTGCGCAGAGGCCTAACTGGGAGTTTTCATGGTGTTGCTGTTGGCAGCCTCTGGCTGATCCAAACAGCCTTACAGTCCGACGCCGCTGGTCCGAGACCCAGTGAAGCCAGAGTTCTGCACACTGCTCCTCCCACCCCCTGGCGTTGCAGTCCAGTTAAAACCTCACCAGCTTGCTCCCTGGCCAGCTATTTCTGTGCTTTGAATTATTTTTCTTCCTTGAGCTTCCAGTCACTGAATGAGGACAGCTTTTCCTGTTTAGTGAGGGAGTGCCAGTCTGGTGGTCAGGGGGGAGCCCAGGAGTCGGGGCTACCCGGTCCCCTGCCGTCTGGCTGCTGGGTCTCCCTGGCCGTCTCTGCTTGGGTGAGGCCCTGAGTGCCTGCCTGGCAACTGATCCCTCGCTGTGAAATCAGCCTGGTGCTGCTTCAAGGCACCGGGCCAAAGCCTCCTCTTGTCCCCATGAGGAGGGATGAGAGGCAGGCTTGTGGCTCTTTATTGGTGATCGGTCTCATTTCAAAATTTGGGATTGAAAAGTCTTGGAGAAGTGCAGCGATCATTCTTGAGCTGACAGTGGCTGAGCAGGCCCTGTTCCCCTGCTCTTTGGTTTGGGAAATTTCTCTCCCTCTTCGTGGTCAAACACTGAGTGGGGCTCGGGAAGGGTGGCCCGTGTTTGGGTCGTGCAGACCCTTGGGAGGGGAAAGACTGATTCTTACTGTAACTGATCACAAACTTTTATGAAGCTCGAGGCTCGTTTTCTTTGCTTCAGATCTCCTGGGATTAAAGCCAGCTCCTAACAATGGAACCCACGGGAGCTTGAATCACCTCCTTCGAAGCAACATCTTCCGGCCAGCCATGCCGGAGGAAGTCACCAGGCCCAGCTACCCGGGGATCATGTACCTCCAGTCTGACTTCAACCTGGGCTGCACCTGTGATGATAAGGTAGCGCCAGAGGTAGCAGTGGTCTTTGTCTACCCTGGAGGAGCAGGACGGGTGGAGACCAGCACTGTCCACAGAACTTCCCGTGACGGTGGAAATGATTTCTGCGGCCGCCGCCTGAAGTGGCATCACTGGCTGGCGTGACTGAAAAAGCTGAAATTTTAATCTCGTTATTTCAGGTTGAGGTTTGGAGCCATATGGATAGCACAGGAGGGCGGAGGAAGTCCACAAGGCTGTTTTGTGGCTCCCAGTTCTAGCCCGAGGCTGTTTCTTTTGTCCCGTCATGGATCCCATGCCTGTCAGTCCTGATCCTCAGGGAAACAGGCGGCTGTGCCCAAGAGGCTCTAACAGGCACTTTTAAAAGGATCGTTGCAGACATATTTAACAGAGACCTGTGCACAAAGGCGGGCAGGGTGGCCCGAGTCGGTGGGGAGCTGTGAGGCCCTCTGGGGCGAGCAGGGCACCGACTACCCCCAGAAAGTGGCGGAGAGGGAGCCAGCTACCAGAACCCAGAGACAGGAAGGAGCGGTTGTGTTTGGTGGAAGACTGCAGCCCACACACTGCAGCCTGGCCCAGAGGAGGCGGGGACAATACCTCGCGCTCCCCTCTGCTCCCCGCAGGTGTCGCCCGTGGGTGGAGCTTAACGGGAGCCAGAGTTTGCTCTTCCCGGCAGCCCTAGGGCCCAGTTTCCCCGGACACAGCAGGCGGGGCAAGGTGCTCAGCAACTCCCCATCACACCATAGCGCGCAGGCTTGGATTTCAAATTCAAGTACTGAGCAGTAACTTGCTCACTGAATAGTGGTCAGAGACCTTTACTGCTGCCAATCAATGCTTCTAGTAGCAGGGATTGACTAATGCTGCTACACTGAGTTGAATGATGCCAGCCCAAAGCGAGGAATCTGATGTATTTGTACGTGTAGTTTTATCATCGTGTATATGTGTGATTTTTCTATTATGCCTCTGAGAAATGGAATATAACACTCTTACTGCCCTGTCTCCTGCCCCTTCCCTCCACATCCCTCAGGATTCCTGGGAGTCCAGGGCCTCAGGTTGGCTCTCTGCTGGAGGAAGTCAGTTTGCCTTCTTGCCATTTTTATCTCTCTCCTGTTTTTGCTCCTGCTGAGAACCATGCAGGCAAATTATTACAGGCAGATGATGCTCAGATCTCAGATGGTAGACCTGAGCCACCAAGGTCAATAGGAAATTCTCCTGGGAAGCGGTAGAGGGATCTGTCAGTTGCAGCTAGTTTTCTGGATTACTTTTCTCTGGAAAAGGAGCAGTCTTTTGAATATCTTGTCTTAAACTATTTTAGAGAAGTTCTGAATTGTTTTTATTTTTTCTGTGCATTTCTCCAAAAGATTACCTTTATTTCCTTAAAAAGAAAACTTCTCATACATACAGAAGCAAGACTAAAAGGCATACCTCAGTACTCATCTTGTAAGAAAGAAAAAACATCACAGATTCAGTGGATCCAAATTTCTCCTTCCTTGTCCTTCATCCTTCTTATTAGCATTAACTGGGATCCAAAATACAGTCTATATAACT
Source organism: Heterocephalus glaber (assembly GCF_000247695.1). The sequence goes on along the minus strand of NW_004624763.1, from coordinate 17,697,511 downwards.
CAACTGCATGTTTCTGTACCACGTTTACTCTCTTTGTATGTATCTCTTAAACATAATATGAAGTAACTTTTAGTATGGTTCCTCAAATAACCTATGGCATAGTTTTGGATATTATACATTTTATATGAATGCATTATGCTACATGAATCATACAGTTGTCTTATCATCATCATGTGTTTTCAGATAGATTTATGCATATCATGAAAGTTTAGCTCACTCATTCTTACCACTAATAGTTATATTTAATTGTCTAAGTATACTATGCTGATTTTCTTCATTTTCCTACTTGAAAACACTGGTAATTTCCAAATGTTGGCTCTTAACAAAGAAGGCTGCCACAGGCATTATTATAAAGGCATTTCCACACACATGTACCTGAGTGAGTGTGCCTAGGATATATAATGATGGGTGGAGTTGCTGGATCATTATTTTTCAGACTTGCCGAGGTATTACTTTTCTAGGTGTAGAAAAAGCTAATTTATACGTTAGTTTGGAAATTGTTTAGCATACCTAGGGATTAATCTGAAATACTGAGGCACTGTTACATATATCAAGTTAATTTATATATAATGATTTTTATATGTGACCATCATTACCAACACGGGAAGTTGGTACAATACTTAGCCACGGATTTAAGGAAAGGAAACAGACTCATGGAGAAGTTAAAGTTGATGCTTAGTATTAGGAAGGAGAGCTTAGAATGTCAATGTGGGATAAAATATTATTTCTTCGGGATGTTTATGATACCGACAGAGTTACGGATCTTCTTTTAAATTTAGCAGAGTGCTAAGAAGAGAGAATGGTGCAGGAAAGAAAGAGCATTTCTGATTTGTTTTCTTGTTTCCTTTTCTGGTTTTCACACATGAAGAACAAATTGGATGAACTCAATAAACGCCCTCACACCAAAGGGTCCACTGAAGGTAAGGGTTTTATCCAGAGACAGTTGGATATATTTTGCTTTCTAGTTTTCAAAAATTGACCACTTTCCATTTACTTTATAGTATAAGCACAACATTTTAACACTTTATATTTGTATTGAAAAGTGGGATTTTCATCCACCTGGCAAAAGGTATTGGTTTATTCTATTATACGGGCTGCCCCCTGAATGATAGAAAAACTCTATTCACTGTCTCATTTTCCTCAAGAAAACAGATGATCCATCGTGTACCTGACAGGTCATAGGATGAGATGCTAATGGGACTCCTACAAAGGGAGTGGTAGTCACAGTTATAAATAAAAGGATCAAGATGCAAAGTACATGTGCCAATCTCCAGGATGAATGTATTTATCATGTATCACAAACATGCATGATTAGAAACGTCATAATAGCGTCATTAGAAACGATCATAATAGCAGTGGTACCCACACTGAATGAAACACTTCCCTGAGGACTCAGTGTCTATGTCGAAGGGAGAAAAATACAGAAGAATCAAATCAGAATTCCTTCTTCACATAAAGGATTGTCTTTTAAAATATCTTTGTTAGTACACATTTGTGAACCATAATGAATACATTCATTGTAGGGAGTTGGTTCATGTACATATCACATCTTCAAGGTTCTTCTTGAACCTTATTACTCTCTTGTTTTATATACAAGGGTAACAGTCATTTGTTAGTAATTTTTGGCAGACTTTTGACGTGGCAGTTAAAAAAAACTCAGTGATTTGTCTGAAGAAAGACACAAGTCCTGCTCACATTTTAGTGAGCTGACTGTAGGATGAAGCTGGCTTATGCCCGCTGTGTCCTCTTTATTCTGGAATCCAGGCTGAGTGAGCAGCCGCTGTCTGGGACACGCCTGCCCATGGTATAACACTGAACCTGGAATCGGAATTGAAGGCTTCTGCCTTCCCGAGGCATAAGTCACTTCCCTTTCTGCGTCACCAGCCAGAGCCAAGCATGTGATACCAGTGGTGTAGGGGAGTATGTTCTTTCCCTGAGGGCTCTATCCTGCAAGTCACACGGCAATGACTGGGGACAGAAAAAAACTACAGTAGAATCTACCATGCAAGTTCTTCCTCCGATTTTGAAGTTCCAGGAAATTGGAAGACAATATAAGAGGGGGGTAGGCTGCTGAGCAGGTTAGGCTAGTAGGCAAGATCGCTTGTCTAAACAGCAAGGAGGGCTAAGAGTGCACTGAAGAAGCGTGCAGGCAAGGTGCACACAGTCACACCTGAGACACCCTGCTTAGCAACTCACACATGGCTCTGTTTATTATATGTGCCACCTTCGAGCTGATTAAGCTGAGTTGAGGAAGCCAGTAGATTTTGTTTACTTGACTTTCTCATTTTCCCTCTTCATAAAGATCTTCACTGCCTCCTCCTTCCTTTCTGCTTCCCCACCCTCCTCTTCTGCCCTTTGATGACAGAACACACAGACCCTGGCATATCATTGGATAAACCCAGTTTTAACGACAGTACTGTGTTGGTGGAAGCTCCACACATCTTCCATCAACTCCACAAGTGATTTGGAACGCTCGACACCTGAGTTCTGGTGGACTCTGCAGTGCCGTTAGAACTGAGAAAATTGGAATGTTACCAAGGTCAAGGGGTCCGGGGCTCTCACTATTTGAGTTCCAAATGTTCTGTCAGCAAAGGAATACACCATGCTTCTACTGTCAAAGTCACTAATGAAATGATTAAGTGTAACTTTTAATGGGCTCCTATGATTTTGCTGATTCACACTCTGGCTGTTTACCGTACCAAAACATTTCTATGTGAGAAGAGTCTGCATGTAGCTTGGTGATGGCACTGTTCTCCTGTGGTAGAATCAGTCCCCAGCTCAGAACAAACAGTAGCACCACACCTCCAAGCAAGAAAATAAGAGCATTTCCTTGGCAAGCTTGTGACTCTAGAAGGTCTTTTTACACCACTGGAGCTTAAAGCTTGTGTGTTTTCATGGGAACAAAGCCCTGAGGGTTTCTTTGGCATTTGTTGAGTGTGTGCCTTGGGCTGGCTCTAGTTTCTCTGCGGCTCTTACCATTCGGATGGTTTCTAACCCCTGGTTTCAAAATGGTGGCATGGAATAAATAACAAGGGAGACTCAGACTAGCACATGCTCTTGGCATGCTCACGGGCTGGGCACTAGCCTTTGAGGATACGAGAAAGACAGACTTAAAAAATATTGAAGGAAGTAAAAATAATTACACATCATTGCTGTATAATGTGCATTTATTGTATTTAGGTCCTGGAACGTATGGACCTCAGTATTCTCTCTTCTATTTGTCTCTCTGTCTTTTGGTCTTAGTCTCTCTCTCTCTCTTTCTCCTTATGGAGTCTCTCTTGGTAATTTCTTTCAGGAGCAAAACAATGTTTTCTTGGTCTGAGTCCTTTCAGGCCTTATGATGCTTCCTTTCCTGTAAATCCCAGGCTCCCATCTGAAATAGTCAGCGTCCACTCCACTAGGGCAGAGCCCTGTGAGTGTGAGTCACTGTGTGTGTGTGTGTGTGTGTGTGTGTGTTGTGTGTAGTGGTGTGTTAGATTTAGAAGAATGGTTTCCCCTTTCTGGATATGTTGGAATATGTATTGAGGCTTATAGCATTTAGAAAATTAAATTTCTATACAAATGTAAAGCTGTGTGATTCTTATTAGTTGTTTAAAACAAAGATTAGGTAGTTGATGTTTTTCAGAGTCAGTGCAGAGGAAGAACAGGTGCGACTGTTTTACTGTCACAGCCTGCACATGTCCTCGGATATCTGTAGAAAGGACATGTGCAAAAGCTGCACAGATCTGTAGGGAAGCAACCCAGGGCACATTACGGAGGAGACCTATTAAGTTAATCGTAGGCAATATTTTGTCGTAAAATTTGAATGACGAGGAAGAAAAATGTAGTCTTCAAAAATGGTGTTCTAAACTAAATGTTCTGCTTGCTAAAGTCAGAACATTTCTAGATAGGTGGTAAATCCTGGACCTTAACTGCATGACAGTTGCTGTTTGGGGGTGACGTGCAGCTGACCTCTTGACAGAGTTACTGTGCAATGAGAACTCATTTCCTTGTGACTTTGAATCAGTGGATGAATGAATGAAATGGAATTTAATTTGTGTGTGTGTGTGGTGCTTGGGATTGAATCCAGGGGCTTGCATATGCTTGGGAAGTTCTCTGTCTCGAGCTGAGCTATAACCCTAGCCCTTTTTGCTTGTTTATTTGTTTGTTTGAGACAGGGTCTCGCTGTTTAGTCCAGGCTGGCCTTAAACTCACTACAGTCCTCTTGCTAGGATCACAGGTGTGAGCCAGCACACCTGGCTGAAATGAAAAAAATGAAAATCTCTCACAGCGGGAAATTCTGGCAGTAAAGCTGGGTATAATTTTCACTGTCAGAATAAGTGAACAATTTATTTTCACCCTAGTCTCCTATTTACATTGCTATGAAGATGTTATATTTCCTTGATAGCACTCACTGCTATCTTTTGAGAAAAGGAATTAAAATCGTTTCATCACCTATATATATTTAGCTCTTTCCCACACACAATGAAAAGTTAGTTTGGGTAGAAAAAATGATTTAAGCACCAGTAATTCTTACTAACTTTAAAGCAGATTACTGAAAATGATCAGAGAGAGAATCTCTGGCTGTCTTCCATTCTGAAATGCTTCTTGTTTTTGTTGGTTCTTTGGAAGCATTAGTTTTGCTAAAAAGGAAGGAGTTATACATATGTTTCTTTATGTCCATGTCTGTATATTTTTGGGAAAAGCTGGAGCGGATCAACACACACAGTATAATTGCTTGTGATTTATAGGCTTTGAGATAACTTTGATGATAGACAACAAATTTTGATAATTTTTACCTATCAGTGTTGTTTGTGGACAATGGAGTAGAACATGTAGCCTTTATTAAACCACCACAGCTGTAACCACTACCCCTGCCACTTGGAGTGGAGACTGAATTTGGTGCTTGCATATTTCACTTTGAACTGTTCAGTGTGCCAGGAAAACAGAAGGCTTTGGTGGTTAAGTTATGCATTACAGAGCTGTAGAGCTGAGAGAAGATTTGGCTCAGGTACTCCACGCCCTTCAAGCCTGTGTGATTTCCCCTGAAAGTGCTTCTTATTCTAAGTGTTGGCGTAACGAGAGGATGCTAAGAGAGAATGCCAGTGTATAACAGGGTTTGGAAGTTGTTTGTGGAATCCTAAATGCTTTGATCCAAAGTCTTGTCTTCGTTAGAGATTACTAATGTTGCCTTAGCAGGCATCACTCAGACAGAGCTGAAGCCCAGGAGTAGTTGGACCTCATTCCACTGTGTCCTCCACTGGGATAACCCAGCAGGCAGCATCCGAATGGAGACTGCCCAGGGCTAAGGAGAAGGCTAATGCGCCAGAAGGTCAGAGGCCTCGTCTGAGTGCTGCTGCGCAGCTGAGTTATGCTGTACAAATCATAAACCTCCACTTCCTTCATCAGCCAAGCGGAGATACCTGTCCTGAGTCTATCTCAGGACTACCTTAGGCACAGCATACGTAGACACCAGCCCGTATCTTTTTTTCCATAGAGAACTGGCTTACCCGTGGGTATTTGTGAAATAGTTATTATGTGATCAGCATCATTGGAGATGGCGGGGGATAAGGTGAAGAATTAACACAGACGAAGTTGCTCTCCACACAGTTATGGTTCTGCTGTAGGGCTGAGCAAGAGATGAATGAAGGATCGTGTTTTAAGGGTTGAGGTGAGAAAGAACAGGGCACTAGTGGAGGCATCATGGGATCCCAGGGGAGGGCGAAAGGGCTGTGGGTGTAATTAGCACCCCTAAGGCAAAGAAAGAGAAAGGACACAGGAAAAGGAAAGACCCTGTGTAGAGGTTTTGTGGTACAATGTAAGAGTATATTATTGTGGGGGTGGATGCTTAAAAACATAACAAAAACCCAAAAAGGAGAGATTTTCATGTGGCTCCAAGTCAGCCAGCCAATCTGTGGGAATATGAATCAGGAAGCTGAGGAGGGAAAAGAAACACAAACTCCAGTCGGCACCACCAAACTTTGGAAGGCAGAAGGGATGAGCGCGGGGAAGTGCACACCACTTAAAAAGATTGGCCTCTCAGTGTTGTGCCGAGTGTGGTCTTTGGAGGGGAGCCGTGGCCGGGGGGAGAGCTCCAGAGACTCCGTTGTAAACAGGGCTCTGGCCTTCGGGAGGGGCTGTGTCTGGAATTCTGTGAGTAAGAAGCTGACCTGACCCGTCTGAGAAAATCCAGAAGCCAGGCTGGGTCACAGGGCAGGGTGAATTGGGGAGGTGGGAGATTGACATGTAATACTCTGCAGCACAGTAGGGTGACGAAAATTGATGACGTATTTGAAATAGCTAGTAGAGAGGACACTGAGCACCAAGAGATGACACACGTTTGGGTGATGAGTACACCAGTGACACCCATCTGACGGTCACGACAGTGCATGCACGTGTTGGAATATCGCTGTACCCTACACAGCGTACGATTATTGCATCCAAAATTTTGGGAGATCTTCAAAAGTAAATATTACAAAATGTGGCTACTCTAGTTACTTAAATCGAGTCATTTACTGAAAAAAAGACAAAGAAAAAGAAAAGGAAAAGATAAAAAAGAAATCACAGAAACACACGGCAAACACAGAGGGCCACAGGCTGGGTTTTGAGATAAAGATCGTAACACATGTAAAGTCTGAGATTCAAGTACGTTTTTTGGCCTGAGTAAGTTTCTTCTAAACAGAAATGCGACACATGGCCCACCCAGGAGATCGTGGAGGCTGCTGGAGTCAGGCTGTGTCAGAGGACCTGTGATTCTTTCCTATTTGATAAACGGAAACAGTCAGATCTAAAATGTGTGTTCCTCACTGCAAAGATTATTTCACTTCTTTTTTGGATGAAACCATGAACCTGGCGAGACCAGGTGGCTTTTAACAATTTAAGGGGAGGGTGCCAGTTGGGAATCTCAGTTGCATTTTAGGATGTTGTCAAAACCACTGTTTTTTTTTTTTTCTTATGCCCAGGAATGACTGAATAAAAGCAAATTAGATAATAATATGTATTTGTGCTCCAGCTCTGTTCCAAAAACTGCAGTTGTGTCAGTAGTTTGGAAGCTGAAAGCCCAAAGTTCTGAAGTGAACCGAGTCTGTATACACAGAGCAGAAGAGCGAGTAGAGACAGAGGAGTTTCACTAGGGAACAGCTCAGAGGAAAGTGAATCTTAAGATGGCTTGGCGGTCTTGTGCCTCCTGTCCCTTCCCCGTCACCCCTCTCCCATGGTGTCCAAATTCTGTGACCGTATTACTTGTCATGAACTTTGAGTACAAAATGGCGATTAGTAACAGTGATGCCAGGGCCGTGGGCATAGTCTGGGGTGTGTTGTCACCCTGGCTTAATTTTCTGTGTCCTGTGAAGGGCACCACTGGGGCCATGTCACCCTTGTGTGTGACGCCGGTCACCTCCTGCTCCCCATCGCACCCTAGACAGCTCTGCAGGGCTGACTCTGTCGTGTGTCGGTTATTGTCACCATGTTCATCTTCCCCGGCCCGAGCTGCAGTTTTCTGAGGGTCAGAACGCCTTGTCTTAACCGCCTTGCTCACTATATCCACCGCAGCTCAAAACCTGCCACAAAGTTCTCAGGAAAGGTTGGATGGGAAGAATGTGCTAATGGATGAACTGAGGAAAAGTGGCAGGGCTGGTGAAGGAGACTGGAAAAGTGATTGCTGGTGGAGAGAAAAGAGTGCAGAGTGTGAGAGAGCTGCCAGCCACACCGGAGAGCAGGATGCTGTCAGGAGGCAGCTGCTGTGGCAGGGAGTGCTACGCCGAGGAAAGAGGAAACTGTAGGAGGAAGAGTAGAGTTGGTGGAGTCTACAGATTGTTCACAGTATTGCTTGGTGGCCACTCTATAAAGAGGGTTTTATTCATGTAAAGCATGGTTGCTGTTTTGTTCCCTATTCGGAGTCAATGGGAGGCTAGGCTTGAATTTAAGTTTGGAGAAACGTGCTCAGTAAGCATTACAACTTGCATGATAAAAAGAGAAGAGCGTCTCAAAAAATTCTGATACTTCTACTTCCAGCTGAAACCAGGAAATTCAGAAGCAGCAAAAATGAAAACAAGGAAAACATTAATGGAAGTTTCGAACCTAGAAAAGGTTTGGTTTGAGTTTTGAAGGAGGGTCTGGGTTGCTTGATTGCCTCCACGTACTACTGTAATGATGTGCTGGCTTGTAATTTATTCCTTAGATTTAACTTATTTCCTATTGTCATGTTAACGTTCTAATTCCTAGGGGTGGGTCCCCAAATTGGCAGCTTAAGCAGAGCTTCCACATTTACCGCAATGCTGAGGAAGCGAAGTCCCCAGGCGGCTGGTGTTGCAATACTGTGGGTCACACTGCCCCGATCAGCAGTTCTCCGTAGGAGGGTTTTGCAAAGTGTTCTATGAAAGGTCTTCTCCATTGCATAGAATGGTAACACTTTAATTAAAGCAACATGTATACATAATTTAATAAGTACTTGCCAGAACTGGTTTTTTTCCTAATACAAATAATAGTTTAAAAAGTTTTTATCACTTAGGAAATCCTGAATTGCCTAAACCTCAATCTCTAAATAGTTTGATCTGTAGGGACCCCGACTTCTAAAAAGTTTTAGCTTATACTGGAATGAAGGTTTGCACACTAACTTCTTCCTCGAAGAGTGAGATTCCCCCCTAAGAGGAGAGCTTTCCCATGGCGGATGGCTCTGCGTTCGGGGTCTGAGTCCTTCGGTAAGGGATGGACTTCTCTGCTGGATTTCACGGACCTCTTGAGTGTCCACTTACGTCGTTATCTATACATGTTCCTTTAAACTCCTACCTGAGGAGTGGACCTCCAGGTGGCAAAGCTGCTTACTTACTGCTCACTTTTTAAGCTGAAATAATGCATATTTAAGTCACAGTTTGCAAATAATGGTAAGAGAGAGACTTCTTCTTAATTAAATCATCAGTTTACCTGACACACCTCCTCACAGGTCAAAGGATTTAATTCTACAAAAATCCAATCCTATCGGTTTTTCATTCAGCTGGATCACTCCACAATTTGCTACATGTTTCCATTCTACACAGATTTAAAATTCCTTCCCCTAAAAGAGCATTAATACAAGTACAGCAGTTAGTTACAATATAGCTTGGATAACTGCAAGTTTGACCTGTGCTTAGGTGATCAGATTTACAACCCAAGTGCTAGGAAAACTAACTGGATTAAATTAAGGAGAAGGTGCTATGTTATTAATAAGCGAGCTAGCAAATTTTAGAAGACTTGATGCTTCCAGTATTTCTTTAGCATTTGATGTAAAACTTTATATGCATTTAGCAGTTATTATTATTTTTTCTTCCCTAGAGAGACATCTCCTCTACGGACGACCTGCAGTGCTTTACCGGACCAGATATGACGTCTTGTATCACACTGACTTCGAAAGTGGTTATAGCGAGATATCCCTGATGCCGCTCTGGACTTCGTACACCGTTTCCAAACAGGTTGTTGAGAAAACTGGGCTTCATAGTCTTCATTTCATTGTATTCCTTACAGTTGTACAATAATTGCTTGCTTCACAGAATTTTATCTTAGAAAATAAATCTTAATTTTTCCTGATTGAAGAAATTCTCTGTCGGGTCTACTATAAGATATTTAGAATATTTATTTGGTGTTTCACTACTACCACGGTAATATGCTGAATATTGAAGACAGCATACTAATTCTTTTCATTTTTATATTCTGTTTAAGTTACAGGATAGTTACGAAAGCCAGTGTTGAGACAGGGTCTCTCTCTGTAGTTCAGGCTGGCCTGGAACTCACTATGCCCCCCCAGGCTGGCCTCAAGCTCATGGTGCTCCTCCTGCTTCAGCCTCCTGAGTGCTGAGATTACAGGCATGTACTACCACACCCAGGTGCTTTGTTTGTTTTAATGGAGTATTTTTAGAGCAGTTTTTAGTAAGCAGCAAGATTTAGTGGAAAGTACCGGGAATTCTGAGGCACTCCCTGACAGCCCTCAAACTCCCCCGTGATTAGCATCCGGTTTGAATTTTAGTTTTGCATTGAGCTTTCAGTTTGACAAAGCTGAGATACAAAGCTATATATCAAGAATTAGAAAAATTTATTTGGTGATTGAGGTATGTTTTTGACCTCTGAATATAAATGAAGAGAATACTTCTACTGCCCCCAGGCAGCTCCTCGTTAATGTGCACTGTGTACACATATGTACGATCTTGTTCATTTTATGTATTTTTGTAGACAGAAAACACACATATACATGCCTCTTTTGTGGATCCCCATCCATTATTTCAGCAGTGCGATTTCACCTTTATAAATTGTTTTACTTAAGTCATTTTACTTGAAAATGACTGGTTTATTGTATTTAAAACTAATTATGACTTTGCTATAAGGAGTCAGACTATCAGACGAGGAGCTACAGTGAAAACAGCAGGGCGTGGTCTGGACTGTTCAGGGCAGAGGAAGCCGGCATCCCTGTCCCTGTCCCCAGGTCTGCGGTGCTGTCTCTCACTGTCTCTGACCCCCATGCAGGCTGAGGTCTCTCTTATCCCTGAGCACCTGGCCAGCTGCGTCCGCCCTGACGTCCGCATCTCCCCAGGCATCAGTCAGAGCTGCCTGGCCTACAAGAACGACAAGCAGATGTCCTACGGCTTCCTCTTCCCACCCTGTAAGTCACTGGGGGTCTGGGGCTGCTCACCCACACCATCCTGGGCCTTTGGGGGAGAGAATCTTGGCCATCAGGTTCTCAGTGCTTGGGTTTTCTTTAGGAGAGGCCATGGAGACATTGTGGAGTTAACTTCTACAAGACCCTTCTGAAGCTGGCCAAAAAGTGACCAGCTTTCAAAACTGCAACTCTCCAGGGAATTCTGAAGTGCCAGGGAATCTTTGTGTCTCTCCTCTCAGCCCTAATGAGACTCCGAAAGGGAAATAGTCATTAAGACAGTAGCCCTTAGAGCCCTTTAACTAGCTCTCCTTGTCTTGATGACATTTTTTTAAGGCTAAGGAGATCAAGGGATTGTTTTGCAGCTCTAGGTAGGAAGAAAGGCATTGTAAGCAGTTTTTGAGAGAGGGCTGTTGAGGGAAGAGGAGGGGAAGGGTGAGGGGAAGCAGGAACTGTCCAGAGGGCGAGGGAGGAAGAGTAAAAGAATAGATTGTTCATTTTGTGTGGTTGGGACCATTCTGGAACATTGATTTCTGTGGATGGAGATTCTGCTGAGCAATGGACATTATTTGTTTTCCTGATGCTTAGATCTGAGCTCTTCTCCAGAAGCTAAATATGATGCATTCCTTGTGACCAATATGGTGCCAATGTACCCTGCCTTTAAACGTAAGTCCAATATTTACCTAATAAACTGGGACTTGTGAAAATAAATATGTCTAAATTTACCACTTACCTCTTCTACTTCTATATTGATTTTAATAATAATAACACCTTTCATGTAGTTAGCATTATACTTTTTGTAAGAGCTTTCACATAAATTCTGTACCATTAACCCCAAAGTTGAATGTGCAAGGGAAGTTGGCAGCTAGTTGATGCCTTTTTATAATTAAGAAACTGACCTCACAAGAAGTGACCTAGGTCGTGAATGGCAGAAGCTGAGGCAGTCCATGTTTGTGTTTTTCTTCTAACTTGCAGTTCTTTCTGTTTTAATGCTCACTGTTTCCATGGTTAAAAAGAGTCATCACCGAGCCTGGAAGGTCACTTGTCATTAACGTCTATATTTATCATCAAACATTTCAGTGAAAGCCACTAACACTGCTCTCCTATGGGGTGCTCAGGTATTCTGGATGTTAGTGCTGAAATTTGGTTATCTGATTCATGAGAATATTAACTTTAGAAGACTTTAGGACTCTGAGAATTATTAGTTAGTCTCTTTGAATACATGATTTATTTATATATGACATAAATGTTTTTGTGCAATTCTATAAATTGTGTAAACACAGTAAGCTCTGGCCCCAAAAAACCAAGTTCTAGTTCTTAGAATTGTGACTGTTGTCTATATAATCATGAAAATTCTATTTACCCTCCCATTTGTAAAATTAAGGGATTTTTATTGCCTGACTTCTAAGACTTACATGGATTTGTGACTTAATTGCCCAGTGACCAAAACAATCCATTTTCTATTTCTCACAATAAAAATTAACTAATCCACCCACCCATCCATCATCCATCCATCCATGTGTTCAGAGATAGAGAAAGCATTGTGGAATAGCTTTTCCCTCATTTTAGTTCCTTTTTAGTGGAAAGGCCTCTGTGTTGTGGGATGGGTCAGACAAGGAATTGCTTTTCCCTGACTTGGCGTGGCAGAGAGGGCTGGGCTAGCATAGGGAACTCTGAGGGCTGAACTAGGGTTTCAGAACAGGAACAGGTGAGTCCCAACTATCAGTGACAGTTAAGCCTCTCCAGCTTAACCTTGGTGAATGACGCACATGATTTAGAGGAAAAAAATGTTTATTTGATGTCCTAGTTAGTGACTTTATCACAATGTTATACAGAATGCAGCTTCATTTAATTGCCCCTAATCAGGGTTTCCTGAATCTCCCTATGCTTTGTTGATGCATTTTCTGACCAAACAGTAATAAAGAAAACACATGGTACCACCCCGAGGCTGGTGTGGAAAAGGCCTTTCACAGAGAACTTGCTGTTCTGCACTGGGGGAATGGTTTCTTCACATGCCGCATTTCCGTGGGTTTGGCCTTTTGACTGTTGTCATTCATTGTTGTTTCTCTCTCTCTCTCTCTCTCTCTCTCTCTGTCACTTTTTTCCCTCTTAACATTTGATCTTCTGCCTCACTGTCCTTTCTGTAGTGCAGATATCCAAGGTAATTTGTCTCTGGCAGGCTCCTTTGCTCTTCTCCTTTGGAGTAGAGATCAGAAAATACAGAGCAGTGCGGAAGCATTATGGGGCAGTGGCCAAGTGCTCTTAGCAAGGGCAGGAGGGAAGTGGGCACAGCTGGAAGTTCACGCCCCCGTGTAGACTGGCACACGGTGCGATGGACCTAATTCTTGAGAACCGACTTCCCTGCTTGCCTTTCCTGCCCTCTGCTGTGCCTTTTGTCCTCTCCTCTTCTGTCCCCTCCTCTCATGCTCCTCTAGTTGGACTTCATGTACCCTGGGGCTAGGGTGTGTGAGGATGTCCTCAGGTGATGCTGAAAGGGAGGGGAAACCAGACAGGCACAGACCAGGAGACGAGTTTTCTAGGTGAAGGAAGCACAAATGCAAAAGCTGGAACAAGTCTGGCCAGGCTGGAGGTCAGGAAAAAAAGGCTTGGACCGGATGGAGGTGGTGAAGGGTATGAAGTAAAATCAGAGAAGTCATGATGGGCCAAAGTAGGATTTGAGGTTTTAATTACAGTGAGAAATCATGTGGAATGTTAGAAATGTGTGCATGTGTGTGAGTGTGCTGTGATCTGATTTATGGTGTAAGAGAATCCATTTGCCTACCGCATGGAGAAGGCATGGGACATGGCCTAAGGTAAGCATTTCTCTCTGGGAGCCAGGAAGTCGTCTTCTGCATGCTTCCTGTCAGGCAGGACGGAAGCTTAGGACAGGCAGCCAGACATGGGGTGGCTGGGATGATGCGGAGACAACACTGAGTGTGTGCCTATTCCACAGCGTGGAGAGAAGTCAGGACCAAGGCTTGGACTTTGGCCTGGACACCCGGGTGTGTGGGTGTACCGTTGACTATGATGGGGACAGCAGGGGTGGCCCGATTGGGAAGGGAGTGCAGAATCCGAGCAGTGCTCTGTCAAATGAGCCCACTAGATGTTCATGTGGGTTATGAGACTGGGCTGGGTGACCCAGCTGGAGCTCTGCGGAGAGGTCAGGGCTACCTCAGGGATGGCATAGTGATGAGATCTCAATGGGGGATGGAAGAGAAGGTAAAGAAGGCTGCTGCACAGCTCAGAAACACCACACTGCTGTCTGTACTTAGGGTTTCCTGCCTGCCATGTTCTGCCCCCATCTCTGCTTGGGAGACCCCCACTCTACAGAGCTCAGCTCAATAACCTCATCTGGGAATCCTTCCCTGATTCACTGGCCTAGGCTAAGCTCCCCTTCCAGTGTCTCCTAGTTCCAAGTCTCTCCCTTCGCTGGTTCAGAAATGACACACATGGATAATGCTTCAGAACAGATTCTTTTCATGAGTCACAAAGCCTTATTGTCTCTGGGATTGTGACATTCAGCTTGTACAATGCATCCTTGAGAGAATCGGGCTGAAGCAAGTTTTTTCTTGAAGAGTTGATTTTGTCTTTGCATAGGAGTATGGAGTTATTTCCAAAGAGTATTGGTGAAGAAATATGCTTCAGAAAGAAATGGAGTTAATGTGATAAGCGGACCAATCTTTGACTATGATTATGATGGCCTACACGACACAGAGGAGAAGACCACGCAGTAAGCTTTTCATGTCACTTCAGTGAATGACATTTAGAGTCAAAGACATCACTCAGAGCTTTAAAAAAAATATTCATGTCCTAAAGAAAAGTTGGTATCTCTTAAATCTTTTATTCTTTAAATATCTTTTTAAATTCTTCACTTCTTTGATTGAGTCTTTGATTGAATATGGAATTCGTGATTGGAATGGAAGTTTGAATTTCATGGTAAGTAATTGCAATTTTTCATTCCATGAAAGAAAATGTATCAAACTATTGAAAAATTTGACATTTATTTCTCAACAACTCTTTGATAAAAAGATGATATTTTCCACTTAACTCCTCTATCTGGGGAGACGTTTTAGACTCTTCTATATTTTTTCTGTATTTCCTAATGAGGTAGACTCATTTTAGGAAATACACTGCTTGAGTCTGATTGTTTCTATCTCTCTCCATGGTGCTGTTGGGAATATAAATGAATAAGGCAGAGCTTACAGTTTAGTGAAGAAGGTAAAAAGATATATACACAACAAACCCAGAATAAGTTGTCCTTTAATTTTCCATGTGCATGAAACAGTCAGAGAACAGAACAGAATGGAAGGGATGGTTTAATTGTGATTTGCAGACATGCACTTAGAGAGGAGAATGCTATTTTAAAAAAGGTAACTAATAAAAGACATTTTGCTCGATGGGAAAAGAGTGTTTTATACCTCTAAGATTGTCCCTAGAACTCAGTTCTTAGCACTTCGCTTGGCAAATGAGTTCTTTGAACTGAGTTCGGGATCTCATCGCAGCCCAAGAAAGCTGTTGTCCCCCTACATGCAGTGTCTCCTGGACCTGTCCATTTCCTACAACTCTGACAGTTGTCTTCCCAAGACGCGGCTCTCACAATGGCTCTGCTCCTCCCGAAACTGTAGAGCATTCCCGCCCGGCACTCGGAAACCCCTGGGGCGTCCTTCACTCAGTCTTCCAGCCTCTCATTGCTGCAGCATCGATTTTCTCCCCTTCTCATCCCCAGCTCTGGGACCAAGCCACTTTATTTGCCTGGGATATCTCTCTCCCCTGCCAGGGGAGGAAGGCAGTGGGTTCCAGGCAGAGAAAACCTCATGGTCAGAGACGGAAGCGGGCTGGCACTGCGAGGGGTGGGAGCACAGGACAGACGGGGGCATGAACTGGGGTGACCCGGCGTGGCTCAGCGCAGTCACTGGTCACCCGGCACAGGAAAGCGCCCGCGTTTACTGTGATTTCATTTCACCTCCTGTTTCAGGTACGTGGAGGGCAGCTCCATTCCGGTGCCGACTCACTACTACAGCATCCTCACCAGCTGCTTGGACTTCACTCAGCCGGCCGACAAGTGTGACGGGCCCCTGTCCGTGTCCTCCTTCATCCTGCCCCACCGCCCCGACAACGACGAAAGCTGCAACGTGAGTGAGGACGTGCCACGATGACCAGTGCTCGTTTCTTAGTTTATATTCCCTTCGCCGAAGGCAGACTCACTTACTGGGAAGCGTGTGGAAGACCCAACTAGTGGGACGAACAAAGGAGCCGACAGGACTTGATTCAAGGCATAGCACCTTGGCGCTCCAGGGGCTTTTAGTTTTCAGAGCATGTGTGTACGCGTGTACACACTGACATGTTTGTGCGTCAGATTTTGACAAATGATTAAAAGATGTCTGGGTGCTTTTAGTTTTAGAGAAGGGATACATATTTTGTAAAAAGAAGATAGAAGGCAGCATGATTTTGATAATTGTTGGAGCAGAGTGAGAGTTCGAAGGAGTTCATGTTAGACTCACTACTCTTGTGGATGCTTGAAAATGTCCATAATGAAAGTTTTTCAGAGAAAGACAGAGACAGAGACAGAGAGGACGAAAGAGCTTGGTAATCGGTTGCCTTTGCGGCTTGCTGGGGGGCGGCAGCAGTCGCTCCATTGCTGGCGCTGATGCTCCGCCCCTTTCTGCCCCAGTGGGGGCACAGGGTGCTGATGGGGGAGTCCTGGGGAGACGGGAACCGAGAGCTCAGCCCTGCACTGACTCAGCCTGCAGGCCCAAGGTGAGGGCCCCTCAGTGTCCGCGCTGCCAGTCTGACTTTGGAAGCGACAGACTCTGACCTTGTTCCACACACCAGAGGAGCAGGGCTGCGGCTACGGGAGGACACAGTCACCACACTGTGCTCGCACTTGTAAACTGCGGGAAGCTGCTTGCGGAGAAACGACAGCGTGTGCGTTAGACGTCGTCTCTACCCGCGGGCAGCTGCAGTGAGCCGCTGCCGACACAGTGGGCGGGAGGGGCCTGTGCAAGAGCAGCAGCAACAGAGAGCATCACCTGGTGGTCCGTGGAGGTCTTTGGCGGTGGCTTCGGTCACGGGCGGCGGTTGGGGCTATGAGATTCCAAGCAAAATGAGGATGCGGGGAAGGTTCAGAATACTGGAGCTGAGTGGGAGATAACATTTTAAACGTTGCTTGGAATCACATTTTAAAGTAGTAGCATTAGTAGTGTTGAGTTTGTGTTGTGTACAAGCCCTAATCCAAGCACTGTGCGGCACCCCATAGGCATTACAGTGCTTCCAATCCTCTAGTCTCCCTGCAAGGCCTAGCTCTCTGTCTGTGTTCTCTTCACATATATTCATCTTGCTGAATTGCTAAGGCTGGGCTTGAACTTGCATCCTCCTGCCTCAGCCTCCCAGAGTGCTGACATTGCAGGTGTGCACCACCACACCTGGCTATTTTTAGTTTTCCTTCCTACCTTGGTGCACACTAACTTTTCTTATAATTTTATTAGTTTTTCATCTTCATCAGTCTCCACCAACAGTTACTTCTGTGGGTGGCCAGCCAACACCCTGACAACGTATTTTCTTCATGCACACCATTGCCTGTATTTCCTAGTGACGGGTCAGAGATCATAGTTTAGCATGTGAGAGCCAGAAGAAAATGCCCCTCTGGTGCAACTGGCATACCGCTTCCCAAAGAAAGAAGTAGCAAAAGACACATTTTCCTCCTGTGAATTCTTATAATCCCAGCTTGCCGTGACTTAAATTAGGAAAATTCTTTTCATTGCTGACCACATTTTCAAATGGTTGGATTTACAAAGGAAAACTCGGATGGGTTGACCATCGAAAAAAATCAAACAAATGAGCTGAATGTGAAAATTCTCCCTAAATCCAAGCCCATGCTTACTCTGCTGCTCTGAGCTCTCCTATCCCATCTGGAGACCTCCTACGTGGTTCATTACGTGGCCACACTGAGGATGGGTCAGTACCATGCGGGCAGGGTTCTATTTAGGTTGTCCCCAGACTCTCGGGGATCGTGGTTAGACTGGGTAGAGGGTGGGGCACGGAAGGCTAATATCCTTACTTCTCCAGCCTGCAAAGCAAGTTCTTCCCATTCCTTCCTCTTTCGGGGATGGCCAGGCCTCGCTTCCTGAAGCAGTGCCCCACGGTGCATGTTTAGCTTGGCACAAGCCACTGTGACGCCCCGTCCAGGTCTGTGTGGGCTGGAGCTTTCTGAGAAAGCCTTGCAGGTCCTGGGCCTTGGTGGGTAGTTTGCTGAGGCCACTCCTGCTTGAGAGCGGGCCTAGGGTGTGTCTGAACAGTCTCAGCCCTGGGTCACGCAGCCGCACTCTGACTTCTAGAAAGAGCACATCCTTTTTTTTTGGTACCAGGGATCGAACTCCGGTCTTTGTGCTTGCGAGGCAGGTGGCTCAACCACTGAGCTAAATCCCCGGCCCCAGAAAGAGCAAATCTTGAATGCAGTTAGGGAATGAAATGGTCTGTGAAGCCCCTGCTGTCCCGTGGCTGCTAATGCAAGCGGTGACTCTTCCTAACATACAGCTTTCCAGTCTTGTTCTTTTCCTCCCATCTTCTCTCTCAAATGAACGAATGTACTTTTGAGATGCAAAGGACTGTTTCACTGGAATTACCTTTTAGTCTTGAGTTAGACCCGAAGTCAATTGTGTGATGTGGGACATTTGACTTTCTTCCACCTGCAGTCTGTGCCAAGGAGAACATTTTCGGCAAACAGATAAGTGAAAGCAAAAAAAAAAAAAAAATTTCCTCCCTTTCTTCTGTGAGGTTTCTGGACCTTATTTTCCTCTTCTTTCCTCTTCTCTTTTTGTCTCGCTTCCAAAGTGCTGCTGGAGTAAGCATGATTAACCTTAAAATCGATGAAGAAACCAGGCCCTGAGAGGTCAGATAGTGTGACCAAGGCTCTAGCCAGCAAGTCTGGCCTCGATCGGTCCCCACCGCCAAGTCCAGCTGCTGAGCTGCATCAGGCGAGGCTCGTTATTACAGTGCTCATGCACTGCAGAGAACGTGGCTGATGCGGGGAGCTTCTGAGCAGCCTGGGATGCACACGTGTGCAGTGATTCTGTACTCCGGATGCCGGCTCTCCCTTTTCCTTGGGAAGCAGAAGAGCATGGTAGATTACCGTGATCCAGGCTCCACTTCGCATTCAGCAGCTGGGACAAGAACCAATAATCCAATCTTCTGCGGTCTCTGGCTTTCCTCGTTCTGATTTACATTGAGAGCCTACTGAGGAAAGTGCCTCCCCTCCTTCATCTGTTTGCTGCAGTTAATCGCCACTAAGCAATGTTCACAGCCAAGGGCAGGCATTTGGGGTGCTGCCTGGCAGGAATGCAGGGGAGCGGTGGAACAGGAAGGTCAGCAGGGAGCAGCAGGCTGGGCTTGGTGTGTGAAGCACGAGGAGGTCACTTGTGGTCTTGGTGCCGTGACCACTGCGAGACCCCCTCTGCGAAGTCAGACTCTGATTGCTTGGTTTCCCTTGCAGAGCTCAGAGGATGAGTCGAGATGGGTAGAAGACCTCATGAAGATGCATACAGCTCGTGTGCGGGACATCGAACAGCTCACCGGTCTGGATTTCTTCCGAAAGACCAGCCGCAGCTATCCAGAAATCCTGGCCCTCAAGACATACCTGCATACGTACGAGAGCGAGATTTAGCTTCCCAGTCACAAGCCGTGCAGCCTTACCACCTGGTGTATATTTTTATATTGTGTTTGTATTTATTAATTTGAACCAAGACATTAAAAAGCCTTAGTATTTTAATCCTGTACCAAATCTGACATATTAAGCTTGAATGACTCCACTGTCTTTCTCTAATGCTTGATTTAGGTAGCCTTGTGTTCCAAGTAGAGCTTGTAATAAATACTGCAGCTTGAGTTTTTAGTGGAAGCTTCTAAATGGTGCTGCAGATTGAATATGTGCATTGAGGAAATATTAATTTTCCAGTGCACAGTTGCCACAGTTAGTCCTGTACTGTATCGAAATACTGATTTTGTAAAGTTGCATTCATTTGCTGTTAACTATGACAGACATATTTAAGCCTTATAGACCAATCTTAAATATAATAAATCACACATTCAGTTTTTTTCTGGGTTTGTTTGAGTCTTATTTCACTTAGAAATTAAAGGGTTTGTTCAGGTATAATCATGCATGTAAGGAGCACATTTCTTACATTGGTTCTTTCCAGTTGTTTCCTTGATATTTAACTATGGTGGCCTGGAGGAGATGGTTTGGGGTTGTATCTATGGGAAACCAGAAGGGCAGAAGGAGAAGACAGCACAAGGAAACTCCTGAATATCATCTCCCAACCTATCTACTTTTGAAAATATTTTGGAAGAATTGTCTCTTTTGATCACATTGGTTCAAAAGTCTAAGTAGACTGAACAGACTCAACTTAGACCACATTAAGCATATATTCTGCATAAAGTATCAACCAGAGAACCCTGGAGGTTATAACGAGAACCAAGCCAGCTGAGCTGAGGTATAAACATAGATGTGTAATTAATAAGGTAGAAAATAATAAATGCTAAGTGTAAAGGGGCAGTAAATGTACAATACAACTGAAGGTTCTGAATGGTATCTGGTGGTTTTAGAAGAACATAGTTATCACTTTAATAATGATGGATGGAAAAACATTTCCATCTTTCTGTCATGGTGAAAGACAATAGTTGTCACATTAGTATCGTGGTGAAAGACTACAGTTGTCACATTAGTATTGTCACTAATCGATTAGTGTCATACTCTTAGTACACGTTTGCAGTATAAAGTTTGTATAAGTCTTTTGTGGTGTTGGTACATGTACATAACACACCTCATTTCTTTTTACTTCGCCTTCTATAAATTTTCCTTTAAAAATACATCAATTTAAGAAGGAAAACATCATGTTAAAAAATAATTACATCAAAAATAAGAAGATGGGGGCTGGGGATTTAGATCAGTGGTTCCGCTCCCTGCCTCATAAGTGGAAGGATCTGAGTTCGATCCCTGGTACCAAAAAAAAAAAAATAGGAAGATGGTACTGGGAATATGGGAAAAGTCATGAAAGTGGTAAAGAAAGACTGACATTTCAGAAACACAGCAATAGGCTGGAAGAAGTGCTCACATTGCTAATGACTGCTACATGTACCAAGCACCTACTATATTCCAGCTGCATCTGTGGGACTTTCTATGCTTTGTTTCTAAACACCGAAGAGTGGGAAGCACAGAAAGACTTTATGGAGGGGGGAAATGGGGATGTAAGCGGGGAGAATGCTTGAATTGGGCTTTGGAGTTTGAGGTAGGGTGTAAGTATGGTAGAAATAAATTGGACTGTGCTTCATTATTCACTCAATGTTCTACAGTGTTCATTGAACATCTACTACATGCCAGTTGGTGTTTGGCACTGGGGATAAAGCAGTGAAAAAAAAAAACATGGTTCCTGGTCTCACAGAATTTTACTCGTCAGTGAGAGAACAAAATGCTATTCAGAAGCTCCAAAGTTTAGTGAGATGTGTGTTGTAAGAGTCTAACATGATGTGGGCGGGGGGCAGAAGTGAAAGGGGGTGCAGATGACACCCCAGCCAAGACTGGCCGTGAGAGGAGCCAGTGTGGGAAGGAGGAGCGGGCCAGGGCTGTCGGTGGGAAGGATCTTGGGAGGCCAGAGGACCTGAGGGAAAGCAGGTGTCCCCGAACACAATGACAAGGGCAGTAGGGACCAGCTCAAGCCCATGGAGGCATTCTGAGTTCATCCCAAGTGCCATGAGAGCTCACTGAAAAGTCTCAAGCAGGGTGGACAGGACTGGAGTTAAGACTTAGGTACACTGGCTGAGCCTGGTGACACGTGGCTGTCATCCCAGCACCCAGGAGGCTGAGTCAGGAGGATTGCTGAGAGTTTGTGGCCAGCCTGGATTACACAGTGAGTTCAATGACACCCTGAACTACACAGCGAAATCCTGTCTCAAAAAACCAAAACCAAACAAACTGACCAAAAAGTAGCATTGCAAGGGAAAGGGGCTAATTCTGATTTTAAAAATAGTAATGAGTTCCTTGCTAAGCTAAATTTGT
Organism: Heterocephalus glaber; assembly: GCF_000247695.1. The sequence continues at coordinate 17,675,867 of NW_004624763.1, read as the reverse complement.
GTATCACCTCAGACTGAACTCTTCTCAAAATAGGTTATACCTGAGGCTTTTGGGGAGAAGAGCAGCACATTTACTTGAGTGCCACTGCTCTATTTTTATCCTTGGGCCAAGTTTTTCTTTCTTTCTTTCTCATAAATAAACTTCAGGCCCAGAGAGAACAACAACCACTGTGTATTTCAGGTAAGTAGCTTTGCCGATAAACACATGTCCTTAATTGTGGGGTTGTTTATGAAAGTCCCTGAATGGACAAGGACTCTGTTAAAATGAGGTGTAGAAGACTATTTTCATATTGTGACCTTGGTCCATTCATGCTTTCGCTGAGTGAGCTGCCGCCCACTCGCTAGCCTGGTGGTCCTGTTCTGGTGGCCATGGCCAGAGTCTTCTCTAGAATGAGCTCATCGTATGAGATGGGCCAGGGAGACAGCCACATGGTTCCCCAAAGGGAGGACATGACGAACTGTGTACAGGAGGCTTGGCGTTTGAGAAGTCTCGGAACAAAAGCAGTGCTGGGCGCCAACTCGGTTTGTGTAACTCTACCCAAGAGCCACAGCCATCCACTTCTGGTGCCCATAATTCCTGTGGTGTTGGGAAGATGGAGATGGACCCTGTTTATACCCCTCTTCCTTCATGTCTCCTGCACGGTCTCTCTGCTGAGTCAGGACCAGGCTGCCTGTGACTGGGAAGTGGTAGAGACAGTGGGAATTCTCTCGTGGCTTTGAGAGGTTTGTGTGGGACAGTGATGAGGAAAGTTCACAGTTAAATATTTATCATTAGCCCTCCAATTTTGTTCTTTTTTTCAGTAAATCAGTTTAGGTAGATCCTTTGGGTTTCCATGTGAATTTTTGGAAACTACCTACTAGGCTATTGACTGGGAGTTAATTGCATGTATACATCAAATTATCTGGGACTGACATCTTAAATAATATTGGATCTCCTGACCTATGAACAAAGTACATATTTCTATTTACATGGGCCAGCTTTTGTATGACTGACTTGTCTGTATCTCACTTTTTGAAGATATTTTCAGTGAATGAAGAATTCTAGGGTGACAGTTATTTCTTTTGGTGACTCAAATATATTGCTTCATTGCCATCTAATGTGCCTGATAGGTTTGGTTTTTGAGACAGTCTCACTATGTAGTGCAGGCTGGCCTCGAACTCATGGGAACCCTCCTGCTTCAGCCTCCCAACTACTGGGATTATAGGTGCGCATCACCATACCCAGCTTATAGTGTGCCTGGTAGAAACTACAGTTATTATCTTTGTTCTGTTTTCCGTGGCAGTTTATCAGGTTTTTCATTTGTCACAGGTTTTCTTTGTTTGTGGTGCTGTGGTGGGGATCAGGCTGTATAAAAAATTGTTGGGGGCCAAATTGTGTGACTTACACCCCTCAGTCCCAAGGCCAATGTAACCTCCCTTGGGAAAGAAACAGAAAAGCACACAGAGGCTCTGTGTTTTTGGCTGTGTGGAGAATGTTCATAATCACGGTGCTCTCATGCCAAGATAACATCTGTTGAAGACAGTGTAAAGAATGCTATTCCTTATTAACTTGGGCAGGCATCTGGGAATAGGGAAGAACCTGTTCCCTTTTCACATGCTCCCCTTGTAAAAGTTTAACCTGTTCCTTATTTTTCAAAATATCTTTTCAACTGTTATTGTTCTATGAATGATGCACAACCCCTTCCCGCTACGCTTCTCACTTGCTAATAAGAGTTGGTCAACTGTGGAGATTGCTGAGTCTGTCCACTAGAAGCAGACTCCTCTCAGTCCCCTTACACCTTGAATATTGTCTCTGTTTCCTTTTATTTCCTGTTGTTCCCCTGCTTACAGGTATCTGAGGATCTGATCAGCTCCTGGCAGTTCTGGGCATCAAATCTAGGGCCTTGCACACACTAGGCAAGTAGTCTACTACTAAACTACATCTCCAGCCACATTTTGGTCAAAACTTTAAGCAATTTCATTTTGATGTGCCTAGATTTATTTTTTTTTCATGTTTCTTGCCCTTGGGATGTGTGAGTTCAAAGTTTTCATCAATGAGAAAATGTAAGCCCATTGCTCCTCCAAATATTATTTTTGGTTATTTCAGGGATTCACATACATATTTGGTGTAGTGAATTTGTTCCACTGTTAATTTATATTGGGATTTTTTTCTTTGTGAATTTCATTTCAGATAGTTTCTACTGCTATGTCTCAAGCTCACCGATCTTCTTCTGATTTTAAATTCGTGTAGTACTTTTCATCTCAGAATTCATAGTTTTTCTCTATCAACATTCAGCTGGAATCTTTTTATGTCTTTCATGACTTTACTTAACATATTTTATCTCTTCTGTAGCTTCCTGAACATACAGAATATAATTATAATGATAGTTTCAATGTCTGAATCTATGAACTCTAGTTATCTGTAAAATGTCTAGATCAGTTTCAGTTGAGTATTGTTCTGTTTTTTATGGGCTGTACTTTTCTCCTTACCTGGTAATTGTTTATTATTTATCAGATATTGCAATTTTAAACTTTTATATGCCCTGAATTTCTGCATTCCTTTAAATATTCTTAGCTGGGCATGGTGGCCCACAGCTTTCCTCCCAGCACTTGGAAGGCTGGGGGAGAAGGACCATCATCAGTTTGAGGCCAGCCTGGGCTACATACTGAGGCCATCTCAAATATGTAATTCTTGAGCTTTATTCTATGAGTTACTTTTTTGGGGAGGGAAAAGCTTCTTGGAAAATTTTCTCAGGAAAATAAAAAGCCTTGTGTTTGCTTTTAAACTTTGTTATGTGTGAAGATCGCTGCTCTCAGTGAGGCCAGAGTGTATGTAGCCTGTTCTTCCTGACTGCTGTGAATGCTCTAAAGGAAGATGGGTGCCGGTGAGCTGTTGGACTCTGTCGGGACCTGGCCACGTTCTGGTCCCTGGGTGTGCGCAGGGCACCGCCCTTCTGATTCTAAGGTGACATGTTCTCTGGCAGTCTGGGCAGGTTTCTTGGTGATGATGCCTGCTCACCTGGGCACCGAGGGAGCCCCTGCTGCATTCTGGAGTTCCTCCATGCCACCTTTATCCCTGGGACTCTGCCCCACGCAGCCCCCATCTTGCCATCTCTGGAGTCCCAACTTCGTCTCCCAGTCCTAAGAGCTGAGGGCCTGTGTCTGAACTGTCCTTGCTCCGTGGTACGCACCTTCCTCTGGGCAGTCATCTGGGGCTCTCACAGGCCATCCTACTGGTTTCCGACCTCTCAGGAAGCACCACCCTTTGCTGTCTGATGTCCATGTCCTGAGTGTCAGTGTTTTATAGGTTTTATTCAGCTTTTTCATTGTTTCAGGTGGCAGAACAAGCCTGGTCTCTCATTCCAGCTCTACCAGGAGTGGAACTGATGTTTTTGATCTTTGAAGGCTGGTATCTACTCATCTTTATAGTCTCCACTTACCAAAGTAGCGCATCTTCACTGTATCAGGTAATGAATAAGTGTTTGTAGACCTGAATTCACTTAATGTTAGATCTAATTAACATTTCATTTCACAAGTAAGACTGACATAGGCACTGCAAACATACAATGCATAGAAATGGTTTTAAGTTTAAAACCCCTCAGAGTATAGTGAGTCATGAATATATATATATGTGTGTGTGTGTGTGTGTGTGTGTGTGTGTGTGTAGACTTTAAATACATTTATCATGTAAAATACATTTAGTGAGAACAGAAAGGAAGAATAACCACACCTTGATGTGGAAATTGGCATTCAACCAGCAAGAGCAATATGCTGAGTTGGAGCTGGTGACCTTGCATACATGATGTTTTCACGACTTGCAGCAATTCTGAAGTTCATATTAAACTCTTCATTGTATAGATGAAAGCATTTTGTGTCATCGGTGCAAAATTAACTGTTCAGGTTTATGTACATCAGGATCAGAAAAGCAGCATGTGACTCTGACTCCAAGATACACGCCATATGCCACACCAAGCTGCCCTGCAGGGAGGAAGCAATAGAGCCAAAGAGGTCTGAGAAGTGATGGCATTTAAGCCAGGGAGCTACTTGAAGGATCGGGAAATGTCTTTCCTGGGGAAAATGAAAGAATCCAGCTTTAGCGAACACTTGGAAAAACTGGAGTTTTGAGAGCTAATAATAGGCACAGGGAATGGAAATTGGTTTCATGTTGCACAGTCATGTTGGGTTGAGGACTGGGCTGTCAGAGCTGTCAGTCAGCCCTGTAAGGCTGAGTTTAAATAACAGAAGGATTTGCTGAAAGAATTTAAGCTTCATTCTGATGGCACTGGGCTACTCCTAAATACTGTAATGCTGGAGACTGGATGGACCAGGGTTGTGGCGTAGAAAGACCATCAACCTTCAAAGCACAGAGTATGCTGGATCTGGTAAAGGATCTTACTGTCACTGGGTAGAAGGGTGAAAGCCCAACAAAGTCAGTAGCACTGGGGATGGAAAGGAAGGAAGCACTGCCAGAGGAACAGGAGATTCTCTGACAGACAGTGGCAGCTGGGGAGACAATGGGGCCACTAACCAAGACTCCTAGGTGGAAGAAGACAAGGTAGCAAGGAGAATAGGTCACAAGGGGGAATCAGTCAGGATGGGTGGATTCGAAGACTAAGCAAGGCAGGCTGATGAAGAGGAGCAGGAGGCAGGTGCAGGAGGAGCGAGCTAAGGAGAAAGCACCTGTGGACCTACCAGGTAGGTGACACAGACAGGTGATGTTGACCTCGGAAAGGACACAGCCTGAGAAAACCACAGCCAGAGGGAGAGCACCAACGCTTTGAGGCAGAGGCGAGGAAACAAACACTAGCAGGAAGCGATTAAATGCTAGAAATTTGTAGTTAAATGATACCGGGCAACTTCATGGCTAAATTTTCTCGTATAAAAGAATGATAATTCCCATTTCTCAAGATTGGCATAAAAACTACAGGGGTAGACTTCATTAAAACATAAATTGGTAAAAATTTCACTGCATTTTTATCTCTACTTCCCCCCAAAGAAGGCATGACTCCCTTTTTTGTTTACTTTGATCTTTTTTCCTTCAGAGAAGGGGAGGAGAACAGAAACAACTTGAAATAAGTGAATTTCCTGCCTTGGAGAAGCCTAAACCTACTCATGAGGTGAAAAGAAAAGGTGTTTAAGTGCCCCAGACTGAGGCACTTTTCCTGGAGAGAAGTCTGGAGATTCAAGTAGGTGCTTCGGTCTAGGGTCTGCTCCACGATGTTTTAGGGAGGGAGAGCCACAGGTCCTAGGGATCTGGAAGAAGACTGGCAAACCTCAAGGGACCCGGATGTGCCGAGGGGTGGTGTGCAAGTTCCACACAACTTCCAATTCCCAGCATCTTCTCTTCACCAGATTCTGGCAAGGCTAAGTGAGAGGAGGTAGGAGCCTCAATAAATGCTACATTAAACATCATCTACATCAGCAAGCTGGATGGTTACAGTCTTTATTTATTTATTTTGTATATCCTTTTATTGGTACGTTTTAGGTGTACAATCTAATGACATTCATCATTGGAAATTTGCACCTTTACATAATCTCTCTTGGTTCTTATTTTTTCCCCATTCCCCTGCCCTCCCTTCAACT
>NW_004624763.1:17607989-17666082 GCF_000247695.1 Heterocephalus glaber | reverse complement strand
ATAGACTTTCAATGGAGTTTTTAATCTCCTGGAAATCTGTTTGCATCTGTTTTATGGATTCAATTTGTTTCCTATGTTGGCATTCCATCATGTTCCTCAGCTCCTCTATTTTTTTAATCTGTGTTCTCTCTAGATTTATTAATCATGTCTTGCACTATGGACACAATCTTTGCTGTTATGTGAGAAATCATTTCTGATTTCATTTTTTCCAGATCCTCTTTTGTTGCTAGTTCAGGGAATCCAGGTGGTTAAGTATCAGAGTGTTCCATTTCGTTTCCCTTTGTGGTTGCTGTAGGTGATCTGGAAGTCTGGTTCTATGGCTTGTTTACCTGTCTTATCATTTTGTCGTCGGGGTGGGTGGGGGTGGGGTAGGGTGGTGTGTGTTCCTGGCGCCCACGTGGCTCACCTCCTCTGGGCTCAGAGCCATGGCACGCCTACCCAGAAGCTTCCTCTATGCTGGGAGCTGCAGCACGCCTACCTGGAAGCCTCCTCCTGCCTGGGAGCCATGGTGCACCCATCTCTTCCATCTTTATTTTTAAGAATATCCTTCCAATTTCTTGTGGGGAAAGGCACCATGCTTGCTACATGAAGATGTTCAATAAATATTTGCTAAATGCTTTATAGAGCCAAGGGATTGGGGGAGGGGAAGTTACAGACTGAGAGGCAGGGAGAGGACCAGAACAAGGGAGGAAGAGGTGTTTTTAAATCCAAGGGTAGAGACACCTTCAGAAAGGAGTTGGTCTGTGATGCTGAATGCCAGAGAGAAGTCAGATGGGGATTAGAAAGTGTCCTTTGGATTTTGCAATGGCGTGGACATCATTGGAAGGACATTCAAAGAACTGATCCAAAGCCCAGTGACCCTGCAGTGGGCTGAAGACAGAAAGGAAGATGATGACACTGGAGGTGTGAGCAGAGGTTGCCCTTTGGAGAAATCTGGGACGGACAGAGGATAAATGCAAATCATTGAAGGAAGGAGGTCAAATTCAAGGGGGATTTCATTTTATCTTGATTGGAAAATTGCTTCTATAGATGGTTGAGAAGATGTGGAAATTCTAGAAATGGAATAATGGGTAAAGCAATTTACCTACAAACAAGTCTGAAATGGATGAAGATTCAGCTGTAATAAGCACACTGTCAAATTTAGGAAAAGGATACATGTCATGGGTCGGCATTATTAAAGAACATTTCATGGACATCAGGCTCCAAAAGCCAGAGACCTGCAGGTTAGACACTGCTTTGTTGTGCCCTAAGAACTGAGTTAGATGGCAGTACTTAAAATTCAACAAATTTCATGTAAAAGTCCACATCTTTGAGCTTTCTTAAAATGTTAAGAGAGTTTTAATTTAACCATTGTTTGTAGGCTGTTGTTCCTGTCAACCATCAGCAGGAGCTTATTTGGCTGCCTTTTCATGGAGGGATTGGCAAAGGTTTTGTGTAAAGGGCTTTGGTCTCTAACTCCTAGGTCCTGCTTTTGAAATTGGGAAGCAACTCTAAGCAATATGTAAATGCATAGGTATTGCTGTGTTCCAATAAGCTTTACCTGTGGACAAACTTGGATTTCATATGATTCCCATCCATTGCTAACCAGGTGTGGTGGTACATGTCTATAATCCACTATTCTGGGAGGCTGAGGCAGACAGATCACAAGTTCAAGCCCAGCCTGGACAACTTAGCAAGTCCCTGTCTTGAAATAAAAAAGGGCTGAGGAAGGCCCTGAGTTCAATCCCCAGTAACACACACACACACACACACACACACACACACACACACACACAGAGAAGAAAAATTGGTGTTCTTTAGTTTTTTCTTCAACCATAAAAATGTAGCAATTTTAGCTTTTTGGCCTGAGCAAAACAGGTGATCAGCTGGATTTTCCTGGGAGGCATAGTTTGTGTCTGTGGCTCTGGATTCGCTCAAGTCTTTGTTCTTCTTTAAAGTGAAATAAAGGAGTGTTTGGGACTTGCTATTCAGGAGGTGAGCGCAGGGGGCTCTGAGTCAGTGCTTCCCCATTCTTACTTCCCACTGTCTGTGCTAGGCCAGGAGAAGTTGCCAGTTTTCGTTGCGTTTGTGCTTTTATTGTTTTCATGCTTACCTACTTCATTAATTGACTTTAAGTGCCTGAAGTTACTCCAGTTTGAGTCTTTTATAGGGTGACCGGGAGCCTCCCATCACCCTGGATGGAGGACTGTTCAGTGCTAAAGGGGAGGCTTTAGGCAAAGCAGGATGGGCTGGTCACCCGGCCCCATACTTCCATTATTTCACATTTGTCAGGGCTTTGTCACCAAAAAGGATCAGCATTTTCATTGTAAAACTACCCAGCTCTTTTCTTATTCTCTCGGTTTGTGTTTGCAGCACATAGGGATCGAATTCCTTGCGGGGAGTCAGTCCCTGTGCGTCTCACATCTTCATTCTTTGTGCTTCCCCTTCCCTTCCACCTCTCCATCTTCTTCTCCTTTGCCTAAGTTGCAGCTCCTCATTTCTTATCTCGCTCTTTCTCCCTCATGTTTTGTTCATCACTTACAAGTATATTCACAGAATTTTACATAGTGCCCGGCACAGGTTTGACTTCCATTAAATGAGAGTTGAATGATTGTATCAGGATTCACTAGGGGGACAGACTTCATATAAAAAAAAATATGATGATCAAAGGACTTACTAGGTAGGCTTACAGTGGCCTCCCAGGAATCAGGGGCGGAAGAAGGCAGAAGGATTGCATGCACACTGCAGAGCTGGAAGATCCAGGTGGAAGTTGAGGGCTTGGAGTTCCGCAGAGAGGGCCATGGGAGTCCACGTCAGCAAGCTGAAGGGTCTGTGCAGGAGCCTGAAGGACCTGGGGGTGATGGTAAAGACTAGAGCGCCTCTGAAGAAGCAAAAGGGCAGACTCCCTTCTTCTTTGCCTTTTAAATCTATCCAGGCTACAAGCCTATTGGTTGGTGTCACCCACGTCCGGGGTGGGTCTTCCCTCCTACCTGTCAATCATCCACCGATACCCAGAACTGTGCCCCGTGATCCACTAGTGGCTTCATAATCCATTCAAGTTGACATCAGGATTAATGATCATACAGATAAACCTAAGTCTTCATCATGGGTGAAAATTCTTAGGTCAGGATGAAGACAAAATGGTAATCAAAGGGCCCACATCTTAGTCAGACTCCTGGCATCCTGAAATGAGAACTGCATTCTGTGTGCTGGTACCCCCACTCTGCGTCAGTGGAGGCCCGCTGGAGCCTGAAGCTTTCATGCTGTTTCCCCACTCTGCTACATCTCAGTTGCCCACTTGGTCCAGTGAGCCCAGCCTCTGTGCTGCGCTCTACCCAGCTTGACTTGGAGCAGGGACCTGAGACTTGGACATGGGTTCCAGCCAGTGCTCTGTGGTGCTGCGGCTGTTGGGCGTCATGGCCGGCTCACTGTCTGCTCTTAGATATTGGTGAAAAGTAGAGAGATCGGCTGTCCAGCACCTTGTGTTATGCCTGCTTCTCCAGATGCACCCCCACCAAGGCTTTCCCTGGCACGGAGCAACAAATGTCTTTTCTGTTGGGTCTTGACCTGTAACAAAAAGTCCTGACTCATGCAGCAGCTCCAGGTGACAGCGCATGAATCAATCCAAGCTCAGAAAATCATCTTAGCCACTCATACCTCTCCTGTTTTTGTTATTGTCATTTGTTCTAGTTCAACATGCTTGCTTCAACTTCTAACTCTGTGCCTCACAATCACTTCCATTAATTCTGGGTCCTGCCTGGTCCCAAACCTGTCCATCTCCCATCGTCCCTGAGATCTCCTCGCTAGCTCCTTCCCAGTGCCCTCTCCTTTGTTAAAGCCTTCACAGACTCTAACCTGACCTCTGGCACCTTCAAGTGCTGCAGGGAACAGATCCATAGCCGCGATGACCCCAGCACCTGGCCCCACCTCGTTCCTCCTGGGCTTTCCCAGTTCCATAAAACCCTAGTGTCTTTGTTCTGCATGAAACTGTGTGAGGAGATCTGGCTCCACTCTTTTCTGAAAACCCAGGAACCAGGCCTCTTGGCTGAGCTCGATGAGCAGGGGCCTTCTCTCTGGAGGCCGTGACTGCTACGCTGGTAAGGCCACCACTTGCAGAGGCTGGGGAGGCAGAGGAGGGCTGTGGGGAGGAGAGCGGTTTGATTACAGTATAATTTTGCTCCCTCTGGGAATATTTCAAGTGTCTTCTACAAATGTCAGGGAACCAATGACTCATCAAACAGTGGAGTGCTGGTTTTGGAAAAGGGAGGAAGTCACTGCCTTGGAGCTCAGCAGTGGCTTTGCACTAAGGTAAGATCTCATCTCGGTAGAGGGCCTGAGAGTTGGCAGTAATCCCCTCAGGCCTGGGACAGCTGCCATGTCCCCCCCGACCAGGAAGTGGAGCCTCAACTTCCTTTGAACACTGAGGAGACAACCCTCACCCTCTGTCTCACAGCACTGGCAGTCAGGGAGGTCGGAGATGCCCTGGTTGCTTGGTTACTCTGGCAGATATGCGTGGCGGAAGATGAGCAGGCTCAGTGGACTTTCCCATTCAGAAGCACGAGTGAGGGACAAAAGTGTAAGACAGGGAGAGGACAAAGGAGCAAGACCATTTGGCACAGAAGCTAGATCCTGATGTAGCACTCACTTCATCTCAGGCCATCTCACAGGGGACACATGCAGCTGATGTACCTGAGGTGTTAATGTAGCTACAGCACATCAAGGCTGAGACCCATACTGTGGCTGGTTCCCGTTTTTGCCCCATGCAGGAATTTTGGGTCATGAAGACTATGACTTTATGACCACTGGTGCATCTTCTAGGATGTCTATGACTTGCCTGTCCAGGGTTGGTTTTTTCTTTCAAAGGATGACAGCCTGTGTGTGGATTCTTGTGTATGGCCTGGTGGCTGTGGTGGAGCTCTAAAGGAGGCTGTGAAAAATGAAGTGCTGCAGTCCCAGGCCTGTTCCACTCCTCCTTGGCAAATCCTGCTGGTAGATGTAAGGGGAAGGAAGGAGGAAGAAGTCCAGCCTCGGTCATGGGCAGTCAGTGTTGGAGGGCCCTGTGGAATGTGATTTGTATGTGGCAATCTGGTCCTCAGTTTGGCCTTGGTTGTAATTCTAGGCTGTAAGGAAAGGGCCACATGGAATCTTGGCACACCGATGTGTGGAGAGTTAGTGGCATCCTCAGACCTACTCTCTCTCCTTTCAGCTTTGTTTCCACCTGTTTTTCTTGCACATTGATATGGCGAAATCCTAACCTTTTCAATGCTCCATTGGCTGGGGGGTGAAGTGCTGCTGGGCGAAGAGGGCATCTCATGTGTTCACAACTGCTGGCCCTCGGCTCTCCCATCCTCCACAATGTCCACGTTTGCTCTGCCACAAGCCCCCTCCTGTTCCTTCACTCTGAGCTTTGGGGTTCTCTTTCAGGGACAAATGAAGCCATCAGACGGGAACTTCCGGAAACTCAGACTAGCACGGTTTTATCTGTGTTACATTAGTGGGCTGCCCTCCTTCTGAGCCCAATCCTTCTCCCTTCGGCCTAGGTTCTACATTCTTTTGCCTTCATGGGGGTCATAGTTTTCATGGGGTCCACACTGCTGGTTTTGCACATGAATAATTAAACACACGTCAGTCTAAAAAGCAAAAAGCTAAATTATTCCTCTCTCCTCTTATAGATTCCTTTAACTATTCTGATATTCTGATATTAACTCTTCTGATATTCTAATCCCTTCTGATTTTCAGAGACAAACTTCTTAATGAAACTGTTTGCCCTTGGGGCTGCCCTTTCCACATCTCCCACCCAGTTCTCCTTCCACTTAGATCTGGCTTTTACCTAATCTTTCCTCCAACCCAACCTTCTAAGGTCAGGAATGATGTCCATGACACGAAACCCAAGTGGGGGTTTCTCAGTTTGTGCTTTCTGGATACCCTTGGCTACCACCTTCTCCGGAGATCAGGCAAGATTGGGTGTGTTCAGGGAGGTGTGGCTGTCGACTGCCATCTCCTTCCTAGACTACCTCCTCCTTCTTTGGTGGAAGCTTCTTTCTCTTTGCAGAATTCTTGTACCTTCCCTGCCTTCACCCTGGTCCAACTGCTCTTCTTTCTTACTTGAACCACTGTAAGAGATTTCTATCTGGTCTTCTGGAATCTATTCTGATCCTTCTCCATCCATTCTTCATTCTCCAACAAAAGTGAATTTTCCCAATGCAAATCGAATTATAAGTACCAAAATTCTTCTCTACTCTCAACCCAATCAATTATCTACTTAAAAGTCTTTAAAACTCTATCAGTCTTTGCAAAAACCGGAAGACTTAATATGGTGCACAGAGCCATTACTTATCTGGTCCCCACTCCCTAGCCAGCCTCATTCATTGTCATTTTCTCTTTCACCTTATACCCTTCTCCTGTCACGCTGGCCTTTCTTGTGTTTCTTGATTAGGCTAAGTTCCATATGGACCCAGGGCCCTTCCTTATTCCCAGAACAATTTTCTTTCCTTTTCTGCTCACTTACTCTTAAATTCTCAAGGTAAACATGTCCTCAAGCATTTCATGACTCAATCTGAAGAGGTTCTTTTGTTATATGATGGTAGATGATCATTATACACATCTTTCTTTGGGACAGAACATACATTTGGGATTAACAGCTATGTTCCTGACCAGACTGCAGTGCAGAATAATGATTTTTTTCAGCATTATATCTCTGGTATAGTACAAACATCTTGCATCTGGTAAGCACTCAACAAATATTAGTTGAGGGAATGAATCAAAAGTCTATTATATAAGCCCTATTTTCCTCATTTTATAGGTGAAGAGATGGAAGCTTAGAAAATAAGTGATGGAGTTGTGTGGCTAACATCTGTGTATCTAGCAGCAGAACCCAGACAATATCTGACATTACAGTAGCTTGTGTGATTCCTAGGGAAATATACCATAATCACAGTGCCGTGCGTACGCTTGTGTGCTTCTTGTTGTAAAATAGAGAAACAGTACAAAACAACTGGTAATTTCTCAAATCACCTTCATTATTTCTTGGGCTGGTATTAAGAGAAAGACCTAGATGACACAGAATCAGTTATTAAACAAGATTCATAAAATTTTACCATAGTTTTAGGGAGATTGCATTTTAGGTAGGATGACTGTGATGGTTTAGATCAAGGATGACCCTCAAAACTCTCATGTGCTCAGAAGTAAGGTTTTGGAAGGTGACTGGATCATGGTGGTGGTGGGCAGGGAGACATAGCTGACTGTGATACTGAGAGGTGAGGCTCAGCCAGAAAAGGTGGGTCACTGGAGGCATGACCTGGAAGAGGCAGGTCTTTGGAGGCATGACCTGGAAGGATTTAGCTCCCTCCTTGGTTCCTTCCTTTTCTTTCTGCTTCCTGGCATCCCTGATGTGAGCAGGTCTCCTCTCTGGGCCTTCCACCATGCTGTTTTGGCTTTGTAGCCAGCCAATTATGGACTGAAACCTCTAAAAACCATGAGCCCAAATAAACCTCTCCTCCTTTGTGTGTGTTTTACATTGTGTCTCAGTCACAAGAAAGTCACTAAGACATTGACCACATGGAGGAAGGAGATCTAGATTGCAGAGCCTTAGATCTTTGTTCTAGCTCTGCCTTTACATTTGATTGTGGGAAGTTACTGTAGTATACTTGAAAGACAAAGTTGTTATTAGCCCATGCTTTTGTGAATTTTGTGATATCTTTAAGCTAGAATGTTACAGATAGGTAGAATCCCAACGAATGGACATGGTTAGGAAGGCTCTGTAAGCTTGAGGAACACATGGGCTAGGCCACAAAGGTATCAGAAGTACATAAATTATTTAGATTCATAGGCAACTTGGCTGGAGGGGGCAGACATAGGTCTAAGAGCGTAAATTAAAGATATTTTTACTGTATAAGTAAGAAAGAATATGGGACGAAAAGAATAAGGTAGTATGACATACTTTAGGTAACTGATAGAAACAGAAATAGATCTGAGATGCCTAATAGAATATAAGAAACTTATTTGAACAGATACAGTACAAGATTATGGAGGATCAAAGTTGGGCAACAAATGTAGTAAAGAAAAGGGACTTGGAGCAGAGACCCATCAAAGGGGTAGAAATGAAAGTGGCTGGAGAATGACTGGATTGGGGAATCATTTATTCAACAAACACTTTTAGCACCTATTTTGAGCCAGATGTTATGCAAGCTATTGGGGTGAAAAGACTTGATCACCGAATTTAAAACATGATGCAAACCTATTATACATAACAAATATCAGAATGGGCATGCACGTGTCTGGTACCTCATAGTACATCAAGGGTCTGGTGCATCATGAAGAACACTTGCGCCTTCCTAAATGAACCAGGTGGGCATCACAGAGGAGGTATTGAGCTGACACAGAGTAATGAACAAATGAGGTGGCTGGGAATCAAAGCAGGGTACTCTGTGTCAAGGCCCGTGTGGGATCCAGAAGATAGTACTGGGGTCTAGCAAGAGAGAAAGGGAGAGAAAAGTTAGATGGAGAAGTTATGAAGGAGAGGAAACACATGATGACAATTCAGAGGTTGAATTTAAAGACGGCTTTGCTACCTCCACATCCTGCGTGGTGTCATGCTAGCCCCAAAGAGTCCATTCTGCCTTTGAGGTTTGCTAGCCTACAACTCCGAGGTTATCCATCAGGAGAATCTGACTCAATAAGCACAATTACAAATTTCTATTCTAATTACATTCCGAAACCTTAAAGATTTGATTATATTTTGGTTTCAGGGAAAGGGCACAGATTTAAGGGAGTCAGAAGTCTTGATATTTTCTGGAATCTTTTTGCTCATCTTTAATTGACAGGATATTTACTTTTCAGCTTAGTTTTCAGGTCAAGCCAATTATGCTTCTCTGTGACACACGCTCTCATTTTACCTTGGCAGATTGGTTTCATTAGAAATAATCCACAGTGGGGGTAATGTTAACATAACATTGCCTCTAAACTGGGCACAGTTTGATGAAAGATTTGGATGTACTCAGTGGGTTTCTGTTCCAATTTCGGACGTTTTGCCGGCATTCCCTGAGTGTCTTCCAAGAGCAGGGCCTGACAGCTAAATGGGCTTTTCATATTCTGAGTGTGGCTGTGGAGGTTTAGCCTTGTGATTCTCTCTAAAAGCCTCTGGGAGCTGATCGAGAGGCCCTGAACTGCTCGGAGAAATGTTATTTCAAATGCGCCCTTGGCAATTCCAAATTCACCAGTTGAAATTTGAAAATGAATTAGGTCATCTCTCACATTTATACAATGTTTAATCCAATTTGCAATGCAATATCTCATGCATTATCCCATTTGACTTCATAGTAACCCTAGGTTGGAGTCAACAATGGCCAGCTTTTTCCATTTTATAGATTTTACAGCTGCGGAGAAGGTTTAAAGAAGGTAACTTGTTTGTCCGTAGTTGCACAGATAATTAAATGTTTTATGAGGTCCGGGAATCAACTTGGTCTACCCATTTCCGTCCAGTGCTTATTATACTTAATCATGAGGTCTTACTGGCAAAAATGTTAAAAGTACTCATTGAATGAATGACAATTCAGCCTTTGCAACAAAGGCGTAGTGTCTATTCCACAGATTCAGGGAGGCATCACAAAGAGGCACAAAATTCAATCACTTTGCTCTTCAAGGCTTGAGCTATGATGCTCTTTCCTATCAACACGATGGTGGCCTTAGTGACCTGCTGGCCCAGGTGCCTGGCGCCCATCATACATGTACCACAGATCTCACCTCAAGATGTTTATAGACAGCTTTATCAACAGGGAAGTCGCTGGAGTGCAAATCCTTTAGGTTAGAAGTTCCATTTAGCTAAGATGCTCTGTCCCATCAGTCTAATGACGACGAATAGCACTCCATAGGACTTTTTGATATTCAAGTTGACTGGATGTAATGTTGCTGTGGCAGAATGGCACCAATAGTCCAGATTCCTGCACCCACCACAGTTGTCCTTCAAGGGAGGATGTGCTCACTTCTTCAGTGTTATCCAGGGCCAAAGGTGCTCTGTGGGTGACCAAGTGCCCACGCTGCTGTTCATCAGGAAGAACCTGAGCCTCAGCTCCATCCTCAGCTGGAAGTATCCGATAGAGTAGGTCTTGGCTTTGAACCTAGGTCTTCTGTCTGTGCTCTTTCTTAACCTCTTTTTTGAATGTCTTCAGTGGATTTAAGAATTTAAGATCATCCCAATCTATTCAGAGGGTCTAATGTTGAATATCAGAAGGGAAGCTGTTGAAAGGTTTATCATCTAGGTATCTGAAGCTTCTGAATCCCTTTGCACACCTTCCCATCAACCACTGCAATGTCTGTGGTACAACAGATAATGTCAGTAGAGAAAGGTTTTAACAAATGCCCCCAAATTATTTCAATTTGTGACCACTTTCCTTACCTATACCTGAGAGACATTTTTAATGATTCTTCCTGGAACCAGAAAGCCAAGAGAGAGGATATGTCTTCTGCATATTTTGCACAACAAAACTAAGAACAGATTGATGTTTTACCTACCCTGGCAACTACGATATGCCTGTAACCCAGAGTATTGAAAAAGTGGAAAATCTTTGGGTAATCTTTCTGTATGGGGGAAACCTTTGTCTTAGCATTGAATACTGAATGCATCTAAGAAAGAAGTCTAAAAAAATGATATGGAATGAATGAATGAATGAATTCCTGTATGTAACTCTGACTTGTAGATCTCTACTTGAGCTACATTGCGCTATGTTGAGAGATAGGAAGCAGAATCAATGTCCTTGTGCTGGAATGCCTGAGAAATAGAAACACAATAGAAATAGCACAATAGCACAATAGCATAATAGAAAGAACGAGGGACAGGAAAAGCCATGGAGCTCTGAGTCCAGAGAAGGGAAAGGAGCCCGTCCTGCGTGTTGTCACAGATCGAAGGGCTGGTCTGTGACTGATGTGACAGTGTCAGGACCAGCAGGCCAGAGGGAGAACTGCCATGGAGTTTAAGGTCAGAGACAACTGCAGTGGCATTGAGGAGCCACGGGCAGAGGGGTTCAAGCTCAGTGATGTTGGTCCCAACAATGGTGGCACAGCGTGTTCTGTGACAGCAATGGCATCATTACTGCTAGGTGGGGTTTTCTCATTCAGTTTTTTCTCTTTTTCAGGGATGGGAATCCAGAGGCCCAAGGCACGTAGTTGAAAGTTTGCTAATGAGTATATCATCTTTGGTTATGGGAATGAAATGTGCCTTAAAGCTAAGACCGGTGGGCTGAGTGATTAATGCCTTAGACTAGGACAAAGAGGCCCAGGAACTTGAGGACTATGGATTGAGTGTGTGTACTTAGTATTTGGAGTCTTGGGAGGAAGCAATGTATGCTCAGATAGGGTATTTGAAGAAACTGTAACAAATGGCCTATTTACAACGTTGTAGGCAGAGTTAAGGGAAATCAACATTGGATTGTGAAGCATTTTAGGAGAAGTACAAGATCCTCTACTGTGTCCTTGGCCTGAAAAGCTGAGGGGAAGGAAAAATGACCAGAACCTAGAGAAAGCCACTGCAGCAACCGTAGCTATAGAAGAAGGTTTTACAAGAGCAGTTGTGGACTTTTGGTGAAAGAATTTAGCAACTCCTAACTTGTGGTCTGGCAGGGCAGTGCCAGGAAGTGAATCCCTCTTTCTGTTTCTCCATTTGAGCTCTTCCTAGTACATTCCATCAGCAGGACCTGCTTGGGGAGGTCAGCCTTCTAGGGTGTAGAAGAAGGAGAGAGGAACAGAGAGTGGATCAGGATGGGCAAGCGAGGCCATTCACAGCATAGCTGCTTCAAACTGCACTGGACAACTTTAAAGGGATTTACTAACTCAAATTCCTACATTCTTGGCTCAAGGAAAATCCTGAAATAGAGGTATTTTCTTTAGATATGGAAAAAGAATATCTTATCTCTTTGAGCCTTAAGGATAACATAGCCAAAAATCAAAAAAAAATTTAATTCTGTAGCTTGCCAAATTATAGTATCAGTTGAATTTGGTCTCATTAGCTTTCTTCTAAAGTCAGGACAGTGAAATAGGGTGAGACCCCATGGACTAGAACGGGAATGTGTGGAAGAATTCAGTGTCTAAACTCATAATCCCATAATACACTGGGCCTCTGTAGCCCCTTGAAACAGTGGGAGTATTTTTAACAAAATGTTGCAACCCTGCTAGGAGATTCTGTTACTAATTCTTGTGAGGAAAAGCCAATTCTCTCCTCATCCTCTGTCCAGCAACCTCACTGACACTACATCCATAAAGCTTGCCCCAGAAAACCTGGAAGGGAGATTTTTAAAAAATGGAATCTGAGATGAGAAATGTGTCCAAATGTATTATGCCTTTACTTTATGTGGACAAAAATCTGAAATATGTGCACAAGAATAGATTCAGAGGGTGTTGGATTAAGAAT
The DNA here is from genome assembly GCF_000247695.1 of Heterocephalus glaber. Next base: position 17,653,703 of record NW_004624763.1, on the reverse strand, counting down.
GGAAGAAGCTAATTTTATTTCAGACTGAATGTATTGATATTGGCCCACTTTGTCATTATTTTGGTTTCAGGGCACAGGGTTTATCAGCTGGGAATGGTTCTAATTGTTCAACTGGTTGACTATCATCTGGAGCTCTGTGAAAAAGAATGCCACTTTCCTTGCGGAGATGGAATCCAAATACTTTCAGAGATAAAAAGATTGAAATGAATTAATCATGCAAGACTCATCTAGATATTGCCTAACCAGGGTTTTAGGGGCCCAGAAGACATTTTTCTAAGGCCTTGAAATATATATTGGCAAGGGGAGTGGGAGAATCTTTAAAAGCTTCTCTCTTCATAAAAATGCATGGAAATAAGCTTCCTGACATCTATACCACCCGGGACTTTAGGGTGGCTGGTCAAGTGGTACCACTCACCAAGAATATCATTACCTAAATAGGCTGCGGGGTTGGTGTGGTCACCTTTTCTGGGCTCTGATTCACCACATTTCCTGGGATATAGGGAAGGAATGGAACCCCTGAGAGCAGAGGCTAAAAAAGCATTCAAGAGCACATGCCCTATAGCTCCCTAAAGGGCCCTAATCCTTTGCCAAGGCCACTCTGTGTCTAGACTCCATGGAGTACAAGAAGCTGGTTGTCGAGTAAACCTGCTCCCCGAGGACGGAGGGCTAGTGTGGTGCTCATGCAGGTCAAGAGATTCAGGGAGTGTTATAATTTACACCTGATGTCCTCCTAAACCCTCCTGCACTCATGGGCAGGGCTTCCGGAAGGCGCCTGAATCATGGATGCACAATAGCTGACTTGCCCTTAGGAGGCAGAGCCTGGTTAGAAGAGGTGGGTCACTGGAGGCGTGATGGGAAGGTTATGTACCCCTTTTCTGGCTCCTCCTTTGCCCATGCTCTGCTCCGTCTGCCATGCTGTGAGCAGCTCTCTTCTGCAACTCCACGAGCAGCTCTCTCCCATGGTGCCTTTTTGCCTTAGAGCCAGCTGACCATGGATTGAAACGTGAGCCAAAATAAACCTCTCTTCCTTTAAGGTGTGGGTGTTGGATATTGTGTCTCAGTGACTATATGCAGGAAGCTGCAATACTGATTATGCCCAAAGCATGCTGTAAGCAGTGCAAGCTGTAAAGAGTTAAATCTCTCAATTGGTTTACTTTAAGAAGCGAGTCAGACTGAAGCTACGTGATTCACAGAAGCATCTCATGAGCACTGCGGTAGCGTGCAGGTCAACATGACCTCCCCACTCATGGCTTCTGAAGCTGTGGGGTAATATGAGAGAACATGTGTAGCTGAGGTCGGAGTAATTTGCACCCAAATTCCATTCCCACAATTAGTGCCTTCCTAGCTAAAAGGACAGTGTTCTAATTACAACCATACATTTTGTCTATCTTGCTTCTAATTTGACAATGCTTTGTCTCTTCTCTTTAAAGCCTTGCTTGCATTAATTTCCATAATAACTGCACGTACCACACATCTGTACACGAATTACACCTTTACCCCAGCTGATGGACAATAAAAATCAGTGGGTGTGAAGGACCGAGGTCTTTTGCTAGGTATCCGGCATTGGCCTTCCCAGTCCTCTCTCTTTTTCTCTTAGGTTTGTTTTTTTTTTCCTTTTTTTGGTACCAGGGATCGAACTCAGGACCTTGCACTTGTGAGGTAGCGTGGCACCACTGAGCTACATCCCTGGCCCTCTTAGTTCTACGTGTATTTTTTTCTTCAACCTTGCACTGCATACTGAGCAGGTGGGGACGAGGGACTTACTGCAGGGGTCTCTAGCAACTGTGAAGTGAGTAAGATAGGGGGCTTTGGTGAGTTCACCTTGCAGCAGGAGTATTGGGACTTTGAAGATTACCATGTCACATTATTTGTCTGTTGTATGCACTTTCTGACTGGTGGAATAAATATCTTCCATGACTATCTGAGAAAGAAACCTCACAATGTTTTTCTGACTCACAGAAGAAGGGGTGCTGAGGAGGTGAGGCTGGAATTCAGCTGACCTGCTGCCACGGTAATGGGCATTGGCTCCCTGGGGAACCGAAGGGACTGTCACTGTCACTGTCAGTGACTTGAAGGGAGACAACCTCAAACTCCCAGCCAGGCACAGCTGCTAATCCCTGGAAAGCAGGAGAAGGTATCCATATGTCTGGCACATAGTGAGACCTACAGGTAAGAGTATCTGTCACCATCTTTATTAGTCAGCTTTCCCATCAAGGGGATAGAATACCTGATACCCACAACGTAAAAGAGGAGAGGATTAATTTTGTTTAGGGTTTTGGAGGGCTGGGTCTAACCATGCAGCATGGTAGAAGGGCATGGTAGAGGACAGCTGCTCGCCCCATGGCATCCAAGAATCAGAGAAAGAAGGGAGGAATCAGGGAGGGAGTTACTGCTACAAAAGCACACCTCCTCTTCTAACCAGGCCCCAACTTCTAACAGCATATTTAGCTATCAATGCATCAATAGATCAATGGACGGATGAGTATGGAGCTCTCATGATCCACTCATGTTTCAAAGTCCTTACCTCTGAATAGGTAAGGCTTTTGGGGGACATTCTAGATCTAAACCATCAGAGTATATCGGATTCCAAGATATCTTTGCATTATTCCACTACTGTAAAATGCCTCGGTGATGTAAGGAATACATTTGAATCCCTTCAAACTAACTGAATGACAAGTGGGTCCTTTGTCCCTGAGAAAGAGAAGCTCGTTGGGCTTCTTTGTACTTGAAAGAAATATATATCACATCTACATACTTCACTGTATTTGGTGGGTATCTCAAAAGGCTTATGGGTTGATGTAGGGACCAAAGTCTTTACAGCTAGGCTGGAAAGCAGGGCAAACAACTATCTTAGTGTATTGGAACAAGAACTATGTGAAGGTAATAGAAACTTCATCTTGCTTATCAGTGACTTCAGAGTTGGCATATAAATATGTCGTTGCTGAATAAAAAACTCAGCAGCTTTGACAGTGCTCAGAATGTCTGAGCAAATCCAGCCATTCTATGCAATCTGTGACCAGTAAGTGTGACACTTCAACTTGGCTGGATTAAGAAGTGCCTAGCCAATTAGTAAAGTACACTCCTCGGTGTGTCTGTTGGTGTCTCCAGAGGTGACTGGCACGGACACCCCGATTGTGAGTGGCACCAACCAGTGGGAGGTGCCCTGTATGTAATAAAGAAACAGAGGAGGAAGTTGGTGCACGTGTTTAGGAAGCCTCATCTGCATGAGCGGGTGCATCTCTTGCTGCTGCCATCTGTGGGCATCAGACTGCACTTTCTCCAGCCTTTCAACATGGACTCACCCCCGTGACTCCAGGGAGCTCTGGGGCCTTCGACTTTGTACTGGTGCTGCATCCTTGGGCTCTCTTGTTCTGTGGCTCCCGGCCTCTGGCTCTCCAGTGCACAGGCAATCTCTGTGGATCCTCCCGCCTCTGACCCTGTAGGTCCAGGCAATCTCCTTGCGTAATTACGCATCTACTTTCCATTCCATTGCTCTAGAGACCCCAGCCAATATACAACCTGTGATTGTAATGACACTCCATAGAAAATGATGCAATAAATGTTCCTAGGATTTTGATAGAAGGTTTTGCCTTTGTGCAAATGAGTCTTGAGAAGTTATAATCTTCAGTCGAGGATGACAGGTAACATTGTAAACTAACTGCTACCTGATAATGAAGGTATAAATTTGAGCATTAAGAAGACCATTTAGCATACCATGAATTTCATTAATTTCTTTTTTGAATTTCATTAATTTTTAAGGCAACAGTTATTTTTCATATTAAAATGTTCATGGAATCACAATGTATCTACAGTTGATGGCTCCTTGGAGTTTATTTGGAAGTTATCTTTGTCTTTCTGGAGGCACCATGAAGTGATGCTGTCTTATAACTGTTGAGATACGTGCTATTATTATCACTAGCATTTTATAGATGAGAAAACCGAGACACAGAAAATTAAATAACTTGTGCACAGTCGCATTTGCCGATAAGAGATGGAGCAAGACTTCAAAGCCAGGCAGGCTGGCGTCAGAGACCAGGCCTTAGTCACTGGGCTACATTGCCTGTTAGAAAGTTCAAAGAGGGCAAAATGATTCTATATCTTCAAATTCATGTAGTGCAGGGCATGTGGGAACTCTTGTACTTCCTACTTAATTTTCCCTTGAACAGAAAACCGGTATAGAATTGTCTACTGATTTAAATACACTGTATCTAAAAATAGTCATATGCCTTGTGAATTATCAATAAAAGGCTCCTTGTGTGGAGAAGGCTTTTAATTCAGGACTCCGTGACGGAGGAATCTTTTTTCCTAATCTGTCCCACTGGTTGTTCACTGACACAGGCTCAGGAAGCCATGGTGGCTCTGGGATCGGGGTGGGGACAAGGATGAGTTAGATGGTGAGCAATGAGCTGGAGACTACCATGGATAAAAAATGTATTGGCATCAGTGACTGTCCCTAAGCCCCAGTGGCAAGTGGATTAAATAGGACCCATCATCATAGAGAGATATGATTTGACCTCACTGGGCTACACCAGAGCTATTATTATTTTTTTTTTTGGTATTGGGGATCGAACTCAGGATCTTGTGCTTGCGAAGCAGCTATTGGAACCACTGAGCTAAATCCCTGGCCCCAGAGCTACTATTTATAAAAGTACAAATGCTTATGGAACATCATGGTCTCCAACAACATTGTCTTTTTCTAAGGAGCTTAATTATTATAAAGAAGGTGGATTGGTAGCCAAGGGATTCCTCTCATCATACCATCTAAGAGTGAATCACTCTATGACGTCTCAGCTGTGCCTGGAGAGGGAAAGAATACAGTGTGAGTTTGGACTTATCATCCTGAGGAACAAGGGTTTGAGTTAGCCCACTAGGTGAAGAAGCCCAATCAGGTAAGTGCTCGTTGAAGGCCAAGGTAACACAGATTGGGGACGAGAGGAGAAAAAGTGTCAGTGCCAGGACGGTGGACCCTCTGATGGCAGATTACACTTCACTGGGAGGAATGTCGGACCAGCTGGTGGGAAGCTGTCGGCTGAGACCCTTCGGTTCTCAATCCCTTCGTAGATTGGCCAGGTTCTCACTATTTCCTGGGGTGGCCCAAGTCCATGGATTCATCCGTGTGGAAAGCAAAAACTTGATCATTGCAGTGCAACTTGGGACAACTCTTAAAGGTCATTCTAACTCTCCAGGTCCCCATGGGACTGACGAAGGCTATTGAGCCAGCACTGTGGCTTGACTGATTCCCTTATTTCTCCACTTCCTGCCCTATCCCTCCAACAGAGGCTGTGCTGCCAAGAGCTCTCCTAAGTAAGTATCCTGCAAGTTAAATGCCATTGCAGAGTCTTCATTCCAAAGAACCAAACCTACACATCTCTGTTATAAATATGAGGCATGTATTTGTGACCTCAGACCATATTTGTGGTATTGGGGGTTGAACCCAGAACTTTTGCACTGAGCTATATCCCCAGGCCCCTTTTGGTTTTTATTTTGAAGCAGGGTCTCACTAAATTGCTAAGTTGCTCAGGCTAGGCTCGAACTTATGACCCCCTCTTGTCACTGCCTCCCAGAGCACTGGGATTCCATTTTGTCTTTTTAAATTTTTTGGTGGAATGTGTGCACGCTATATGTGCATGGAGACTTTATTTCCTTTTCTGATACCTTGCTGTACTGCATGTGTACATCATATGTAGGTACACAGCATGTGTGGCTGGGGTCTGACTTTCCTTTGGCCAGAGGGATCAGGCCCTGGAAGGAGAACTGACTTACTTCCTGGAGCCGTCTGTAGTCCAGATGAGCCTTTGCTTTGGCTCCCAAACAGAAGTTGGGGAGGTTTGGTGCCCTGGGGATAGAGTCACTGTGGGAAACAAGAGAAATGTCCTTGGAAATGTTCAGGAGGGGAAGAATGACCTCAGAGGATATTAGCCACAGTGGTAGGCAATGGTGGACATTACTCATTTTGGCTGCCCAGAAATCTAGAAGCACCCTTTGTATCTTGGAGAGGGCCCTGCTCTCTCTGGAAATGGAAGGAATGGGGCATCCTCTCCCTTCCTCCACCTTCCAGCAACTGGTGCACTGTCACGTGACCTGTGTGCAGCCTCTCAGCAGACTTCGAGTAGTGAGGAAGTGCAGCAGGTAGCAAGGGCAGTCAAAGGTTCCTTCTGAAGATACAGCAGTCATCAGGCAAGTGTTACTGCAGCAAGAACCTGGTGGTTGAGGAACAGCTGTGGTTTCTAAGTGGACCATTTCTCAGCAGCATCTCGGCTGGAGCTCCCTGTGTCCCTGCCACGCCTGGTTGTCACTCTGTTTGGCAGTTCTGTGAGGTCCCCAGTTCCTGTGCAGTCGACTCCTTCTCTGCTTATCAGCCAGAGTCTGTTTCTATAACTTGCATCCCAAACCCTAACTAGTTCACAAGTTCTCCTGGATATGTGAAAGTCCTACAGTGGCTGTAATGATATCTAGAGGTTGAGGTAGAGTTCAGGCACATCAGTTTTGGGAAAATCAATGCAACGTAAGTGTAAACTCCTGAGACCCTTGCAGGAAGCAAATCTGTTCTTTGCCCAAGGAAGCCTGGTTCTTTGCAGGGAGAGAAGCTACTCTGTGCTGACCAGGCAGATACAAGCAGCAGACATATTTTCCTTTGGCCTCGACTCTTTTCCCTGTTTTTCCAGTTTCCCATAATTTACCTGTGACACTAGGACATTTGAGTTAGGAATCTAGCCCAGGTATTCCCCACTGCCTGAAGGTGAACAAAACCCTGCTTTTATTGATGAGCAATTGCTGAGGTGCCAAGGAAGCTGCAGCACGACCTGGCCTCGCAGGTGAATTAGTGACCCGAGGCCACCTCCAAAGGCTCCTCTCTAACTCTGCAGTGGCTGTTTAACCAGCGGGAACAAAGGAGCTTGTTGGCTTCTCCAGGTCAGGGACAATGGCGTGTAGGCCTTCTCTACATCAGAGTGGCCCCTTAATGTATTCATTCATGTGCATCCTTAGATGTGCACAAGACATCATGAGCACCATGGCATGGCAAGAAGAGGGGTTGCTTGGCAAACCCTGGTCTCCTGCCAAGGCAACTACAAAGTGCTATTGATTTCTCCTTGACACTTACAGCATTCTCATTGCAACAGGCAAGTAATAAAGCTCTTATTAAATATCAGGTGGCGTAAGAGTTTAGTTAAACCCATAAAGAGGAAGGTTAACTCAGAGAAAGTGGAATGTAGGGAGCAGGTTCATCTCCTAGGAGCCAGGACGAGGTTGAGACAGGAAGTCCAAGGTTTACAGACCAACCCAGGGACCAGAGCTTCCCTAATCCTGGAGCTGAGATGCTGTCTGCAAGATGCCAGCACTCCCTTCCAACCAGGAAGGCCACAAGTATCTGTTGATGAGGTGAGCATCATTCTTTAGAGGAACAAAATCTTAATAATGGGTTGGCTCTCATATACCCTGAACTATAGCACCGGTGCACCAGGCGCTGGTATTTTAAAGCAGAATCTCCACCAGAGTTGTTCTAATGTGTTACAGTTGCTGTGTATCAGTCACTGTGCTCAGATGCACACACAGCTTCTCTTTCTATTCTCAGCCACGCTCCTCTGCAGGTTTATTGTGTCCATTTTACAGATGCAGAGAAGATGAAGTCCCTCAATGCCTCTTTTCTTGTGTTAGAGGACCTCAGCACTACTTTGTCTGATTCCAAAGCCCAGCCATCCATGAAAGATCTGCCCACAGAGCTCAAAAGCTCAGGGTTTGTCCCTGTCCTTTTGAGGTCAACAATATCTAACCTCAGGCTGCCCCGAAATGTGATCTGAACCAGCGCGGGATCTTTGCTATTCTTCTGTTCTTTGGCCTCACGCTTCACAGAAAGCACTACATCAATCCCGTTTATCCTGGACGGAGTTCTGAAAGAAAGCGCATTACTTTACATGCATGGGGCAGAGAAGATAAGGAAGGTCTGAAACCAACTTTGTTTGTGAAAGTGCTTTGCTTTGTGACAGAGCCTCAGTCACGTGGAACTTTAAAGGAACGCAAACCACCAAAGTAAAGAGTGGTTTTAAGGACATACGGTTTGAATCACCCCTGCTCTGGAGAGTAGCTGAAATAGGAGCCGCAAATGACTTGCGTGGCCATCCTGCCCTTCCGGAGTTGGGGCAGTGGCTGCCTGGGTGCTGCTGGGTCCGATGGGCCAAGTGTGCAGGGCTCCTCCCTCCCCCTACAACTCCACCTCACCTAGCTCTTCGTCCTGCCTGCAAATCTGCCCAGCCCAAGCTGAGGCCCTCCTTTGCTGCACTTCATCTCATTATTCCTGCTTTATACTCTTGGGACTCTGACTCACTATTTTGTTACTGGATGTTTCCACTCTTTCCAAAAACTGGAAATTTTAGGGACTTCTTCCATTGGAGTTTCCCTTGAGCCTGGGCTTCTCTGAATGATCATCAACACTTCACCTTTTCCAAGATGAGGAATGGACAGAATGAAGCCCAGACTCTGGGCTCCAAAGGTGACCTTAATGAAGTTTTCTCCAATTAAATATTTCTCCCCACAATTAGTATTTCTTCAAAGTTGGTATTAATATAACCCAATGACAGAGTACTGTGAACACATCTCAGAAAGATTTGTGGCACAGCCCAACTGACTTGAGAATTCCTTGACATCACCCATTTTTATCCTAACTATTCATGTCTCAAATGCTTCTATGTTTGTTTTGGTACAAAATTATTTTAAACATTAACCAATGAAATTAGCCCCAATTCCCTCCCAATCTGCAGCCCTAGCCCTGCAAAATCCCCAAGTAAAATAGTCATTGCATAATGTGCCTTATACCAAGCTTGTCACCTTAAATACCCCTGGCATATTATAATGAAAATCTCAACTCCAGTCGAAATGTAGACACTAAGAAGCGCGAAGTAGCTATCTGAGTAATATGGGGTCAAAGACTCTAGGCTAAAGTGAGGTGTGCAGCACAGAAAGTGTACAGGTCATAGAAAATGGGTGTGCTCTGTGTTCCAGCAGATGAGAGTTTGAATCTTGAATCTGTAACACTTGAGTCAAGATATTTAACATCTACAGCCATCAGCTTCTGCAGTGGCAAAATGAGGATAACAGATCTCTCTTCTGAGGTTCTGAAGCAGCACGGTGCTTAGGATGTTGGCAACAAATAAATGTTGCTTGTCTTCCCCTTTATTTGGGCCATGGCTCCAGAAGAGATGAAGATAAAGAGGAGGAAGCTACTCAGTGCCTTTTTGTGGATTGCTTCTCTTCCTGGGGTTACCTTCTCCAGCTGCACTCATTTGCTGGAATAGAAAGCTTTCAAACTTGACTTAGTCCTGAGCCAGTCCTAAGCCAGCCCTGGCCAAGCGCAGCTGTATTCCAAGGGCCCTCTGCTACCATTGGAAAGAGCCTGGTTTGTCTTGTGGCCCGAGATGTGCTGTGGTGGCCATGGGTATTTGCCCCTCTCTGGTTCATTCTTTTCTCTAGTCTCTAGTTTTCTGGGTGCATTTCTGTTATCTTGTGGAGACCTCTGTCAATACTACATCTTTCCAGCTGGTGCTGAGTCTGCGTAGCTTTCATTCACCTCCTCTGGTGGGAGCTGGGGCCGAGTGGTGGTTTGATCTGCGGTGCTTATTTATTTTATCAGCCCACTGGCTGCACCCCCTTCATATGCTTGGAGGGTCTGTTTAGTTCTCATAACTACGTTCCATGAGCGCAGAGCTAAATGTATGGTCAGGCTTTGCTGTTTCTACATTTGCTGGTTGTTTTTCATCAGTCTGCTGTCTGAGCTCCTCTGATGTTCCAGGATCCTCTGCATGAGTTAAGGTGGGAGGCAGGACCTCACCTCCCACTCAGGACACCTGAAATCCAGCTGCTTCCTTGGCAGCTGGAATGTGGGTCCCTGCCTGCGTCTGGCTATACACATGTACTTGCCTGAGTCTCTATCTTAGGAGCCAGTGATACACTGTAGCAGGGAAAGGCTCGGAATTCATGTGAAGGCAGAATTGGTGGCACCCAGTGCTTCCTGGGTTAGGAGAGATGATCCTATGCAGGATCCTGGTGGAGGTGCTAGACACCCACCCTCTCTTTGCTATTTCTGCCATTTTGGACCTTGTTTTTGGACTTTGTTTTGGGGATCTTTCCTCCAACTTCCCAAGCTCATCCACTTCCCCAATCCCTTTATGCTTTAGGTGAGGAGAGTAGGCTGTTTGCATTCGAAGACCCTGAGTCAACAAATCCTACTTAATCCATGTTGACCGACCTGAATCATGCTGCTGCCACCTGCTGGATTAGTGGTTTAATGTCTGAATCCCAGATAAGACTGGAGCCTCCAGGTAGCAGGGACAGGACCATTGTTTGGGGTCAGTGCTATGATGTGTCCCCAAATGCCCTGTTAACAAAGCACTTCCTCTCTAGATGTTGGGTGTGTGCTTGATAGGTGGCCTTCCATCACCAGTCTGCGGAGCGATTGCCTCATCCATCATCAGACAGCCACCTTGCCCAAGCCCAAGCCCAGGGTGGTCTCATTCCGTGACTGGTTGATGTGACCAAATCAGCCCAATGAGGGCTAACTCTGAAGGGCTGCTCTAGAGCTCCCCAGAGCTTGCTGGGCTTGTCACCAGAAGTGCATTGCAGTTTGAGCCCTCTGCCCAATGCTGCAACTACCCTCTTCTTTCAGCAGGTGTGGATCTTAATAAACTCCTTATAAAAATTCCTGCATCCCACTCTGCATTCTCATTGGGTTCCTGGAAAGCCCAGTATGCAACTGTCTCTGACAATGCAGTTGTCAGGACCTAGCCCAGTTTCTCACAGAGAGAAAGTGCAAGTATCTATTTGTTGAATAGCTCCAGGAGGTACCAACTGCTTCCATATATTGATTATAAGCTCTGAAAAGGCAGTGGACAAGTCAATCTGTTTGTTGGACTCCCAACACCTGCCACAGTGCTTGGCCTTTGGTAGGCAACCAGTACATACTTGCTGTTTTGAGCGGAAGTCCATATCATCTATGTGTCTTTGCTGAGGAAAAGGAACCTTCCAACTACAAATTACACAGCTAATAAGTGAAAACAATGGACGTCAGATCTGGCTCTGTTTAATTCTAAATCAAAATCTACAGTTCCAGGCACCTCAGGGTTGCTGGGTAGGGGAGGATTAGTCGAGCACTAGCTGAGGTCACCACTAAGTCCTGCCCTGCTGACAGAAGCCCCACAGTGCCACTGCCCAGCCTTGTAGCCTTTTCTGAGAGAGCTCCTGGGTGAAGCAGAATTGACTCTTTATATGGAAAGTTCATCGACTTCATTGTCTTGAGGGACATTTGTCACAGGAGTCGAAGCATCAAGTAAAATAGAAAGGGCAGAAGCAAATGATATAGCACATAAATGTGCTGCTTCTATTGATTTTGATTGGAAAATTTTACCCAATTCTAGCGGGGCAAAAGTTTCATAGTGGAGCTTTTTCTTTAAAGTGGAGAGAGATGAGGTAGCTCTTCTTGAGTGAAGAACCAATTTTCTCCCTGCTAGTAATCGAGCCCCACACCAGAACCTGCTGTGGTTTATATCTAGATGTCCCCATAAAGCCTTATAAGATCATAGGCAGGACCTCTGGAAGGAGATTGGATTATGGGGCTATAGCTGGCTTCCTGTTAGGAGGTGCGGCTTGGTCAGAAGTGAGGAGTCACCATGGGCATGACCTGGAAGGTTATATCGCGCTTCCAGTCCCCCTTGACACTCCCCGCTTCCTGTGCACCATGCTGCGAGCAGCTCTCCTCTGCCAGGTCCCTCTGCCATGCATCCTGCTTTGGAGCCTGCTGAGCATGGACTGAAACCTGGCCGGAATAAAGCTCTCTTCCTTTCAGTTGTGTGTGTTGTGTTCAGTTGTGTGTGTGTGTGTGTGTGTGTGTCTCAGCAACAAGGAAAGCAACTAAGACAAAAACCATCTTCAAGGCAAAGTCTTACACACAGAGCCCCTCGTGCCGGATGCCAGCTATGGCTGTGCTATATTTTCATGGGAAACCGCCTTCCTCTCCAGTTTTCCAAGCTCGTCCGTCTGGCCATGTTCTTGGCACAGCAGCTGATCACAGTTCCGAGATTTTTAACCTGCCTGAAAAACAGTGTGGATGGATTTTCCAGGAACTCCAAGATAGACGTGAAAATACTATTTGATCTTAAGTAATAGTTTCTTTTCTCTTTTTGCCCACTCTCATGCACAAAATATATCTCAATAAGCTCTCTTGTGTGTGTTTATGCTATTTAGAGACTGGAAAAGCAATTTCCACTTACTGATGTCGGGGAGAGGAAAGTGCCTGAGTCGTGGGCTGAAAAGTTTTGTCGCTGGTCTGATTGTTCACAGATGTGATGGGCAAACTCATTATTGATAATGTGGAAAATTTGGCAAGAACAAGAAAATGTAGCAGTGTAGATGCTTCATGAGGGCTGAATGGCACTTCCTAAGCATCTGTGCTTCCTGCCTCCTTACTGATTATCTGAAAATCACTCTCACTCGGTTTTAACCCATTTCGTGGAGTTGTCTAGGTTGTTATTGTTTGCTTCTCCTACATCTTTGCAGTTAATGTCTCCTGAGGGCTCCCTACCTGTGTAGGAGACTTTATAGGACTTCCAGACAGCCTTGGGCGAAGTCTTACCACCCTATGAATTGAGTATTCATTATTACCTCCGCTTTCCGGATGACGGTGCTGAAGTATGCACAGATTAAGAAGCGGTGCTCAGGGTTCCAGACCTCGGCTGGGACAAACCCAGGCCTGGCTGATTCCAGAGTCTGCGTTTAAACCCAACAAACCACACAGTCTCCACCTCAGAGCTGTCAAGGTGCTTGCTTGCTGAGGAGAGCTTTCCAATGGTCTCCAGGTTCCAGCCGTGGCTTCCATCCCTTCTGGGAGAGCTTGCTAGGTGCCTGTGTGCTTTTCAGACGAAAGCTGGGGTGAATGAAAGCTTGTGAATGGGGAGCCAAAGAGACGGTGAGTTTAGCAAACACACTTTCCCTTCCTCAGAAAGATACTGTTGGCTAAAGGCCATCCTGTTTATTAGCAGTGGAGACAAGGATCTACTCTGCTGAGAAGACTTTTATGACATTCAAGGAATTGTGTCTCTGGCCTCTTCGACTTCTGAGAAAAGCAAGGCTGGGCAACAGGAAGTGAGTGAGTAACACATAGCTGCGGGCGTCAAGCGCATCCCAGCTTGAGCATGTCCTGTGTGGGCGTCATCCCCAAGGGAGAACACATTGTCTTTTACAATTTTATTTTAGTTTATTAGTGTTTTACTTTAAAAAAATTTATTTTCAATACACAAAAATTATATATATATATAGTGTGTGTGTGTGTATGTGTGTGGGGGGTACAGCAGGATGTCTTGATGTACACATTGTAGAATGGTTAAATCAAGCTAACACATACGTGACCTTTCATCCTTACCTTTCATCCTTACCAACAAGGTTGAAGAACATAGTACATTGCTGTTTACTTGAGTCACCATGTTGTACAACAGATCTCTTGAATTTATTTCTTCTTTTTAAAAAAATTTTTTTAAAAAATTTATTGTATTAAAATACATTTTGCCATTCATCTCCCCCCTTGCTTCAAACGCACTGATCCCATTGTTCTTACCACTTTATGAAGCATTTCTGAAAGTCCACTTTTGCATCTTTAGTTGTGCTGTTGTGGCTGCCTTGATATCTTCAATCAACTCACAGTATTTTACCTTTCAAGGTCATTTTTGACTTTGGGAAAGAGCCAGAAGTCACATGGTGCCAGATCTGGCAAATAAGGTGGATGAGGACACAGTGTAAAGTCTTCATTGGCCTGCCTTTCCACTAGATGGGAGTAGCCAGCAGCACTCACCTGACTTCTGATCATACCCTGTAAACAGAACCACTTCAGGAAATGGCAAGAGTGATGGGATAAGTCTGTTCAAAGAGAAGAGGAGTATTTTTTTTTTTTTTTAGAGAAAACCTAATTCCCTGAAATTTTTTTTAAAAATTAAATTCTTTTATTGGTACATTGTAGGTATACAACACAATTACATTTCTCATTGGGAATTGTACCTTTACATGATGCATCTTATTTCTTATTTTTTCCCCATTCCTAGCCCTCCCTTCACCCCCTCCACCCTTCCCTATTTAGAAAGACTTTATTTCCATTTTTTCCATTTCTCATCATTTTTCCTTTCCCTTTCCTTTCCCCTGCCCCTCCCACTACCCCTACCCCTTTGGACCTTTTCTTCCTATTTTGCATTATCGATTATTCATTCTAATCATTGGTACATTTTAGGTATACAATATAATGACATTCATCATTGGAAATTTGCACCTTTACATAGTCTCTCTTGGTTCTTATTTTTCACCCTCGCCCAGCCCTCCCTTCAACCCCCCCATTTCTCCCTATTTACAAAGATTTTGTTCCTATTTTTCCATTTTCTCATATTAATCCCATTCCCTTCTATCCTTTCCCCTAACCCTCCCACTTCCTTCCCCTTTGCCCCTTTTCTTCCTATTTCACATTACCTATTATACATTTAGTCCTTATTTACACTTTCAGTTTCTCACACCAGAGAAACTATTCAGTATTTATACATGTGTGTTCTATTTATTTCACTTAAGAGTATCGCCTCAATATGCATCCACTTAGCTATAAATGTCTCTAATTTCTCATTTTTTATGCCTGAGTAGTACTCCATTTTATTAAAAAACCATATTTTCTTTATCCAGTCTCCAGTTGATGGGCATTTGGGCTGTTTCCAAGTTTTAGCTATTACAAACTGTGCTGCTATGAACATGGGTGCACATATATCACTGTGGTATGATTCTTTTAATTCTTTGGGGAAGATCCCCAGCAGTGGAATAGCGGGGTCAAATGGGACTTCCAGTCCTAATTCTTTGAGGTATCTCCATACTGATTTCCACAGTGGTTGCACCAGTCTACACTCCCACCAGCAGTGGAGCAGGGTTCCTCTTTCCCCACAGCCCCGCCAGCATTTGTTATTGGTTGATTTCATGATAGCAGCCATTCTTTCTGGAGTGAGGAGAAATCTCAGCATTGTTTTTATTTGCATCTCTCGAATGACCAGTGATGTTGAACATTTTTTCATGTATTTGCTATTTCTACTTCTTTGTCTGAGAAATGTCTGTTCATTTCAGATGCCCATTTGAATTTATTTCTTCTAACTGAGGTTATAGATTATTTAATTGTTTAACCAACATTTCTCCAATAGTCCCATACCTTCCCTCTTTGGAAACCACCTTTCATAATGGTCTTTCAGTGGTCCAGGATTCTGGTTCTTTGCTTTCCCTGAGTGAGACATGTTTATTAAAGTGTCCTAGAAAAAATTAGAGTTTTCTCAGTAATACAACACATTGAGGGAAATACGACTTTGACACTTTTTAAAGATCTGGAGCATATAGATTGTTGTGAGGGTGGAGGTGGGTGGAAGAAGGTACTTGTTAAGGATGTTTTTGGTGAAACGTAGCAGAAAAACAAATGTAAGTTGGTGTGGCCAATAATGATGAGGTGTTAACTTGAATGGACTAAGAAACACGCAGATTACTAAAGCACAGTTATGGGTATGTCTGTGGATGATTGACATACAGGCCAGCAAACGAACGGGGAAGACCCACCCCAGATGTGAGTGACACCAGTCGATAGGCTTATAGCCTGGATGGAACAAAAAGAGGGAGGAAGAAGGAAGAAGGAACTGTGCCTGTTTCTGAAGAGCTCCAGTCTCCATCACCACCTTTGGACATCGGTCTCCAGTTTCTTCGTCTTCAAACGCAGGCTCGCACCAGCCATTCTCCAGTGAGCTTCTAGGCCTTTGACCTTGGACTGGTGCTGTGGTTTTAATCCTTCTTATTTTGCAGCTTCCATTTTCTTTCCCCTCTGACCACCTACTACACCTCCTCACATAATTGTATTCCTATTGATTCTGTTCCTTCAGACAATCCTAATGAGTGTAGCTGATATCATCAATACAGAAAATATATTGATTTGCATAATTATTAAAGCCACGTTTGATCCAGTGGCTCAGTGGTAGAACCAAGGCATCCACCTTGTTCTGGTTGCTATTGCTTTGCTTTCCTTCCTCTTTCAAGGGGTTAACATCATTATAAAGTTCCCTCATAGTTTTATATGGCTATAAATAGCAATGGAGGCCCAATGTTCTTGTTTTCCCGAAAGGAAAGAGGGAATTTTTCTCTACACTGTAAAATGAAGTCCTTTGCTTAAGTGGTATCAACATAGGATACAATATATCCATGAATCAGCCACTGTTGTCAGGGTTAGGAAGAGGTTCACTCTAGCAGCTCTGGGAGTGGGTCCAGACTGATTTCAGCCAGTCAGTATGATCCTATCTCCATTGCTCAAATAACTGGGTCAGGATTGGGCTTGTAATTCAGGCCTAAAACAAGGTAGAGATGGCATTCTTTTGGCAAGAGAGATTGTTTTATGGTGGAGGAAGCCAGGTGAATGGATGATGTGGATACAATCGTATTGTTCACTTCAGAGTGAACACCAAATTCCAGTCATCTAATCAGCACTGTTTAATTTTTTTCCATTTAGTTTATTGGTACATTTTAGGTATACAATTGCATTCCTCATTGGAATCTTCTACCTTGACATGATGCATCTTGGTTCTTATTTTTTCCCCATTCCCCTGCCCTCCCTTCACCCCCTCCACCCTTCCCTATTAACAAAGACTTTGTTTCCATGTTTTTCCTTTTCTCATATTTTATCTTTTCCCTTCTTTCCTTTCCCCTTCCCCTCCCATTTCCCCTACTCCTTTAGACATTTTCTTCCTATTTCACAATATCAATTATACATTTTGATTCTTATTTACACTTTTAGTTTCTCACACCTGAGAAATTATTGGATATTTACACAAGTGTGTTCTATTAATTCACTTAAGAGTAGGGGCTCAATGTGCACCCACTTAGCTACAAATGTCTCCAGTTTCTCATTCTTTATGACTCAGTAGTACTCCATTTTTATAAAAACAACCACATCTTCTTTATCCAGTCTCCAATTGATGGGCAATTGGGCTGTTTCCAAGTTTTAGCTATTACAAACTGTGCCGCTATAAACATGGGTACACATAT
Organism: Heterocephalus glaber; assembly: GCF_000247695.1. The sequence continues at coordinate 17,636,627 of NW_004624763.1, read as the reverse complement.
ACCACTGTGGTATAATTCTTTTAATTCTTTTGGGAAGATACCCAGTAGAGGAATAGCTGGGCCGAATGGGACTTCCAGTCCTAGTTGTTTGAGGTATCTCCATACTGATTTCCACAGTGGTTGCACCAGTCTGCACTCCCACCAATAATGAAGGATTCCTTTCTGCCCACAACTCCGCCAGCATTTATTATTGGTTGATTTCATGATAGCAGCCATTCTTTCTGGGGTGATGTGGAATCTCAGGTTTGTATTCATCTGCATCTCTCGAATGACCAGTGATGTTGAATATATTTTTTGAACATTTTTTAACATTTATTTGCTGCTTTTACTTCCTTGTCTGAGAAATGTCTGTTCATTTCAGATGCCCATTTTTGAATTGGGACTTTATATTTGGGGGTGTCTGATTTTTTTAAAGTACTTTATATATTCTGGATCGTAGACCTTTGTCTGAGGAACAGGTGGTAAAAATTTTTTCCCACATTATAGGTTGTGTCTTAACTCTGTTGGTGGTTTCTCTTGCAGTGCAGAAGCTTTTTAATAAGATGAGATCCCAGTTGTTGATGCTTTGTGCTAGTTCCCGTGCTAATGAGGATTTGTTCATAAAGTCCTTTCCTATGCAATGTCTTCGAGAGTTCTACCTAACTTGTCTTCCAGCAAGTTTAGTGTTTCTGTTTTAATATTTAGATCTTTAATCCTCTTCAATTTTAGTTTAGTGCATGGTGAAAGATAGAGGTCTAGTTTTAATCTTTGGCAAGTTGAAGTCCAGTTTTTCCAACACCATTTATTAAAGAGGCTTCCTTCCTCCAGTGAGAATGGTTGGCTCCTTTGTCAAAGACGAGGTAGCTAAGTATGTCTGGAGTTGTTTCTGCATCTTCTAATCTATTCCACTGATCCTCAGGTCTGTTTCTTTGCCAGTACCATACTGTTTTTACCACAGTGCCTTTGTAGTACAATTTCAAGTTGGGGGTTGTGATAGCCCCTGCCATGACTCTGTTGCCTAGAATTGCTTTTGCTATTCTAGGTCTCCTCTGGTTCCAGATGAACTTTTGGATTGTTTTCTCTAGTTCTGTGAAATATGCTGTTGGGATTTCAAATGGGATTTCATTGAATCTTTATAGCAGTTTTGGAAGTATGGCCATTTTCACTATATTGGTTCTATCTAGCCAGGAACAGGGGATGTCTTTCCATTTTCTTGTATGCTCTTTGATCTCATTTTTCAGAGTGCTGTAGTTCTCAATGTAGAGGTCTTTTTCTTCCTTCGTTAGATTGATTCTTAGATATTTCATTTTTTTCGATGCTAATGTGAAAGAGATTGTTTCCCTAATTTCTCTTTTAGTGAGTCTGTTATTTGTGTACGAGCTTTTGATTTTTGAGTGTTGACCTTGTATCTAGCTACTCTACTAAATCTGTCAATTAAGTCTAGAAGTCTTTTGGCAGAGTTTTTTTTGGTCTTCTATGTAGAGTATCATATTGTCAGCAAATAATGACAGTTTAACTTCTTCCTTTCCTATTTTTATTCCTTTTATTTCTTTCTCTTGTCTAATTGTTGTGGCTAATGTTTCCAAAACTATATTGAACAGGTGTGGTGATAGTGGACATCCTTGTCTTGTTCCTGATTTTAGCGTGAAGGTTTTCAGTTTTTGATCATTTAGTATGATGTTGGTTTTTCATAGATAGCCTTTATCAAGTTGAGATAAAGACCATCTATTCCAATTTTCTGCATTTTTTTTTTTTATCATGAAGGGGTGTTAAATTTTGTCCAATGCTTTTTCTGCATCTATTGAGATGATCATATGGTTTTTGTCCTTGACTCTGTCAATATAGTGTATTACATTTATTGATTTATGGATGTTGAACCATCCTTGCATCCCTGGGATAAATCCAACTTGGTCAGGGTGTATGATCTTCTTGATGACCCTCTGTATTCTGTTTGCCAGTATTTTATTGAGGATTTTTGCATCTATGTTCATTAGGGAGATTGGTCTATACTTCTCTTTTTTGGTTGGGTCTTTCCCTGGTTTTTGAATCAAAGTAATACTTGCTTCCAGGAATGAATTTAGAAGTATTGCTTCCCTTTCAATTTCATTGAAAAGTTTAAAGAGTAGTGGCAATAGTTCTCTAAATGTTTTGTAGAATTCAGCAGTGAAGCCTCAGGACTTGAGCTTTTCTTTGTTGGTAAATTTTTAATTAAATTTTCAATTTCACTGATTGTAATTGGGGTGTTTAGAATTTTTATATTTTCTTCATTCAACTCTGGCAATTCATATGTATCTAGGAATCTGTCCATTTCTTCTGTGTTTTCCATTTTATTAGAGTACAAGTTCTCGAAGTAGGTATTGATGATCCTCTGGATTTCTGCTGGGACTGTTGTGACTTCACCTTTTTTTGTTCCTAATTGCATGTATTTGAGCCTTTTCTTTCTTTCTTTGATAAGGTTGGCTAAGGGTTTATCGATTTTGTTTTTTCAAAAAACCAACTCTTTGATTCATTAATTTTTTTGTATTCTTGTCTTAGTCTCCATTGCACTGATTTCTGCTCTGATCTTTATAATTTCCTTCCTTGTACAAGCTTTGGGTTTGTCTTGCTCTTCTTTTTCTAGGCACTTAAGATTCAGCATTAGGTTGTTTATTTGAACTCGCTCTGTTTTCCTAGTGTGGGCATCCACTCCTATAAATTTCCCTTGTAGAACTGCTTTCATTGTGTCCCATAGATTTCTGTATGTTGTATTGGCATTCTCATTTATTTGTAAAAACTGTGTAATTTCTTCTTTAATTTCCTCTGTGACCCATTGGTTGTTCAGGAGAGTGTTATTCAATTTCCATGTGTTTGTGAAGTTCTTGCAGTTCCTTATGCTATTGATCTCAAGTTTAATTGCACTATGGTCTGATAATATACACAGGATAAATTCAGTTCCTTTGCATGTACTTAAACATGTTCTATGTGCTAGTATGTGGTCTATTTTGGAGAATGACCTGTGTGCACCTGAAAAGAATGTATATTCTGATTTTGTGAGGTGGAACACTCTGTAGATGTCTATTAAGTCCATTTGTGCAAAAGCTTTGTTCAGTTCTAGTACTTCATTGTTGATTATTTGCCTATATGATCTGGCTATTTGTGACAGTGGGGTACTGAGTTCCCCCACTACAATTTTATTAGTGCTTATTTGGTTTTTCATGTCCCCTAATATTTGTTTTGTATAGTTGGGGGTATGAGTATTTGTTGCACATATATTTATGATTGTCATCTCTTCCTCTTGGATTGTTCCCTTTACCAGGATGTAGTGACCTTCTTTATCTCTCTTAATTAGGTTTGGTTTGAAATTTACTTTGTCTGCAAATAAAATAGCTACCCCTGCTTTTTTCCAGATTCCTGTCATATGGAGAACTGTTTTCCATGCTTTTACTGACAGTCTATGAGTTTCTTTTTGAATTAGGTACATTTCTTGTATACAGCATATCACTGGGCTTTTCTTCTTAATCCATTCTGCCAGTCTATTTCTTTTAATTGGTGAATTGAGGCCATTGGTGGTTATAATTGATATGCATTGACTTATCATTGTCATGTTATTTTCCTGTTGTTGGTTCTTTTTTACTTTTCTCCCTCTCCCTTTAATTTCTGGCCTTGCCTGATGAATTTGCTCTCTTGGGCCTCATGGAGTTGTGACATTTGTTATCTTTTTCTAGGATATTGTTTAGAATTGTTTGGAGTGCTGGTTTGGTATTCATGAAGTTCCTCAGGTGTTCTTTGTCATGGAAGTATCTTATTTCCCCATCAATTTTGAAAGATAGTTTTGTAGGATACATCAGTCTAGGTTGGAGGTTTTTTTCTTTTAGGGCTTGAAAAACCTCACTCCAGGCTCTCCTTGATTTGAGGGTTTGTGTTGAAAAGTCTGCTGTGATTCTGATGGACTTGCATTTTGTTCTTCTTTTGGGTCTGTCATTAATTCTGTGAACAGTTTTTTTTTTTAATGTCATTTGTACTTTCTCCTGCTTTTTCATGGACTCCTATCAGTCTTATATTATTCTTCTTTGCATCATCTAGGAGCTGTTGGATTGATTTCTTTTGGTTCCTTACTAGTTTTAAGAGGTCTCTCTTTTCATTGTCACTGACCACCATCCTGTCTTCTATATCTGATATTCTGACTTCAGAATGGCTCAGTCTGCTGTGTATGCTTTCAATAGAGTTTTTAATCTCCTGGATATCTGTTTGAATCTGTTTCACAGATTCCATTTCTTTCCTATGTTGGGCATTCATGGTTTCCATCATGGTCCTGAACTCATCAATTTTTTGGTCTGTTTCTGTTCTAGAGTTTCTAATCATGTCTTTCATTCTGCTCACCATTTCTGTAGTTATCTGGGAGATTATTTCTGTTTTGAATTTTTCTAGAGCCTCATTCATCTGTTTTGTTACTGCCTGTGCTATCAGTTCAGGGGGTCCAGGTGGTTGATTATCAGACTTTTCCACCTCATTTCCCCCCAAATTTGCCTTTGGTGGGCTGGAAGTCTGGGTTTGTGCTTTGCTTAAATGTCTTCTCATTTTTATTTTTGCTGTTATTACTGTCCTTGGTTTAAATCCTGGGTTGAGAGGCAAATTCAGCAGCTTGCAGGTGAGCAGGAGCAGTGCAGTAGCTGAGCTGCGGGCTCCAGTCTCAAACAAGCCTGAACATCCTGCCCCAGAGAGTTCTCCAAAAGGAGCCTACCACCCCATCTGCACTTGTCCTCATGAGCTGCTCCAATGGCCAGGCCACAGCTGTCTCTGGCCAGAAGTTGGTGGAGAACAGCAATGGGGTGCCCAGCTTCACGTGGCCCCTCACGATTGATGACTTTGAAATTGGGCGTCCTCTGGGCAAAGGCAAATTTGGAAATGTGTACTTGGCTCGGGAGAAGAAAAGCCATTTCATTGTGGCACTCAAGGTCCTCTTCAAGTCTCAGATCAAGAAAGAGGGCATGGAACACCAGCTACGGAGGGAGACCGAAATCCAGGCCCACCTGCAGCACCCCAACATCCTGAGGTTCTACAACTACTTCTATGACTGGAGGCAAATCTACTTGTTTCTGGAGTGTGCGCCCCGTGGGGAGCTCTACAAGGAGCTGCAGAAGAGTTGCACCTTCGATGAGCAGCAAACAGCCATGATCATGGCAGAGTTGGCAGATGCGCTGCTGTACTGCCATGGGAAGATGGTGATTCACAGAGACATAAAGCCAGAGAATCTACTCCTAGGGCTCCAAAGGGAGCTGAAGATCGCTGACTTTGGCTGGTCAGTACACGGCCCCTCCCTGAGGAGGAAGACAATGTGCGGCACCCTGGACTATCTCCCCCCAGAGATGATTGAGGGGTGCACACACAACGAGAAGGTGGACCTGTGGTGCATTGGGGTACTCTGCTACGAGCTGCTGGTGGGCAACCCCCCGTTCGAGAGCGCCTCCCACAATGAGACTTACCGGCGGATTGTAAGGTGGACCTGAAGTTCCCTCCTTCTGTGCCCACAGTGGGCCAGGACCTCATCTCCAAGCTGATCAAACATAACCCATCCAAACCGCTATCCCTGGCCCAAGTCTCAGCCCACCCTTGGGTCCAGGCCCACTCCAAGAGGGTGCTGCCTCCCTCTGCCCTTCAGTCTGCCCTCTGAGTGTCCCCACTGTTTGTTTGGTTGTGTCTGCTTGTGTGTCTGTGTATGTGCAAGGGGAAAGGAGGGGTCTGGCCTGTTCCTTCATCTGCCTTCTACCTCCTTTTTATTTAATAAAAGCTGTAGCTTTTTGTACTGATGAATGTAGAGGTTTTTGGTGAGGCTTTGTTGTGGAGGAAGCTGTCCTTTAGAGACAGGAGGGCCAACTGCCCTGGGTGAGGGAAAAACATTGCATCACACCACTTGTAACACCCCATCTTCAGCTCTGAGGCCCACCTGCTCAGCTCCCAGCCACCCTCCCTCTCCTTCCTCTCTTTTTCTCCCTCTGCCAGTCTTTTCTTTCTCTGCTCTAACTTGTAGAGTCTGGCATGTTGGGAGACTTGTTGTTGTTCATTTGTTTGTTTGTTTGTTAGTTTCTGTACTGGGGATCGAACTCAGGACCTTGCGTTTGCCAGGCAGGTGCAGCCCACTGAGCTACATCCCCAGCCTATTTGTTTGTTTTTTGAGACAGGAGCTTACTATGTAGCCCAGGTTGACCTAGAATTCACAGCAATCCACCTCAGCCTCCCAAGTGAGAGTGCTGGGATTACAGGCATTTGCCACCCCAACCCTGCTTACCCACTGTTATGCTTGATTACTAGCCATCTCTGCCTGCCTTCTCAGGACTTCTAATATTTTCTCCTTGCTCATTGCCTGGCCCTTGCCAACCTAGAAGCAGCTGAGCATGGCTGTATTAGCATATGGCAACTGGACGAATCACCTAACACAATGCCTATTTAACACTAAAGTGTTAAATATCTTGTAATTTATTGAATACTGTACTGAATGCAAAAACTGTTTCTTGGTGGGTTTTTGGGGTTGTTGTTGTTGTTGTTTTTTGAGATAGGGTCTCACTACATAGCCCAAGCAGGCCTTGAACTCCTGCTGATCCTCTTGCCTTAGCCTCCCAAGTGCTGGGATTACAGGCATGCGCCACCATGCCCAGCTTTTTGGTGAATTTTTACACCATCATAAAGTCAAGAAATCAAAAGTCAAATAACTGTAAGTCAGGACTGGAAATGTAGCTCAGTGTAGAGCAGTTGTCAAGCATGTGTGAGGCTTTTGGTTGAATCCTCAGCACTGAAAAAACAATCATCCTAAATCATGGACTTTATACTTTTAAAATCGCATGTTTCCAATGTCTTTGCACTGAAGTACATCCCAGCCCTTTTTAATTTTTTGAGACAGAGTTATGCTAAGTCACTAAATTGACCAGGCTGGGCTCAAACATGGAACCCTTCTGCCTCATCCTCCCAGAGTGCTGGGATTACAGGCAGGCGCCATCATGTCCAACTACTAGCGTTGCTAAAGGTTTCAGTTTCAGCATTCCCTATTGTTTTCCCACTATAAAGCTTAAGGATTTAGGACTGGAGTTGTAATTCAGCAGTAGCCCAAACAAGGCCCTGGGTTTGATTTCTAGTACTGCAGAAAAAGGATTTTATTGGTTTTTTTTGTACTGCGGATTGAACTCAGGTCCTTGCACTTGTGCAGCAGGCGGTGCAACCACTGAGCTAAATCCCCGGCCCAAGGATTTTATTCTTTTACCCTACTGCCTCCAAACACATGAACATTTTGTGTTCCCACATCCTCTGATGCAGTTCCATCATTTTGGCTACATTTATTCATTTGACAGTAATTACTGAGTACCTTCTACAGGCTCTGTGCTACAGGATAGAGGTGAAGAAATTTAAAAATCTGCACCCAGATTTTTTTTCTATGTATAGAGAGCCAATGCTCACTGTTTCCATCCTGTCTGAGCCTCTGGCAATCCACCGGTTTCCTGTCTCGCACAACCCTGGGCATCCCTGAAGTCAGTTGTCTCGGAGCATTTGCTCAGTTCCCTATGTATATGGATCCCTAATCCATCTCCAAATTCTCCCCAGTCTAAGCACCTAAGCCATAAACATCCATCAAAATATCACTTCCTTGTATCACACACCTGATGTGTGGTATATGTTATTATTCAAGTCTCAGTATTCTCTAATGAGCACTACTATTTCCTCTGATAGAGGAATATATGTTTCACAAGTATTTCCAGCGAGGTGTGGTGGTGAATGCCTGCGATCCCCAGCACTAGGGAGGCTGAGGCAGCCTGGGCCACATAGTGAGCTGAAGGCCAGCCTGAACTAACATACGCAACCTTGTCTCAAAATAAATAAATAGTATTGCACTGTATATATTCTTTGTCTTTTTTTTTTGGTACCAGGGATTGAACTCAGGTCCTTGCGCTTGTGCAGCAAGCAGCGAAACCACTGAGCTAAATCCCTGGCCCTTTTCTTCTTTTTTTAGACAAGAGTTTTGCTATGTAGCAAAACCAGCATAGCCCCCCCTGTGTTCCCTCCACAGTAACATGTCTAAAATAGTGTTCTTCATCAAGGCTCCAATCCTGTCTTCTTTCACCCTCTTGCTCGGGTCAAAAATGTAGGATTTGAAAAAATTAGAACCAAGATACTCATGTAATGGTACAAGATCCCAATGATGAATGTAACTGTATTTTATACCTAAAATGTACCAATAAACTTAATGGGAAAAAAATAAATCCTGGGTTGATGCTTTGATATTGCTTATTGTAAGTATCTTTGTTGCTTGTATTTAGAATCCTTATGGAATGATTGCTTCTCAGAGGTGTCTTCCAGATATAGCTGGTCTTTAGGTTTTGTGTCTCTAATGACTCTGAGGCTATCTCATCTTCATTATACCAGGAAGGACAACTGATTAGATCATTCACAACACCTTAGCCCAAGTGATACAAGCAGCAACACAATAACATCAAGCACAGCTTAGAAAATAACAATTTGTGGTAGTTACTAATCTATCACCTTAAACTGTTTGAATTAAATCACAATCGAGAACCAGCACAAAATATGTTTATAGTGAATAAACTCTTCAGTATAGCAACTTTACCCTCCGGGATGGGGACTTAGAAGGAGTTGGGGAGGGAGGGATGGATAGGTAGAAGGATAGGGAAAGGTTAGCAGTGAGGCCAGAGCACACAGGAAGATCATGCAAACTCTAGGAAACTGTTGAAGACAAGAGGAAAAGACAGAGTGAATGAACAAAGATGAAAACAGAACAACTTAACAACAATAAGGAGGCTAAAAACTGTATTTACTTTCCCTTAAAACCAATGAAAACTGAGAAAAGGAAAAAGAAAAGAAAAGAAAAAGAAAGAAGAAATCTGAATTAGGGCCAGAACAGGGACAAAAAGGGAGATGAAGAACAATGTGGGAGAGTGAGAGAGTGAGAGAGGAAGAAAAGACAAAAAAGGAAAAAGGAGAAAGAAAAAATGAAAAATTTGAAAAGAGTGGAAAAAAATTAAAAATAAGAGAAAAAAAAATTGAGAATAAAAAATAACAAAAAAAATGAAGGGCCGTGGGCCGGGGATTTAGCTCAGCGGTTCCACCACCTGCCTGGCAAGCTCAAGGTCCTGAGTTTAATCCCCGGTACCAAAAACCAAAACAAAACAAAAATGAAGGACCTCCTTCAGGGTATGTCTCTGCTGTCACAATACACAACGCAACAGTGTGCAGATACAAGTCAATGAGTCTCAGCAAGCCAGTAGCAGACCCATAAGATTCAGGCTGATTTCTGGCTGCAAGTCCCTAGTCGAGCTCCCTGACCTCCTGCAGGGTTGAACTCTGCAAGGCTCTACTGCAGGTTCCAGCTGCCCTTCCCCTGAAGATGGTCCAGGTTCCCACGGGAGGTGATGATCCCTCCAACTTACCAAGCAGGGTGGTCTGGTGCGCCTTTATTGCAGAGATTCTCTTCACTTTTCCAGTGGTCTTCAGTTTTCATCAAGGAGCCTGGGAGGCCCTCTTTCTGTTGTTCACTTCTGCCCTTATCTTCTGCAGTTGAGGACAGTGGCCTTTATGACCCTCTGCGCCTCTGCAGTGTGTGCAGTGTGGGACCAGGTGCTGGCGCAGGGTGGGGTTGGGGGGGGTTGGGGGAGGGTTGGGGATTGGGCGGGGCTTGGAGGGGTGCTGCAGTCGCCCACAGGGCTCCTTCACTGCTTGGGGGGTGGGGAGTGGAGGCAGGGTTGGGGCGGGGCAGCAGCCCCAGCTCCACGGGGCTGAGGTCCTCACTGGTTCGCTTACTCCTCGCTCGGAGGCAGCACTGTTTAATTTTTTGATCATTGAAGGAAACATTTACATGTAAGAAAATTCATTACAGTCCCTCAAACTGCTCTAATCCTATCTGTATGCTGACTTTACCCCTCCTTACCGAAATAAATTAGAATGTCTTCGTTTATTTTCCACGTGGCATTGAAGTAAGTTTTGTGAGCTGATGGAGTCACCATTTCTTGTCCAACATTTCAGGGGCACCTGTAAGTTTGGGGATACATTTTTTTAAAAATTTAAATTATCACTGAATTTTTCCATAAAGTTGCAAAGAAAAAAAGTTCATGCTACACGCAGCACACAATTGCAAAGTTTTGCAAATACTGATAAATTTCTTCACGTCATTGACCAGAGGTGTTAGGTGTTATACTTTAATATGCATTTTCTATGCTTCTTCTGCCTATACAAAAAAAACACATTCACATATAGAGAGCAGTTGTGGTTGTTTTTTTATAAAAGTAAGAGCATATCATTCACATTATAAACACTTTTTCTTACCAATACATCATCTATGCTTTCCACATCGATAGCTGTAGATACAAAGTATTCAGTAGATTTTTGTTATGAATATACTACAAAATTATCTAGCCATTCCATCATAGATACACATTCCAGTTATTTTCATTTCTTTGCTACTGTAAACAATGCTGTCTTTTTTTTTCTTTGTACTGGGGATAGAACTTGGGACCTTGCACTTGAAAGGCAGGCGGTAGAACCACTGAGCTAAATCCCTGGCCCAAACAATGCTATCTTACTTTATCAAACCAGTTTAAGAGACTTTACTCACTGGACTATGGACTAGCATATTCTCTATCAGTGCAGTCAGTCTGTCCCATTTCTCCTATTTCCCAGTAAAAGTGTCACTCTACAACACTATAGTCGCCTCTCAAACTTCACTGCTGCATTTCTACAGCCCTTTACAATTTTCAGGTGCTTCCTCCTTACCCCTTAAGCATAGGGTGGAGAAGGCAGGTGTGATTGTACTCATTTTTCAGATGAAAAACTAAGGTTTAGATAAAGTGAAGAATGTTCAAGATGATTCCAACTTAGCACTTTTGCCACAACATGACATGCTTTTCATCCTTTTATTTTTACAAGATTTTTACTTTTGTGTTATAAATTGCCTTGAATGGTGGGCTTTATTCCTTAAATGCCTTTGGTGTGACTTTTTTTTGCATTTGTAATGATGGGAGGACACTGGCTGGTTGATTTGTTTGGAGGAGATTGGAAAGAACCCTCTGAAAACCCAGCAAATAATCATGTCCAGTTAGATTTTAGAATTTTAAATATAGATGCATCTTTAATGATATGTCTGGGACATTTTTCTCAATGTGTTCATAATGTCCCTGACACAAATGGCCTGGGGACTAGAAAAAAGGTAATGGAACATGGACATATGGTCACAGACACCAGCTTAACAGTTTAAATGTCAAAACTATCTTAATGTATGATTCTAGGTAATGGTGAGCATCACCCCACTCAATTGAATTCATGTTTAACATTTGGCTAAACTCAGTAGAGTACAGATGTATAAAAAAAATCTACGTAGAGTAAGGCTTTAGCTAAAAAGCTGAAATGTAGAAGAGTAGGAATTGACAGATTTAAGCTTTTGATTGTTGGTGCTATCATTTCCACCATACCTCTTCCCAGAGTAGCAAGCAAAGCTCCTAACTTTCCAATACTTAGTGGCAAATGCAAAGTAGGCCTTTACTTTTCTACTTAGACCTTGAGATAGGCAAGTGTACCAGTCAGCTTTCCATACCAGACACCCACAACGCAAGGGAGGAGAGGTTTACTTGGCTCATGGTTTCAGTCCATGGTTGACTGGCTCCAAGGCAGGACAGCATGGTAAAAGGGCATGGTGGAGGGCAGCTGCTCACCTCATCATGGCTAAGAAGAAAAGCCAGCTGAAATGAGGCAGAGAGGAAGGAGTGAAGGACCAGATAGCCCCCAGTGTCATGCCCCCATGAGCTACTTCCTCTGTCTATGCTCCAGAGCTTAACAGTCAGCTGTGGGCTCATCGATGGTTAATCTATTGCCTCAATGCTGTGATTGGTGCCTTTATAATCCAAAGGCTGCTCCTGCAGTCTTTTAAACCAATCAATTTAAAAATTGAGGTTAATTAGCATTGTATGTAAGCAAGGAAGTTTCCAAAGGTTGTAATTTCAGTGAATTTGTTTCTGTTGTTAATTGACATTCTTTTACTTTTGTTGTGTGATTTTGAGCAACCCGTATAACCTTTGCAGTCTCCAATTTTTCTCATTGGTAAAATTAGACTAATGTTAGCACCCATTTTACAGAATTGTTTTGAGGATCAATGAATTGTTAGAACACAGTGCTTAGCTGATAGAAATCATTCAACACAGGTTTGAATTAAGAATATTAGTATAATCATTACAGACAAAGAACATCCAGCTGGTGTCTACTTCCATGGAAGTTAGGCTAATTTTGGCAACTTCTAGTTTAAAGGTTTCAGTCTCAAAGCATTCACTGAGGAGAGCTCTCCCTGTTACTAAGAATGTGGTGCTTCTGTTTCTAGTTGGGAATCCATAGGTCTCATCTGTTGGTGCTTTCAGCTCTTTAATGCTGATAGTCCAGTCACCTCTGCGATGTGAGTTGGGATAGAATTGGTTCCTAAGGGATGGTGTCAGTCTTTCTTGGTGGTGGTGGCGGGGGGTCCTTCTAGTGACTGGTTTGGGCCCTAAAATTTAGAGAGAAGATTAATCAGCAACTCTCCAGAAGGTACACTCAGTAGCCCCTTCTACTTAAACAATGTTAGATTGTTTACCTAACCTTTCCTATTTATGGAATGGGGATGCGATGCCTTTCTTACAGGCCTAGGAGAGTGAATGAGGTCACATATCCAAAGCACCATGTGGGCAGTGTATCTTACTTTCCATTCTTCCATGCTCTCATTCTGGCTGCTGTGAGTGTTCACTGTTTCCAACTAACTCATCCTGCCTGCTCCCTCTCAGGGCAGGAAAGCCACTTAGCGCAGGAGGGCACACACTGCTGATTGGTTTGGGGTACAAACGCCTTTCTTTGTCTTTACTGAGGGGTCATTCTGAGGTGCGGTGTATGTGCTAGAGGTCCTGGTGGGTAGGCTACAGCTAGACTTTACCTGGTCATCTTGCTGTCCCTTCCTACTGTCCTCACTTCCTGATAGGCTCTTCCTGAAGAGCTCACCTTACACAAATCACACTTATTGGCCATCGCAATTCCTGTGTCTAGAGAACCCGATTTAAGACACTTACCTAAAGGCCCAGGTTGAAATAATTTTCCATCTTTGACCACCATTGCTGAAGAAACTGATTAAATTCCTTTTACTATGTTGGGTCAGCTCAAACCTCCTCCATTCTGACATGAATCCAGGGAACCTTCTTGATTATCAGGGGCCTTTTACCCAAAGAAAGCCAGTCTCATGTTGGTTTAGAGGATGAACCTGCACCCACCTGTGATACCATCTTACTTCTACAATTCTACAGTTCACTACAAAAAGGACGGTTTCTAGAGCCCAGAAAACAATGTGTGAGTTTCGTTGGTAAGTGTGGTAGCCTGACTTTGAAATTGGCAGGCTTTGAGAAATAAATATCTTCAGGGTAAAACTGGTTGACATATTTCCACAGGTTGTTCTTTCTCCTCCCTTCCCTCTCTGGTTTCTCATAAAGTGTGTTCTGGAGGCTGGTAACTTGGAAGAAAATGAAGTCTTCTGGGGGAAAACACTGGGTTTAAAAACTGTCCCATGCAGTTCAAATATGTTTTAGGCACTGACTAGGAGACAGTGTGGACTTACTCATAATAGTGAGACGGGGAAAGGTTGCCGTCAGCAGAAAACTCCAGGGTAGCCAGGGATTGTGAGGCATAACCTGCAAGGGTGACCTACAAAGACTGCTTTCAATAGGCAGTTTCAAGGAGACTGTGAGTGGGCTAAAGAAGCTGATGAAGGGAGGACACGGTGTTGGGCATGAGGTCTGTGCAGAAGGTGTGGAGGTCTCTATGGACATTTCATTCGGAATCCAGTGTGGTTAGATGTAAAATCTGTCAGCATACAGGCAATGCCTGGAGAGGTCTGAGGGCACCAGCGCCAAATCCATTCATCTGCCAAGTATGGCTCAGCAGTATCCAGTGTCTTCTACCACTGAGAGTGCAGAGCTCCCTCGGGGAGTTTCTGTACTCAGAGGCTCCTGGTGACTACAGGAGTGGAACCCGGCTACTCTCCTCCGTGTAAAGTCCTCTTCTTAGTCTCTCTGTCCTAGTATAATAAAACACCTTAGACTGGGTAATTTTTAAGAAGAGAAATTTGTTTTCTGTAGTTCTGGAAGCTGAGAAGTCCAGAATCAGGGCAGTGGTGGATCTGGTTTCTGGTCAGGGCTGTTCTCTGCTTCCAGGATGGCACCTCTTCCCATGTCTTCACGTGGTGGGAGCAGAAAAGAGAGTGAATGCTATGTCCTGATGGAGGAGAAGAGCAGAAGAGAATGAATCTATCTCCTCGAGATGCCTTATGAGTCCTAGTCTCTTTCTGGAGATCTCTGTCCTCCGGACTTAGTCTCCCAAATGCCCACACTTATCACTGTCACATTGGCCGTTGAATTTCACATTCAGGCCATAGCCTTTCTCAGCATTCATCCACCTTGTTGCATATGGCATCCCTGCCTTCTTTCTGGTGGCCGAATGATTCCACTGTGTGTGTGTGCCATATGTATTTTCTTTATCCATCTATTAATGGATGTTTAGGTTGTTTCCACTTATGTGAAGTATGTAAAAATAGCGAAACTCACCGAAAGAGAAAGCAGAATGGTGGTTGCCAGGGGTGCAAGAAAGAGGAATTGGGGGGGGAATTGCTGTTCAAGGGCTGTACAGTTTTAGATATGCCAGATAACCAAGTTCCAGGACTCCGCTGTCCACCATTGTGCTTCTAGTTAACAATATTACACGGTACCCTCAAAAATGTGTGTGAGAGTACATCTCGAGTTTTACCACAGCTTAAAAGGAATGGAACCTGGAGGCACTGGGGCCTCAGATTCTCCTTCTGAGAAGGAGAAGTGAAAAGATGAAGCAGTAGGAAGAAATTCTAGGGCTCTAGGGAGGAGCTGGATGAGGGAATAATGAAGCCGGAAAAGGTTAAAAAAGGAGGAAAATAGGGAGAAACTGAGGGACCAAGGGTCACACTGAACAGAGGGCAGAGACAGTTGCCAAAACAGTAGTGAAGGAGTAGTAGTTAGGGTATCACAAAGTTTGCTGACCTGAATATAGATAACTACAGGTTAGAAGTCCCATTTTTGCATGTGTAAGTTTTTTCAACTTCCTCTTCACAACCTATGCAGAATGTTGTATGCTTATCAATTTCACCTCCTCCCTGTTCTGTGTCGAGTACTCTGTCCCAGTCCAGCTGGTTACTAAGTTGTTTTTCTCATAGTTTAGCAAAAGTTTAGTTAGAAAAGTAGGAGAGGATTAGGCAGGACTGGATGGGTGGGAGGAATGGAAAAGCTCCAGGCTTTAGGTTAGGGTTCCTTTGAGGTGCAGAATGTGAGCAATAGATAAACAGAAGGGAAAACCAAAAAGGCCATGGAGTGAATCCACTGCAATTTGTATATTAAGGTAGAGAAAGATTCACATGAAGCAGAAAAATCTGGTCAAATGGCAGAGAAGGAGGGAGGGATTAAGGGAGGAAGGGAGAGAGAGAGAGAAACACACCAATACTTCTAGCATAGCTGTAGGATAGGAAGATGAGAAAGAAGAATGAAAAGGTTTGGGGAAAGTTTTGCCTTGCTTTATTGACTAGATTTTCTCTAAGAGATGAAAACAATAATCTGAATTATTTAGGAATTATTTTTGTAATTCTTTCTTTGGTTGCTCCATGTACTTGAGACTGGGACATAGGACATCTTGAGATTTATCCAGGAATTATGTCCATGAGTACAGCATCATGTGGGTGTTGAGGGGCAGCTATCAGTTGGAGTCACCACCCAGTTTACGTATGCACACTGAGGGGCCACTCATCTGCCCCATGTCACAGGATTAGTAAGTGTAGACTCAAGGGTGGGGCGCAAATTTGTTGGCGTCTATAGATTCTGGGTTTTCTGCTGTCAAAAAAGAAGGAAAGAAGGAAGGAAGGAAGGAAGAAGGAAGGAAGTGTGGAGAGCGAAAGGTTGAAATAACCTTGAGAGACCTCTGAGTCTCTTGAGAACATAATGAATCCTGGATATGCAGCTGGCACAAAACCAAGGATGGTTACTTGTAACGAGAGTGGTTAAATAGAAAGAGTTCGAATGTCTGTAGTGCAAGGGAACGTTATTCCCGGAGTTGTAAAGATACATTTGACCTTTTCCCTGGAAAATAATTAGTCGCCGAATTATGTGCAGAGGAGGGGTTGGGGGTTGTGGAAAAGGTATATAAAGGGCAATAAAGTGGGAAGAGGGGTCTCTCCTCCGCCTCTCTCTCCTTTTTCTTTTCCTCAGAGGTTTTGTTTTTCTTTCATCCTCTCCCCTCCTCTCAGGTACTGTTCGACTAGTGACGGCTGGCACCGTCAAGGAAGGAAGGAAAGAAGAGCTCCAGATGAGGACTCACAGTAAGAAGCAACTTTCTGTGAGTTTGAGTCCAAAGGAGTAGCAGGCAGCTTGTAGGAGTCAGAAGAAGTGCCAAATGTCAAGCTGGCAGATGCGTAGCTGGAGTTGTCTTAGCAGATGATGAAGAAAATGAGCGGCATGCACCAGGCATTTCTCACTGTGTTATCATCGCTTATGCAGAGAAATATCTATCCCTCAATGAAAACAAAAGTCTTGTGGTTCTACTGATGCTAAAAAGGAAGAGAAGGGTTCAGGAAGATGGGATGGGTTCACCAATGGTGCTGTTGTTAGATAACAGTGGGAGAAGGGCAAGAGAAATCTCCTCCCCAGAAAACAGGATGGGATTGGGTTAGCGAAAGAAAGTACAATTTGTTATTTTTGACAGTGCAGGATAAGAGGTAAATTTTCTGTCATGCATTGCTTTTTGATGTTTAAAACTATCTTTAAAGTGAGAACTCTCATACGGGTTCAATAGGCTATGAAGGGTGATCGAAAAATACGGTGAATGGTTAAATTTTAAAAATTTATGGCAGTAAAAGACACCTTGCCCCATTAATCCCCTTACTTTGAACACACTTATGCTTGTTCTTGTCACTTTCTGAAGCAGTTCTGGAAGTCTTCTTTCATGTGCTTATGACATGCACTAAAAGACACGGTGAATGCTGATGCCAAGTGCCATCTAACAGAAATGCAGGCTTGTGAAGACATGTGCTGTCTCATCCACTTAATTCACTGGACTTGGCACTGGATGACATGTTGCTCTTTCCCAAAGTCACAATGACCATGAAAGGTAAATGTTTTGAATCCATTCGGGACATTGAGGCAGCCACAATCGCAGAACTAAAGACACTCAAAGAGGACTTCCAGAACTGCTTCAGAAAGTGGCCAGAATGATGGGATAAATGTGTTCAAAACAGTGGTGGAATATTTTGTGGGGTGTCAATAGCAATGTGTCTTTTATTGTAATAAATTTAAAAAATTTCCATATACACTGTATTTTTCGATCACATTTCATAAGTCCTGGCTTTGTCCTTTACTAAGTGTATGACCTTTGGCAACTTACTGTTGGCTGTCTGGGATCCTTGATTTGCACAAGACTTATAATAATACGACTCAATCAAGCTCATTATGACAAGTTATCTTATTTTGATGATATTTGTGAAAAGAGCTTTGTAAACTAAAAATCATTCCATAAATGTTAATTTTGCTTATAATAAAACAAAATTTTGTGTTCATATAGCATTGTGAATATTCTTTATGTACAGTAATTCTCATATTTATTCTGCCTAATTTTCTCCCAAACTGATGCCTTATAATTCATTTTTGTTGTGAAGTTAAGTGGCTCGCTTTAGGTCACCCAGTGAGTGTTAGCACCAATCTGTAAGCATAGTTCTCTGACTTCAAAGCTTTTGCCATTAATACAATATTGCTTAGAAATGGATGTAACTGGGGTTTGCTGATGCAAAAAAATATATTTCTGAACTGTAAAGAAAATAAGGAATGAAAGGCGACGCTGTAACAATTTGGCATAAATCTAAAACTGTGACTGTTTTCAGTTAGAAAGGAAGAAGCGTGTGCATGTGCGCCGGGTGGAGGAAAGAACAAGTAGCATAAACGTAAGACCTGCTGGACCAGCTGCTAAGGGAAGACAGGCCCGCAGCAGTCCTTATTTGGGGGTTGAGCTTACTGTGCAGCTCTAGGTTTGGAGCCTCATTTCCTTAGATGGATCAGGAGAGGCTGGCGGGTTAGTGCCTGGGCCGATCCACAGGACATGGCTCACCTGGGATGTGAAATTACTGAGTGGGACTTTCAAATAGCATTTGTTCCTTCCAACTGTGATTCTCAGTTATTCTTCCCCTCCGAGAAAACCACAGCCTTGAGTATAACACCACTTCGATAACACCAGCAAACTTGGCAATGGACTCAGGTAGATCGCTGTTACACATTGAATACAAAATTGTTGCAAAAGAAACCGAGTGGTTTGAGCAAACTGATCTCTAAACTGGGTCTTTTCTCCGAAGAGAGAAAAAAAATGGCATCTCTTGGGAAAGGGGGAAGCGAGATATGCAGCTCTGTGAACTTCGAAGGCACGGCGAGGACCGAGGACGGCGCCGTTTGGTGGTTGTGAGGATAAGGGGCGAAGTTGTGGTGTGAGCTCCATAGTCAGGCCAGGCGAGGCAGGCCAGGTGAGGGAGGGCAAGTGAGGGAGGGCGGGTGAGGGAGCAGGAAAGGGCAGAGCCGATGCTATGGTAAAGGCCGAGGTGCAGAGCGGGGTAAGGATTTGTCCGTCCAATTGAGCAGCAGGATGGTCAACATTGACCTCAGCCACTGCAGCTGGAGGGCGGGGAGGGGAGGAACCCGGCTCCAGAAAGCAGAAAAGGCGAGTAACAAATCCTCTTTTCAGATTGGCTGTGAAGGAACTGAGAAATGATTTGTCTTAGCAGATCTCCAGGGAGGGTTTTAAACCCGAGGATTCTCTTTATGCCATGAAATTTTCGGATGAGGAAACTAAGGTTTCATTCTCTGGATTTCCAGCCTCTGTAACCCCTAAGTTCAGTCCTTCTCCAAGTGCCCCCCGGCCCCCTTCCCTCAATGCTAAAATCCAGGAGAAAAATTTCAGAGTCAACTTTTCCCACCTCTTCTTTCCATTTCTTTCCCTTCCAAGGAGCTTTTGCTTGTCAATGGCTTGGCAGCCCCTGGGACCGTTGCTTGGGGCTGGCGGTACAGTGAGGTCGTGCTTGCATTAACTCTTCGGGTGTCCTGCCAGTCTCATTTCCGGTCAGTTCAGCAGCTCCTGGACAACACAGCAGTCTTTGGCCTCCAGAGCTTCCAAGCAGCGGAAGGAAGTGGTCTGAACTTCAAAGCAAGCTTTTGCATGGTGCTGTGAGTCCTGATCATTTATTAATGCTTTAATAGCTGTAAATGAATCTCAGATATACGTGGAGGCCAGAACTGGCTGGCGGTGTGGGAACAGCCTGCTCTTATCCTTGTTTCCTGGAAATTTAGAACATTTCCCGGTTTCGGTGCTCAGAACACCAGGGTCAATTTGTGGGTTATGGTTATTTTCAAAGCTTTAAACAGACCTAAGCCTGTTCTTGGCTGATCAAGTTATGCTATTTTATTTATGCCTTGTATGTTTTATAAATACTTCTTTGAAAATACATTTTTTCATTCCATAATTTTTAATTTTCAAAAGCAGCTTTATGGAGGTATAATTCATATATAACAAATATGCATTTAAAGTACCTGTTCCATGAGATTTTATGAATGTAACCGCTCATGTAACTACCAGCTCAACTGGGACAGGGGATAATTCTAGTATCCCAGAAAGTTCTGTCCTGTCCCTTTGCAGTCCCTTCCTCCCTATCCAGGGACCCCTGTGGATAAGATTCCTGTCATTATTGTTTTTGTCTGTTGTAGAAGGCCATATAAACATGCTTAGGCAGGAAGCATGGCTTTTTGTATATGGTTTCTTATGTTTAGCATATTTTTTGATTTTTCTTTTTGGTACTGGGATCGAACTTGGGACCTTGCGCTTGTCAGGGAGGCAGTGGAACCACTGAGCTAAATCTCCAGCCCTAGCATATTTTTTGTGTCAGTAGTTTGTTATTATTTTATTATATAATATACGTATTTATAAGTTTACCTAATTTATTTATATTTCTTTTGTTTTGAAATCACAGGCTTACTGGATGCAAAATACTCAGAGTTCTTATATAATTTATACTCAGATTTCTCTTAATGTCTTCCATAACTACAGTACAATGATCAACATGAGTTAAACACTGATAAAATATCATTAAATAAACCATAAACTTTATCGACACGTCTCCATTTTTTTCCACTAATGATCTTTTTTTTCACCTTTTTTTCTTGTTATAGGGCCCAAGCTGTGATATTGTATTGTGGTTGTGTTTTCTTGGTCTCCTCCAATCCACGATGGTTTCTACAGCTTTCTGTACGAAGTGACCTCAACACTTTCAAAGAGCACCCATTAGATCTTTTGTAACCTGCCTTTAGGTTTGGTTTTTTATGATGTTTTCTCATCACTGGACTGAAGTCATAAGTTAGGGGGAAGAATTTCACATAGCAGTGTGATGTGATAGCAAGAGGGAGTGATGTCAGTACGTCTCAGGTCGATCACTTGCTTAGGTGGTGTCTGTCAGATTTCTTCACTGTAAATCCTTATTTTTTCCATTTTCATGTTCTATTTTAGTAGCAAGTCTTTATGTCCAGCCTAGACTCCAGGTAAGGAGAATTAAGCTCTACTTCTAGAAGGAGTAACGTGAAAAGATTTTTTGGAAGTATGTTACACTTACTATAGTGCTTAATAAAATTTCCTGGGAGATAATTTGGGGCCATGTAGATAGCTACTTCTCTTTAAAGCTCAGTCCACTGACTTCTAGCATTTGTCTGTGAAATTTGCCTCCAGCAATGATTCCTTTTTTTCTAATGATTACTTTTTATTTTTTCATTTCTTCTTCACTTATTAATTAGAATTCTTCTGTAAGAGTTTTCCTTTCTCTTCTACTTACTGATTTGTTCATTTATATCAGAGTTGACTTATGGTTATTTATATTTTATTCTTTGGGTTGTGATCCAAGTGAGTGTTATTTATGGGATCATCCGAATAGTTCCTTCTCTTTCAGGTGACTCCTATGTTTTTATTTTTAATATATTTTATCACTTTCTTACTTTTTGGAACTAACTACACTATGCTTTAGGATCAAGTTCACAAATTATATTTTCACTGTTTAAGAGATAGAGTTGACAATTTCTCCATTGAAGTCAAGTCCCTTTTATGGGAGAATGGTATTTAGAAACCCAAATCTGGGTGCCAAATGTGTTTGTTACCACTAGGGTGTTGCAGACTCTAGGCTGTATCAGAAAACAGAGCTAGAAAATTATCTATCTATATATCATTTATCTATCATCTCTCTATTATCTATCTTCTATCTATCTACTTATCTCTCTCGAACACATACACATACATTATTTATGTATCTATCTGTGTGCACAGACACGGTTATCTATTGATATGCAGAGTCTTGTATACACACACAATACACATACCAGTGGCCATGAGGTTATACTAATATCTCTGACTCCAGTGACGTAGCACCACGTTGTTGATTCTAACATCTCTCCTTTGTGTATTTGTATTTTCTTTTTATAACAGCAAGAGGCTTGATTCTCATTATCTACAACTTGTGTGCCAAATTATTCAACCCTACACATTCTGGAAGTGGTTTCAGAATAGTAACCCTGAACTGTAATGCTGTAAAAACAAAATTTCCAATTAGAATTGGTGCTTGTTTACGGTTTTTGTCTTTAATCTTGTGTATTGTCAAAACGTATTTTTAAACAGAGATATTTAGGTCAGTTTATTTCTCCTCACCCTTTTCTGGTTGGGTTTTGTACTCATTTCTAATAAAATTCTTTCAGTTGTTAGAGTCTGTATTCCACCATTTCTCTCTACTGTTCTGGTTGAATTTTAAAAATTTGTATGTAGTAAAATTTACTTTGTGGATTACAGGTCTATGAGTTTTGAAAAATGTAGTCATGTAGCCATGCCCACAGTAACATAGAGAACAATCCCATCATTCCAGTGAGTTAATTATTCTTAGTAGCATTCCATTGAATAAATAGAGCATCATTTATCAATCCATTCATTTGTTGCTGGACATTCAAATTGTCTCCAGGCTTAGCTACTCTGCAAGAAGCTTCCATACACATTCTTATGCAAGCTTTTATGTGGACACATGCTTTCATTTATTGTGGGTAAATATCCAGAATGAATGGCCAGCTCATAAGGTAGGTATATATTTATCTTTTTAAAAAAGTCCTACCTACATCTTTTCCATCATGCTTGTACTGCTGTACATTCACTACCAGGAGTGGGATGAGCATTCTAGGTGCTTCACATTCTCCTCAACATTGGGTATTGTAAGTTTTAAGTGTTAACCATTCTAACATGGCTTTAATTTGTGCTTTCTGGTAACTAATAGTGTTGAGTGTGTTTTCGTGGCTTCTTGACCACACCTTAATCACACATGCAAATGCTTTTGCTTCATGAAGTCACATGATGACAGGCCGTAGAGATGAAGTGTGCACTTCTTTGAGGGACTGTTATTCTGTTAGGGATGCAGCATGGTCTGCTAATGTTTATTTGTTAAAAGACGTTCATGTTGTTTCCAGTTTTTGGTTATTATGGCTAAAGCTTCAGTGAACCTTCATGTGCAGATGTCTACATCACTGATGGTGAACCTTTTAGAGCTTTCAGTGATACAAACAGCCTGCCGCAGCATGTGTACCATAGGTTTGCCACCTCCGGTCTATATGAACATGTTTTACATCTTTGGGGTAAACGAAAAGGTTGAAATTACTGGTGGTATGTTTGTTGCATGTTTAATTAAAAAAAACCTTCCCAATTTTTCCTCAGAATGGCTATACTACTTTACCTTTTACAACTTACTCATACATGTTATAGCAATGTATGAGAGCTCTAGTTTCTACATATTTTCTCCAGTATCTGAGATTGTCACTCGTTTTTATGAGTCATCCTCACAGGTGTGTAGTAATGTCACATGTGGTTTTAATGTGCAATTTCCACAATGGATAATACAGAACATGTTTTTCCATATATACATCATAGCACATAAGCAAAGGCAAGAAATGAAAAGAAGTATGCAATCGTTTATTTATTTGGCCTCAGAATATAAACAGACTGACAGTAGATACAAACCACACCTTCCTTTCCCTGTTATTTTTACACTCCACTAAGTTTTCTGTCTTCCACATTTTCTATTGAAGTGGCTTGCAAGTAACTGGAGATTCAAACAGTGTTTGTTAAGTGAAAGATTCACTAGTGTCAGAGAAACATGGGAAGTTAGATTTCTCCTTTGGAAATATCCCAAATGACCATTCATGGATGGATTTCTGAGTGAAATGAAGAATGGAAATAAAGAGTAAGAACTTTGTATTCTATTTTGGTTTGAAAAAATCAGAAATGGCTAAAAAATGTAGACATAAGAGCTTTTTTTGTGTGTTCAAAACTAGTTTTTGCTATAAAACAAATCACCTGGACTTGTACTAAGAAATATGTTACTATGGTGCTCCCTAGTGGCTATTTCCAGAGCAAAGAACAGAACTGAGGTGGTATTCGGCATTTTCCAAAATGCAGACATTAGTGTTTTTGGAGTCAGCATTGACATGAAAATATGTAAGAATTTTTTTCTTTTCCCCAGGAACATTCAGTTATGCATAAAAAGTACATAATATTGGTTACAGAAATAAAATCTATGTTAAAAATAAAGCATACATACTACCCCCCCCCCCCATCTTGATATTTGCTGACAGTCAGAAAGCTGATTTGCTCCTCAGCTATACTCTCAGAGAGTTCAGAATATGATGAGCAGTGTAGATTCCTAAGTGGAGATGATCAGTCACGGGGGTAATTTCAGTGATAAGCATTTGTGCCACAAAGGAGCAGAGAGGGGAGCAGAGGGTTTGGGAAAGAGGAAGTGACCTCTGACCTCTGCTTCAAAAGATGCCTCCCCTTTGTCAGGCAGAGTAGTAAGATGGGCATTTCAGGGCAAAACCTTGGCAGGGAGAAAGGCAGGACTTACCGAGGAGTTCATGGCAGTGGCTTAAAACAGCAAGTGTGTCTCTTGAGGGAGGAGCTTGAACAGGGGTCCATTTAGGGCTTTGAAAGGAAAGATGGGAAGGAGAAGTGTACAGGGTCAGAGACACAAAGACCCGGGTGCACTCCTAGGGAATTGGGTTGGTATGCTGGGATGGGGATCACAGATAGATTTTACCCTGGAGAGTGGTTGGGTTTTGATTTTAGTGAGAGATCCCTGGTGTCGGCATGGAGGAGAGACTGAAGGGGGCATTAGTAGTGTAAATCTACTGTAATAATCCAAGAAGAGAATAGTGAACAGCATATCCAGAATATTACAGCAGAAGCAGAACAGGGGACAGAAAGCCTTGTGACACACTCAAATGGGCTTTGTAACCAACTGAATGTAGGAGATGGGAATTCTGGGATGAGAAAGCTATTTAGAACCTGAATAAAATACATCGACCAAGAGACAGTCTAGGGGAAGGAGGGGACTGGCACAAGGGGTGAGGTAATGATTAAACATAGAAAGATACTTTGGGAAAAGTTCAGTGTGAGACATCTATAGAGCATGTTAATAGTGAGAGATTTTACCTGAGTTGGAATTTGGAGTCTGGAATATGGCATGATTGAGGTGGACAGCGAAAATGTAGGGTCAGGGAGCTCCACAGTGATTTATGGATGTGTCACTGACTAGAGTGGGTCCTTTAGTTAGCAGAAAACTAAAGTTAGCCTTAAAACTAAACCTCTTTTTGTGGTGTCCTCAGTCTTAAAGGGCACTAAGATAGGTTGAGTAAACGTGGGGCAAATAGACAGAAACTCCCTACATGACTAACTCGCCTGCAGCCAGAGCTGAGAAGGCTGTGACCGGGTCTTACAAAATATAGACCAAGTTTTGTTCTATTGTTAGCTATCTATTGTGCATTTGTAAGCCCAAGTGAAGGGTCGCGGTTTTTAGCAAAAATCTCTTTTAAGTTCCTGACCAACTTAATAGAAAACACAAATCATACTTTCAATGAAAAGTAGGCAAAGGGACCAGAATTCTGCTCATCCCTGATCTTCATCATGGACCCTGACTGTGTCATAATGGTGTCAGATGGAATTTACGGAGTCTTTAAATGCCTGGAAATCACACACACACACACACACACACACACACACACATCTAAGTGTTATGCATTTGTGCATTTTAAAGATAATTGTTTCCATTTTCTGAGAGAAGCCAATAATCCAAAAGGATAAGAGAAACTGACATAAGGCAAGAAGAGAATAGGGTCAGGAGTAAGAATGTTAAAGACTGATCAATATTTAAGACATAGAGGAAAAACAATACAGAAGCCTGAGAGAAAGAGGGCACAGCTCTATGGGAACATCAGGCTAGGGTGAGGTGGAGTAATTAATTCCAGTGAAAATCTGTGGGAAGGAAGGAGTGGTTAATATGTTGAAGGTGCACAGAAGAATGCTCAAGCCAAAAGGGGGATAAAAGTGTGCATGGTCCATCATGGTCATTGGTCACTGGGCATTTATTTTATTTTTCTATGTGTAATACATGTTTGTGATATGTAACAATTGTAATCATCTTGGTGAATTAGCACATAAACATATCGAATCTTGGTCATTTTTACCCCCAGCCTACACTCTCCCACCTTCTTCGACTCCCTTCCTACCTCTACGAAATCTGTCTCCCCACGTCCTTTCATCTCTCTGTTAATTTGCCCTTTAAATTATTTTAGATTGAAGAGAGAAGAGTATCTAGGGAGTGCGATGGTGGAGAAAAATCAGAGACAGCCAAGTGTAGCCGATTCTGTGGATCATCTTATCTTGTTCTTTCTTCTTCCATACAGGTGAGGTCTGCCTCAGAGGACAGAGGCTGAAAACACTTCCCTACTTTCTACTGTTGGAAGAGGTGCCCCTTTGACTTAGATCTGACTGACATGAACCGCAGGAAGGTTTTCCCTTGGATAAGAAGTGGGCAACTTGTTCTTCCCCTCTTTGGAAGTAGTGTGTAACAATCTGAGTCCCAGAGCTGTGGCGGCCACCTTGCCCATAGTGGTGGCCACAAGGGATGCCCTTACTGACAAAAATTTGATCTGAGAATGGTAAGTAAAAGGAAGGAAAGAGTCTACATCTTCAAAGAGATTTTGTGCATCTCCAAGCTTCTTATGGGAATCAATGAGATCATATTTTGGGGGGGATCTTTTGCTTATGAATTGCTTCTTGAAGCCACAAGCTAGACACATAATAAGGTGAAGGAGAAAAGGAACATTTTTTTCTAAGAAGCTGTTATGACTTGTATCTAGATGTCCTTCCAGAGCCTTCTGTGGTTATAGGTAGGACTTTTTGGAGGTGGCTTGATCAAGGGTGTGAGATGCTGGGATCAAGGATGCCATTCTAGGATTGATTCAGTGTGATGCTAGGATTAAGGGTGTGAGTGCTACTGGACTAAGAGTGGGTAGCTTGAAATAGGCAGAAAAAGGGCTATTGTTGCTTTTGCTTGCTTGCTGCCTGCTGCCTTATGCCTACCCTGCCATGGACTGTTTCTCTTCTGTGATGCCTATCTGCCATGCCACCTTGCATTGGAGTCAGGCACCTATGGACTGAAACCTCTACAAACTGTAACACAAATAAACCTTTCTTCCTTTAACTTTGGGTGTCAGGTATTTTGTCTCATTAATGAGAAAAGTAACTAAGACAGAAGCCTTGGTGGGAATGGAAAGCAAGAAATGGGTCACTAGCAACCTGGCTACTTGAGATGATACACTCAGTGGAAGATACACTCAGCTTTTCAAACACACTTCCATGAAGTGGAGGAGCTGTTGGAGGGAAATATATTGGGAAGTTATAAACAGAAAAAATATGGTTAGAAAATCCACAGGAAGAAAAAATTGAAACCACAAACAGCAGAAGGGACATCTTATCTTTTAATAAAGATTGAAGAAAAACTATAAATGAAGGTATGTTTGGGATTGAGTGAGGAACAGAATTTTTAACAAAAAGAAACTTGTCCTGTGGTTTTATTTTTATTTTTTTGTACTGGGGATTGAACTTGGGATCTTGAGCTTGCAAGGCAGGTGGCAGAACCACTGGGCTAAATCCCTAGCTTCCTTCATTTTCTTGATATAAATCATAAGCAGCATAAAGAAGTAGTGAAGGTTGGAATTAAATTTACAAGAAGTAAAAGAGGGAATGGGTCATGAGGAGGTGAAAAGTTTTGCTTTGGAGCCTTGAACACTTACCTGAGAACAAAACCTGTAACATGACATCGATTCACCCTATTGGTAAATGTTTTCAGTGGCAGTACAATGAAAGATAAAGCAAATTGTTGAGCTGATCCAGGGTAGAAAATTAGCATAGTGAAAAAAATGATTGTGAAACTAAAGGTACTGGTAATAGGATGCTTAGGGATAGATCCTAAAGACTAAGCTCTTATGGGGAAAGAAGTGAAGTCAGGAGTTTCAATCTACTGATTGGTGGGAAAAATAAACCTAGTTAAAGAAGAAGATGATGAAAGAGAAGAAGGGTATAGATTGAGGGAATGTCGATTGACCTGTCTTTAGGTTTTGAGGGAGTTAGGTAGATATATGCTTATTGGTAAGGTTGAATCTTCCCATTCTCCCTTTGGTTTCCTTTGCCCACCCTTACTTCTTGAAGGCTTCCTCTGCCTCTCTCTCTCTCTCTCCCCTGCCAATCTTTTAGTTTTTTTTTTTTTTTTGGTACTGGGGGTTGAACTTGGAACCTTGCCCTTGCAGGGCAGGCACTGGAACCACTGAGCTAAATCCCTGGCCCCTCTTTTACTTTTTAATTCGTATCCTTGGGCCATTTACATTTAAGGTAATTATTGAAATGTTAGAGTCTAAGTCTTTGTTTTCTCTCTTTCCTCTCTTTTCTTCTTATTTATAGTATTTATAGTGTGCTTTTTAGTGCTTGTTTTCTTAGTGGTCTCATTCTGTGTATACATACAACTTATTATAGTCAATGGATCAACACTTTATCACTTCAAGTTAAATGTAGAAATCTATTTATGTCCCTTTACCTTCTCCATTTTTAAATACTATTGTCTTGATTATCTGATTATGTTGTAACCTTTCTTTCAATGATGAAATATGATGCATAAAACTCATGAGAGGAGGGATAGATCATCTGTTTGCATACTTCTTATTTTACTTCTTTCAACTGACTGAAATGTTAATTTATATTAATGGATTAACTCATAGTTATGTTTAAATTTAAATCACCACCCTCACACACCTTCCTTGAAGTGTGCCAGCAGTAACATCTGTTCTTTCAGACTCACACATCTTTCTGTTGAATGATATCAGGCATTTTCAGTCTTCTTATCTACAAAATCAAAAGGCTTGAAACAGTCTTGAGCTGGTCCCAGCACCCGGAAGGAAGCTCCCCCGCCGCCATCCCAGGCTCCTAGGGCAGAGAAGCTGAGCCAGTCCCAGAACCCAGAAGGAAGCTCCCCCGCTGCCATCCCAAGCTCCTAGGGCAGAGAAGGTGAGCCTCGTGGACACCAGAAGCACCCTACCCCACTGTGGAAATGAGAAAACACATAAACAAGTCTCAAAAACAAACTTCTGGATCTCCTACAGCAACCCCAAAGGGAAATGAGATGGAACAATCTGATACTCAACCACCTGGACTCTCTGAACTGGCAACAAAAGA
>NW_004624763.1:17562873-17589833 GCF_000247695.1 Heterocephalus glaber | reverse complement strand
GTCTATGAGTTTCATTTTGAATTAAGTGTGTTTCTTGTATGCAGCATATTGTTGGATTTTGCTTCTTGACCCATTCTGCTAGTCTATTTCTTTTGATTGGTGAATTGAGACCATTAACATTGATAGTTACAACTGATACATATTGACTCATCATTGTCATGAAGTTTTCTTTTTGCTGGATTCTTCCCCTTTACATTTAATTTCTTGTTATTCCCAATGGATTCATTCTGCTCAGCTTCCTGGGTTTGTGACCTCATTGTCTTTTCCTAGGATAATGTCTAAAACTTTTTGGCATGTTGGTTTGGTATTCATGAAGTTCCTAAGGTGCTCTTTGTTATGAAAATATCTTATTTCTCCATCAATTTTGAAAGATAGTCTTGCAGGGTACATCAATCTGGGCTGGAGGCTATTTTCCTTCAGGGCTTGGAATGTTTCACTCCAAGCTCTTATTGCCTTGAGTGTTTGTGTTGAGAAGTCTGCTATGATTCTGATGGGTTTTCCTTTGTATGTGATTTGTTTCTTTTCTCTCACTGCTTTTAGAACTTTGTTGTTCTGTTGGGTTTCTGGAATTTTCACAATTGTATGCTTATGTGTACATTTTCTTTTTTAGTCAAGGCTAGTTGGAGTTCTATATGCCTCACTTATCCATGTGTCAAGTTCTTTTCCCCTGCTTGGGAGGTTTTCTGCCATTAATTCTGTGAAGAGTTTTTTTTAATGTCATCTGCACTCTCTCATGTTTCTTCGTTGACTCCAGTCAGTCTTATGTTATTCTTCTTTGCATCATCTAGCAGCTGCTGGATTGATTTCTCATAGTCCCTTACAATTTTGAAGCAATTTTTCTTTTCCCATTCACTAATTGCAATCTTATCTTCTATATCTGAAATTCTGTCTTCACATTGGCTCATTCTGCTGCATAAGCTTTTAATGGAGTTTTTAATCTCCTGGAAATTTTTTTGTATCTGTTTTATGGATTCCATTTGTTTCCTATGTTGGGATACCATCATGTTCCTCGGCTCCTCTCTAGATTTATTAATCATGTCTTGCAGTATAAGCACAATCTCTGCTGATATGTGAGAAATTATTTCTGATTTCATTTTTTCCAGATCCTCTTTTGTTGTCAGTTCAGGGAGTCCAGGTTGTTGAGTACCAGTGTTCCATTTCATTTCCCTTTGGGCTTGCTGTAGGCGATCTGGACGTCTGTTTTTGAGACTTGTTTACGTGTCTTCTCCTTTCAATGTGTGTGGGGGGAGTGTGCTGTTGGCACCTGTGTGGCTCACCTCCTGTGCACTGGGAGTGGTGGAACGGCAGCCTAGAAGCCCCTTCCTCTATGCTGGGAGTGGTGGAACCACGGCCCGGAACTGACGTTGATCATTTTTAAAAAATGATCTGACCAGTTCAATGAATCTGTGTATAAAGCTCTGTATTTGCACCTTCTCTTCCCCTTTGAGTAGCCCAATCAAGCTAGTGCTGTGATAAGAAGCAAGTCAAATTTGTTGATTGGTGGGATATCATTTTAAGAGCTACTATCTGGATGACCTTTTTACATCTCTAACATTTTTTGGAGATGTTTATAGATACAGCTTAAATTAATATTTTTCTTTTTGGAATTGGGGATTGAATTCAGGGTCTTTGCACTGAGCTGCATCCTCAGCCTCTACCCTCACCATTATTATATATTTTTTAAAATTTTAAGGCAAGGTCTCACTAATACACTAAATTGTCTAGGCTAGACTACAACTTGCAATCCTCTTGCTTCAGCCTCCCAGAGTGTTGACACACGGGCAGGTCAGATGGACATAGAAAGAACTCTGGACAAATTTGATGACTAACATTGTGAAATCATCACCTGCTCATCCATGTTTGATGATTGTAAGATCATCACATGCTTATCTGTGTAGCCTGTACTTCAGAAAATGTACTGTACTACACCCTTATGAAAGCATTACTCACATTTACTTATGGTGACCTTGTCCCCTTTTCAGAAACAAAGGCTAAGACCCTGAATGACCTAGACCACCAATCAGGGAAACAGTTATGTTTAGAAACCAGCTTACCCCGGTAAGCATGAAGCACGTCTCATACTCATGGGCCATCCTGAGGGGGGTGCCCCCTGTCTTGTAGCTTCACTATGCTACTAAGAGAGTTACTCTTCCACTTTCTCTGTATTCACCACACTCTAAATATACTTTCACTTTGCACTATGCCAGTCTTGACTCCCCTGTTTCTCACTAAGAGCCCTACTTCTCCATTCTTTACTGGAGTGAGAGCAAAGATAGAAGAGAATGAGAGGGTCACTCAGAGATCCATCGCCAGACACAACCCTAAGATTACATCTGTATACCACCACATCTGACTTAAATAAATGCTTTAAGGCTGTTGGTTGTTTGCTAATCATAGAAGCAGAAGAAGGAAGAGGAGGATGAGGATGAGGATGAGGAGGAATAAAATCAGACTCTAGAATAGTAATGCCAGAGGAAATGCCCTGAAACCCTTGGAGGCTGGCAGTGCATCATGCTACAAAGATTAAGGACTTCAGAGCCAGGCATCCCTGACTTTGAATCCTCTCCTCTGTAAATGGGACAATAAAACTCATTTTAAGCCAGAAAGAAAAGGTTTTAAAAACAATATTTGCAAATGCAAACACTTGGTGGTTTCCAAGTGTTAATATGGATGGGGCTACAGAAGTTACTGAATTCAGCACCCTCATTTCATGGAAACAGAAGTCTAGTGGATTAGCAGGCAGGATATGGCTCATTTTCCTGACTTTACTACATTGCTTCCCAATGTAGTCTTCCATGTTCCCCCTTGGTTGAAGAGGTATGGCAAGGAATGTGTGGAACTTGGTGGGTAGAATTTGGGGTAGGTCTTGAAGGTTAAAGAAAATTTTAAAAGGCAGAGTTGAGGGAAGGATGACATTCCATGTGACACCATAGCACGAGAAGGGTCGGAGCACAATGGAAGGTGAGTCCTCCTGCCAAAGGGAGGAAGAGCAGCGTGTGGCTGCTCTGAATATACCACGGGGGTGGGCTGGGATTAGATTGTTCTCTTAATGAACGAGAGCTTTTAGGGAGACTTCTGAAATCCCCACCTCTGGGTGCTCTGCAACCCTCCACGTGTCTGTTTAGGAGCAACAAGAGCCCCTTCCTTCCACCTGGCTTTTGTGGCTCACACAAAGCCAGGAGTCTGGACTGCTTCAGATGGAGCTCCCTGGCGTTTCCTTTCTCTGGAATCTCTCTGGGGTTTGGGGGGGACACAAATAGTGGGGCTCAGCTAAAAAGCATCTACTTCTATGCACATGGTGAAAATGGTGAGCAAAAGAGAAAGGTGTAAAAGGGTTAGAAAATCTGGCCTTGGGAATGGAGTCTAAGGACAAATTCATATGCCTCACCAGACTGTAGGCTTCATGAGGGCAGGGGCTGCATGGGCTTCATTTCCAGCTCCTTTCCCAGCATGATCCTTGGAATGTGTACATGACCAGTGCACACTGCTGGCGCTGACTGACTGTGTAGTGGAAGCACAGAGGAAAAGCACTGTTTCAGTTGCAGTGGCAGGTGAGCTCTCAGGACCACATTTTTTTTTTTGCTGACAGTTGAGTGGTTTTCTTTGGCAAAGGGCTGCACCTGATCTCTGTGCCTTTGGTTGAGGCTGCTCCTTGGGTGCCGACCAATATTTACAGCACAGATTTCCCACAGTTTGGTAGCAGCTCATTTATCCATTTGTACTTTTTTCCCAGCACTGGGGATTAAACCTGGGTGGGGCCTTGACACTGAGTTAATTCCCTAGACATTTAAAAATATATACATTTTTATTTTCAATCAGTGTCTTGCTGAGTCACTAAGTTGCCCAGTGTGGGACTGAATGCATGATCCTCCTGCCTCAACCTCTCAGAGTGCTGGGATTTCAGCCATTAAGACACCATGCTTAACTTCAAATTTTTGAGCACCTAACACTTGTTTCTCCAACTGGAGTACATAGAGGCCACAATTTGGGCAGTGAGGTGGAGGTGTTAAATACCCAACCTGCAGATTCAAAATGTGAGAGTCAGATCCTGGCATTACAACATAATAGATTTGTGGTCCTTTGCAAGCTGTTTGTCTCTCGAAAACTTTATTTTCCTCATCTATAATTTCACAATGAAAGAGTAGGATTATTATAAGAACTAAAGTCAATGAGGTAATCTATGAAAGCACTTTGCATAGTGCCTGGGTTCTTATAAGCTCAATATATGTTAGTGTACTTCCCCCCCCTTTAAAAGTCTTCTTTCTAAATTTCTTATATTCTAAAATTAACATTGAGAACTCTTTTGCATTTCAGAAAGTAATGTGTCTGACAACAGATGATGCGTCCTAGGCCCACTGACAGAATGATGCATAGACTAATAGTACATCTTACAATCAGCAGCACCTACAGTGAGATAAAATTTGAAATTACCGTTATTTTTACTGCTAATTTGACTATGTGAAGTATGAAAGAAGATGCAAGAGACTTCATGTAAATATGGTGAATTTTTTTTCCAGAAACATGTTTCACTTGAAGATTTAGGTAGGAAAAGTTGAATACTCTAGCCAACGCAAAAATTTAGATTTTATTTTTTGGTACTGGGGATGGAACTTGAGACCCTGCGCTTGTGAGGCAGGTGGCGGAACCACTGAGCTAAATCCCCGGCCCTAGATGTTATTTTTATATTCAAACGTGCATGGATATCTTAAGTAGAAGTCACAATTGACCTGAATTTTTAAAAGAAAATATGACATTCCACATCAACTTTGTCCTGAAACATCAGGTTTCTGTAGCTGGTCTTTGAGATAACAAGAGCTCAGGGTGTTGACCTGTTTGAAATCAAGTGCTGGAAAAGTTTGAGAAGCAACATGGGAAGCAGTGGGGAGAAAAACCAAAGGAGGTCTCTGGGATGGTGGAGTGAAATCGAGTGGGAGCTAAAGGTGGAAGTGAGGAACAGAGATACAGCGCTGTGGCTGCAGTGATAGTAATTGTCCCAAGTCGAAGATCAAGACCCAGGAGGAGTGCTCAGCCCTACTGGGGACAAAAGGATGCTGGTCAAGAAATCTTCTTAAAGAAGGTGAATTTCAAGTATTTTCAGGACCGCGATATGAAATTTGAGGAGATAATGTAGTTTTGCTCTCCTTTTGGGGGACTGGGATGCTCTCCAGATTAACAGAGAAGGCCTCACTGAGCTTTCGGCAGAACTAGAACTTCCACTTGCTTGGCCTTCCCGGGCCAAGGCCTTCAAGGGTCTCGTGGAGGCCGGGGTTCATCAGGAGGAAGCTGGGTCAATGCAGAGCTTATTGACCCACATTTAACCCAAGCTAAGTACTCTGTAACCTCTTCCAAACTTCTGAATTTATGTTACAAACAGAGCCTGCATTTTGGATTTTGCTCATAAAACATAACTCCAAGGATTATAAAATATTTATTCCAGGCTCCTTCCAGAACTGGGAAGTGGGGAAAGAATAGTGTTCCTTCTGTGGAACCTTGTCATTAGAATGGACCTCTCCTGTTTTTGCAGAGTTCCCTGGCTGCTGCTCAGACTTTCATTTTCTTGTCCTAAGGAGAAAGAGCCACATCCTTTAGGAAGACTGGTGCGACACTGTCACCCGAACCCTTTACACCTCCCAATTATGCCTGCAACAGTTGGTTTAAAGTACCAGTAATTTACAGCCCCCCCGCTGGAAGCCTGGAGGGAATTCTTCATTGTTCAGAGTTCAGCAAGTGCCAGCAGTGTTACTGAAGTGGTAATTGAATTTCATGAACCCTCTGTGGTCATGTCAGCAGAGAAAGGTCTACAAGAACCATGTGAGGTGGATATGATGAATACATTTCCAATAATAATGGATCTTCAAACAAGCTGCATAGCATGCAGCCAAAAGGACATACTGGTTTGATGATTTGACTGATGATATTGAGCACTGTGGAGTGAAACATGTCCAGAAACAGCGACGTGCACCTACAAGGAAGATATTTGGAGAGAAAATGAACCACTGCTCAGAAATCTCTACCAAAAGTTTTTTGATAATCTCATCAGGTACAGATGTGTGTATGACAAATGTCTCCTCGTGTTGTCAGAAATGTCCTCGTCCTGTTGCTAATTGAATCTTTGTGTGGAAAAATCCCCAAATAATTTCTGATGATAATTTGCAATGAAATGTACCTTATCACTATACCGGGAATTCAGTGCTTTCAAATGATCTCAACAGTCTAACTACTTTGCGATGCTTTTGCTAAAAGGGAACATTTATAGTTTGGGAACATAGCACAAAAATGAGAGCTGTTGGAATTGTTTTGGTTGCTGAAAATATACTTGGCCTCCGTAACTGTGGCGCTGTGAAAAGGAAAGCACTTTAGCTCCCAACTTAGCAGACCCTGAGTTGAGCCCCATCTCCTGCA
The DNA here is from genome assembly GCF_000247695.1 of Heterocephalus glaber. The sequence continues at coordinate 17,583,431 of NW_004624763.1, read as the reverse complement.
TTTGCTGTGTCCTTAATAGGTCACTGACTTCTCTGAGTCTCTATCTTTCTCTGTAAAAATGAATCAGCAACGCCTGCCTCTGAGCACTGACTCAATAAAACTAGGGGCAGCGCTTGGTTCTGCTAAAGCTTATTAACAGCTGTCATCTACAGGCCTACTGAGTGCCAGGCACAATCAGAGGCTCATGAGCACACATTAACTTAGACCACCATGCAGTTAGGATTTAGGCTGATCAACCCATCCCAGGTGCCTGGGACAGAACTGATTTTACAACCAGAAAGTCCTGAGTTTCCAGAACCAACTCAGACAAGGAAAAGTAGACTGGACCTGTTGGTCACCCTATCGTTTCCTAGCCACAAACACTGAAACTCGGGATTGTGCGTATCACTTCGTACGCCACATTCGAGAAAGACCAAACCCAGTACTCAGACCCAGGCTGGCATCACCCTCCCGCTGTGTTTTCTGCAGTCTGATCTCTGTCCACCCAGTCAAGATCGCTTTCCTTGCTGTATTACTAGGATGTCCTGAACTTTGTGAATATTTGTACATGAGACCACATTCCCCACCCTGTAATGGTAATTTCTGGAGGGGGTGTGTGCATCTGTGTATGTTGAACAGTGAGGAGTCGAGAGTGAACCTGAAAATTTAAAAACCTAACATTCATTTCAAAGAACATTCTATCTTTTGCCAACACACAAGCCCTCATTCTTTCCTTTATTCATGAGTTTGACAGGTTTGTAGTGAGGTCCTGCTGCATGTTCGGGATGCAAACACCGAGACGAGGGTAGGAGTTGCTCATGGTGGGATGCAGAATCAGCCGTGCAGTCGAGTGCGAGCCACGTGGGTCTTCTGTACGGCTGCAGGTTTAGATCTGGCAGCTTTGTCTCTGGCACCAGCTGCTTCCCCTGACCCAAAGGCTTTCTGTCTTCTTTATTATTCAGCCCCAGTGTCACATTTTCAGGAACAAATTCTCAACTCTCTGAAGCTAAACTAGCTACCTACAAATCCTCCATGTCACCTTGGATTATTTATTCCCTATCTGATATTTATTCTTTCCACTTATTCTCTGCCTTTTGCCTGCCTTTCTCAACAGGGTGTAAATACCAGGAAAAAGGCACAACCTGTTTCTCTTATTCTTTGTTTTATTCACAGCTGTGTTCTCAGAACCTAAAACAATGCTAGGCTCACAGAAGCAATCAGTAGGTATTTGTTGAATGACTAATACAGATGAATTTAGCATTTTGGGCACCGGAAGAGGAAGTTAGGGTCACAGGTTCCAGGGTACTGTGCTTGGAGGATCATCGCAATTCAGCCTTCATTTTCTTTCCTGGTTATAAAGATATTATATTTTCAGAAAGTTGGTAAAGAAATCATAAAAAAGGAAACAATATGAGACTGACCTGAGATAATCACCAATAATATTTGCTGCATTTCATCTCCTAGGTCTCCTTTGATTAATGCTCATGGATATTTGTTTTGAACAAAAATAAATCACTCTCCACAGTTCTACCCTTTTTTGTGTGTATTTTCTTGCAATATTACTTCTTACACTTGCACTTTAATGATCATTTCTCATCATAATATATATAATATCTAGCCAAATTTATCTAGCCAAATCTATATTGTTGGATCTTTAAGCTTTTCCAATTGTTTTTTTTTTGCCATGATGAACAACATGGTGTTGATGAGCCCCAAAGATAGATACTTCTGACCCATAGACCCATGTGGTATCTTTTTACTTTTTGGTACCAGGGATCAAACTTGGGACCTTGTGCTTAGGAGGCAGGTGGCGGAACCACTGAGCTAAATCCCTGGCCCTGTGGTATCTTTAGATGCAATGAAAGTTTGAATTCAGAATCCTCTAGTTTTACTTTTTTTTAAAGAGTTTTTTGAATAGTAACTAGGGACATGAAGAACATGTACTCCATAGGCCATCTTGCAAATGAACAATGTATGTAGATAAAGCACTCTGCACAACATAGGAGTGCCATACATGTTAGACACTCTTTATGATCATTCCATGCAAATAAGCTCCTAGAAGGCCATTTTGTTTTCTAATTTACTTTAAAAACAAAAACTAGATCTACAGAAGGATAGGAAGGGGGCTACATGGCACACATCAGGACCAGGGTGATGCTTGCTTTTCCTTGTACTTTCAGTCCCTGGTTGGTTGAATCTGCAGATGCAGAACTGCTAGGTATGGATGTGCAGCTCTGTGGTTCCCCTGAGAATGGACTGACCCAGGCAGGGTTAATGGGTTCAGCTGGGAAATTGGGAGGCCAGGAGCCTTTTAATGAGATGAGGAAGTCCAGGAGGTGAGTCTTGCCGGGTTAGACAAGAAGTTCGGATTTCAATCCATAGACGTGTGGTGGTTGTCTGGGGAAAGATGATCAGGCCAGAAGGTGAGGTTGGTATGAACGGTGTGGAGAATGGGCGAGGCCTCGGCAAAGGCGATCACCTAACAGCAGGAGATGTCTTTTGTTTCCCTTTCGAGGAGGAGAAGTTATGAGCTCGCCCCGAAGAAGCCATCTGGCTTTCAGTAGGTGCTACAGATCGATGCTTTATTTAATTCATAAATTTTTATTTTCAGTAAACAACCATACCAACCTTGGAAGCACAAAAGTAGTACCAGAGTCACAGATTGATAACATCATGCTTTTTAGGTCTTATCCGACAAGTAGAGACATTAAAAAGAATATTTTACAAAATGCATAACTTACATTTTCATAAATACTTTAAAGGAGATAAAAATGGAACACATGGTGACATTGGAGGAATGAATAGCCTTAATTTTGCAGCCTATCTTATAAGCCTGACCTCATAGATACATGTAAGTATGTTTATGTTGTTTGTGTTTTCATAATTAGAGCCCAAGGATGAATTTGGGACATGTCTAAATACTATAAACTCTCACAAAATTTGTGATCTTTCGCCATCACAATCATGTTGGTTTTGTCTCCCTTTTTCTTCAAAATTCCACATAAAGCACATGGGAAAGTCATCAGAGGTTGTAATCAGTGCTCTGAGCCTCAGTTTACTTACTGATGAGAGGATCCCTGCTGATCTCTTTTGCTTCTGCTGAACTAAAACACTAGTGAGCCTCACAGCCTGCAGTATACAGAGGTGCTTGGGCTTTGAGGGTCCAGTCATTTAGGCATTGGGAGTTTCTGTTGAGCTTCTTTCTAGAGGAAAGGAGTCAGTTTATCTGAAGTGGAGGAAGTACATAACCAGTCACTTAATTAACAAATGCCTCACTGCTGTAGGTACAGCACATTTCCTAGCATACAGGTGAATAGAATAACAGCTTCTGGACTTCATGTTGAAGAGTTGTATGTTTCTTGGGGTCTTGGCCTTCAAGTGCAGAGCTGACCTATGCCTGAAGGAAGCCCAGTGGGAAACCAATAAGCTAAACCCCAAACATGGTGAAATATTTGTATGATGACATGTTCAGTATGGTCCTAGACTTCACCATGTCATTTACTACAGTGACATTTTCTGGGAATTGCATTAGTGCACGACAAAATAGGATGAGTGTCACGTGATAGAGTCTACAAAGGAAATCATATATCTGACTTCTTAAATTTATAGAAATTTGCATTTGTAATAAACATCACAGGAAAGTAAGTCATTCCTAAGCCATATCCTGAGCTTCCCTGGATTCCAAGTTTACAGTGGGAATACCTTTCATTAAACAAAAGACAGATACATGTGAGCTCATATGATCACAGAAAAATACACAGCACTCAAGTATTCAGCAATGGGTCTTCATTTTTCCTCTTATATTCATTTGATGGGGGGTCAACAGCAGCTAGTTTGCCACTGCAGGCGTTTCTTATATTTCCCCTCCACTGGCCTTCAGCTCCGGCTGCTGGAGGAAAGCCTCATTGTTCTGGGGGCAGTTGGTGTGGCAGGTGCAGGTGCTGATGACCATGACTGGCTTCTGGACGGCCTGCCCTGGCGAGCACTGGAACTCCACCTGGACAGTTTTGGTGTTGTGGGGAGTGCAGCACCGGCCGTCGCTGCAGACCCCGCAGAACCTGGGCTTGTAGGTGAGCAGGCTGGTGCAGTTCTCGTACCGCAGGTGGATGGCCTGCAGTGACTTCTTTGTGCGGAGGCACTTTTTTCCCTTCTGAGAAAGAAGGAAAGAAGCGATGCATGGAATGGTTATCATTTTTCTGAGAACTATTTTACGGGCATGGGAAACCTTCTAGTTGCCCTCCGAGTATCCGCTGGTCTTACTTATTTGCTAAAAGAACATTAATTCGTTGGGCTACGTGGTCACTAAAGAGAGCTCCTCCCCCAGAATATCTAAGAGCTTGGAATGACCTGTGACAAATCTGTGGTCAATGATAATACAAACTGAAAAGAATTTGAGAACTCCTTTGCCTTTTGAGCAGGCACAGTTCTTTACTGCTTCCTATATTCATTTTCTTTCCTGCCTGGAATGTGAACACGGTGCCTAATTGTGTGTAATTATCTTTTGACCTTGAGGGCACGAAAGGGAAAGGACATGTATGATAACAAAACCTATCTTTGCGAAACTGCTGTAGCAAGTTTTTTTTGTTTTGCCAAATGTCTTTTAAGTGTTACAAAGAGAAAGGGAATAAATCTAGAAGGAACAGCTGCCCAACTTTATAGATCAGAAGATATTTAGTATTTGGATTTGTCTGATGAATAGCCCATTCCTTCTATTGTACGACGACCTCGGGAAATTATAAGACAACGGGACGTAAGGTTCTTCTCCAAGAAGAGCAAGTAAGTAGAGAATTTAGCGAACAGACAGTGAGGAGCCTGGACAATGATGATTCAGCAAAGAACCGTCTCATTTCTCATTTTGCTGCACTTCTCCACTCCTTGTTTCCGAGGCACAGCCTATAGCTGGTTATCGGTCAGGTTCAGGACCTTCCTGAATCAGAGGCACACGAACCCTGGTGTGCATCAGAACCACCTCACGGTCTGTTGGGCCTTGGGTCCAAATCTTTGCATTTAGTATTTACGCTGTGGCCACAGATGTGCGCTTCTTATAAGTTCTGAGCTGCTGCCGCAGGGGCTGGCCTCTAAGAACTACTGTCTCAGGGTTAAGAATCTCTTGGAAGTGAGGAAGAAAGACTATTATGCTAGTACTCCCTGTACATTCCAAACATATTTCTAGAACCTTTAGGAGATATGTGCACTATAAATAAACAGCTAAATATACACCTTCCGGTATGAAGTGGGGTGCAAGAAAGAAATACAAACTTTGTGAAAAGAAACAATAGAAAAAGCCCAGTTTTACAGACGTGAGAGCAAAACCTTACTTAGTAAAGAAGTTACTGTGCCCTTGAAAATATTTTAAAGCTTCTTGTTTCTCCCTTTTTCTGTTTGCATGTTTCATGTTTTAATATTTAACACAGATTCTTGTCAACCCTGACAAAAAGTTAGAGACCGGAACACCCCTGCGGTGTGTGTGTGTTGTGTGAATGTGTGACTGCTTGTGTGGGTGAACCTGAGCACCTATGTTATGTGCTTTTCCTGGGTGGGTGAAGGCTCATCTTCTAGGGTTTGGTCTTACAGCAAAGGTGTTTCTAAGGATTCTTTCTAAATTGGTAGAAGAAACATAAAGTTAAGATGGGCTGGAAGAAATCCTAGAGCTAAGTGGCCATTATATACTAATATGACCACTAGGATGTGTATTTTCCCAGAAAGACAAATTTTAAGAGATGATGACTAATGTTAGCATTGTACTCAATCCATGCTCAGCTTAGGGTTTAGTCACTCTACTTAATCCTCACAACAAGCTTGAGGTGTATACTTTTTTTTCTTGATAATGGGGAATGAACTCAGGACCCTGTGCTTGCGAGGTGGGTGGTGGCACCACTGAGCTAAATCCCCAGCCCGAGGTGGATACTTTTAATGACCCCATTATATGGCAGCAAGTTGAGAGAATCACCCAGGACCACACAGCTAATTCACTGTGCTCGAAGGTCCTGAAGCCAAGTTGTATGGCTCTGGAATGGTCCCCTAAGTACAGGAAGGGGACGCTGCCTTGGTGGAGATACGTAAACCTTGAATTTCCAGGGGGCATTTTATTTAGGCCTTGGGTTTGTACAAGGGCCCGTATAATGGCTCAGTGTGGCGGTTGCATTTCTGGCATGGGCTCTGGTAACGGGGCCTGAGATGTCACCAGGGGCCAATCAGAGCTTCTGATCTCCATGCCTTGCACAGAGTTAACACAGTCAGTTGACAGAATTCCAGCAAAAGAGAAAGAAATGCACTGTTTAATTTGGCTCATGATGCTTTATGCTGGCAAATGGATTATTTCCACCAAGCTATTAAAAATAAGGACAGTCACTCCCAGACACCTATTCATGTATTCATGACCAATTGTTTACCTCACAGCAGGTCGGGAGCTGGGCATTGTGGGCTGAGTGAGGTGGATGCAGCTCCCATCCTGCTGTCTCACCCAGTGTGAACTTAAGCTCAGGGGTGAAGGAAACTGTACCCTGAATCCCCCCTCTCTAAAGTTGTCCATGTCTTTCAACTTGAAGCCAAAAGTTCTCTGGGAGTGGAAGGAGATTTGTCAGCCATTCTTGATTAGGGAAAAGTATTTTAGTTGCCTGGCCTATCCTCCTTCCTGTGGATCTGCTGTGAGTTGCTTGGTATTTAAATATAGTGCATTAAAAAGGAAAACTGGAAGGCACTCAGCCTGGATTTGGGAATCGCTGTGTCTTTTCTCAGGAGTGAAACACCCTGCTAGCCCTGACCTCTGAGTCACCTGGGGCCACGGGGACTTTGGAGGGCTGGGCTCCAGGGAGTCCAGGCCGCTACCCTCCCGGGGTTTCCTTCCAGGTCCTACCTTCTCTGGGGGCTGCTCGGGCTCTGCTTCACAGGGCCGCACCATGCAGAGCCGAGTCTGCTTCACCATGTCACACTGATGGTTCCTGTTGGTGACCCGGCTGGAGAGGCCCATGCCGCAGCTCCTGGAGCATGCGCTCCACTCCGTGGTCTGCTCAATGCAGTTGATGCTGGAGTCGGAGACTTCGACTCCCACTGTGGCTTCTGGCCTGTAGGCTACGGGAGAGGAAGAGAGAGCTCTTGGGTAAAATGCGGGACCTCCAAAGGTGGTCCCTTAGCCAATGTTAGAAAGTGGATCTTGTCCAGTTCTGCATCCTGTGTTCCAAGGGCACAGAATTGGATTTATTTACAAATCCCAAACAGGAAATGCAAAGCTGACACATCATAGGATTTGAAACCATCGTTGTGTGGGATGACTGTTCACCTGGCCCTAAGATGCTTAGGACAACTTGCCTTTAAGAAGCTCAGTAGCTTTAGGAATACGGAATGGTGTAACACCACCAACTATTCCATAAGCTGCTGTGCTTTCAACATGTGATTTTGGCAGTGCTGGAGATTGAACCCAGAAACTTGGGCATGCCAAGCATGTACTCTACCAAAGAGCTATACCCTCAAGCCTTCTCAACATGGGATTCTATATATAAAAAAGATTATGATAAAAATTTAATTTTGATGAATAAATAGAACTAGCCAAGTCAAAATAGCTGTAAAAGTAATATTTTTTTTCACTAGGTAGAGGCTGTTACACACACACACACACACACACACACTTCAGCTCTGGTTGCAAAATATTCTGTCTCAACACTTCATATACAGCGCATGGGGATATCTCTTCTACGTGGCAGTTTTCCTATCTGTAAGGCATGGCTGATGATTTCTGACCTCAGAAAGACTGTAAAACTTGGGGTGCTCCCAATATAAATAATCTGGCTGAAAATGGTATGTAAAATATTCTCTACTGCCTTTTGCGATCCCCCCAAACTATGTCATTTATAAGATAATGCAGAAAGAATGACAGGTTCTGAAGTGATAGTGGAGCCTTTACTGGTGCTGTGACCACACCTAGTGTTGTTTCTCACCTGGAAGGGCGAGGCTTCCCAGAGTCCCCTCCTCATTTGGGCCACAAGTCCACTTCTCACAGCACTCTCCAGGAACCGCCACTTTCCTGGGAGCCGGGCAGTCGGGCCCGGGCAGCAGCACGTCCAGCTGGCAGCGGGGCACGCAGCCGATCTGCCCATCTCTGCAGGTGCAGTGGTACTGGCAGTTGGGCTCGAACTTCTCTCCGCTTCGGTAAATGACCCCGTCGAACACACAGTTGTCTCCTTCTAGCGCTGAAAGTTTGAGGGAGCGGGGCGGAGAGGGGAGAGGAACAAGAACACGAAGCATGGGAGGAGCCTTGTAAGACCTGGAGGACGCGTTCCAAAGCCGGTCCTTTCCAGTCCGGGTGATGAGGCTTCCCCTGCACCTCCGGGGGAGAGATGTTCTCCCAGAGCAAGGGGAAGGCCCCAGAACCGTCTGGCTGCCACCTTCTCCTCGACCTTTGCATGAGGAAAGGTACACTGTAAACTCCCTATACTGCCATATAAATAAGCCGGCTCGTTAATGACTTTGAGATCCCCCAAACCTTTTCCAATTATAAGATGGAATAACAGTTGTGAAGTGACACTCCCAAGCCCACGTAGCTCTTGTTGCCAAAGATAAAGTCATTTTTGCAAGAACCACCTTAGATTCTTCTACTGGGGTAGCTTAAACTTTAAAAAGAAAAAAAGTGCAGTTCATACTCTCCAAATAGATTAACTGTTCAGACTGGGACCAGTTAGGGTTTCTTGGCACTGAAACGCAATAAATCATCAAGATTCTGGTGCTCAGGGAGGGTAGCAGGGGCCGCCTCCGCTGCAGTGGCCTGCCTCAAGGGAAATCGATCCCGAGTGGATTAAACTTCAGGAGCCTGGATTGGCTGGCTGCCCGCATTTTATCCTTCTCGTCGCCCAGGCAGGGGTTACATCGTCCCCTTCAGGAGACCGGGAGCTGCACTTGGCTCCAAGCGGACAATTACAGGTGTGAAAGCAAGCCTGTGGGGGGCGCAGGGGGCAGGGACGGAGCGCTGAGTAGCCCCCAGCCGCTGTGCCCCCAGGTGTCCCCTAGAAGTGCCCGGAGGAAACAGTGTCCTCGCCCTCCACTCTACCCTGTCTACTAGGTTCTTATCCAGGAGGCAGGTGGTGGACGCTTCTCTCTCCCTACACGGGCAGGTTTCCTCTCTGGCTTCCGGTGCTCCCAGGACCAGGCGTGACCCAGACGAAGAAGCGGCCCTAACCTCCAGGCCTTATCGCGTTTGCGATCACGACTTGGTGGGGCACTGAAGAGGAGGGAGGGAGGGAGGGAGGGGACACGCGGGCCGCGTTACCCATGCAGACGCCGGTCTGGTTGCGCGGGTCCGCGCCGCGGTCGCAGTAGAGCCCGGCGCTCGGGTCGCAGGGCGCCAGCTCGGAGCAGCTCTCGCCGCGCTGGCGGGCGCACGCGGGGCAGCAGGCGCAGCCGTCCAGCACGGCGCGCACCCCAGGGGCGCAGGAGGGTGGCGGCGCGGGGCACTGGCGCGGGCACGGGGAGGGACAGCGCGCGGTGGCGGAGACCTGGGAAACGGGGCGAGACAAGGAGACCCTCAGCCCTCAGCCGGGACGCGGCGGGCGGAGCGGGCCCGGGCCCCCGGGGCGCGCCCCCTACCTGGCCCAGGAGGTGGAGGCTCAGGACGGCCAGGCAGAGGCTGCGCTTCTGCCCCCGGTGGCTCATGCTCTGCGCGCTCCGCATGCTCAGGCTTCTCCTCGCGCCCGCGGACGGCCGGACTCTGCAGGCGGGGCTCGGCACCGGCACCGCGCGCCCAGGTCCCCGTCGGGCTGGCGGCGGCGCCACCGCGCGGGGTTTATAGGGCGCGCCGGACGCCCGCGGTTGGCTGCGGCTTGCTAGGAGGCGGGCGGGCGACCGCCGTGTTGCCATGGCAATTGGCCGCGGCTGCTCTCCGAGGGCGCGGCGCCGGCCGGCGCGGGCCTGCGTGTGGCGACCGCTTCTCCCAGAGCGCCGGGAGCGGCCGGGTGCGGCCCGCGGGCGGGACCCGGCGGGCGGGCGCGTGGGAAGGGAACGCCCGCTTCCCCAGGACGGGGCGCCGCGCCCGCACCTCCCGCCGGCCCTGGCCGGCCCGAGGTGGGGCTCACGCGGGTCTGTCACCCTGCAGGCCCCAAGTGGCAGGGTTCGGTGGGAACCAGAGTAAAATGGAATAAAGTACAGATGAAAGAAAGAAAGAGAGCTGTGGGTGGAGGGAGGCAGAGGGGAAGCAGCGCGTGGAGGAGTCCGGGAGCCGGGGGGCTTAGGAAGGGGATTCAGCCCGGCCCTCAGGCCCTGCGAATCAGGAAGGAAGCGGGAGGTAAATCAAACACCTCTCCACCTGCCATCCGCTTTCAAAGAGCAGCTGCTGGGAGATGCTTTCACCTCCCAGGAGAGAGCACAGTTTTCCTGCTCCGGGGATGACGTTGCTTAAATAAAACGCCTCCAGCCCCCCGCTTTGCTGCTACCCCTGGGAAAGCCGTGCCCAGCTCCTCGGAGCATAACAGCCTTGGAAAGACACTTTATAAGAAACAGTATACAGGCCTGCAATGTAGCTCGAGACTTGAAAAAGGAACACATCGCCACTACCTGGTCTCTTCAGCTCGAAAGGAACCAGAGACGGCCTGCTGAAGGACCACGCTAGCCTCTGCAGTACCCCAGTCGGTGGTCACCCGGAATCCTTCAGCAACGCTCTCTGCAGCGTGCAACAGCTATGATGCGCTTCCAGCAATTCGGCTTTCTTCACGGTGAATGAGACTGATTTGTGGTCACAGCTGTAGCAGACTCCGGACAGGTAATCTGCATGTTGGCCTGGAACATCTTACACCCTTCACGCTGCTGGGCTTCAGGGGTCACCTGGTCCAGGGATGTCGCCATCTGGCTGCAACAACCACCGTGGACATGTAAAGAAGATAGACATCCTTGGGCCGCACTCCACCCATCCAGTGGTGGCTCCTGGTAGACAGCAGTTTGGTGTCCTAGGAAATATAAGCTGGCTTTTCCGAAACCTAGGCAGGGAGCAGCTAGTACCATAGCTAAAGGAGCAAAGAGTGCTGGCGGGTGGGGGTGGGGGGTTCCCAGCATGATTGGACTACGGGGCAGAATGCGCATAAGCTGGCAGTGCTGAGCGGGGCCTGACTCTTCTTGGAGAGAAAGGTGTCACTTCCAGATGAGGATGACATGTCAAGAAGTTGCTGCTAACCTAAAGTCCTCCACAGGACCTTTTGTTGTGAGCTGCAGAAACCAAACTTGAATGAGTTTTGGTTAGGAGAGGACTTTATTGGAAAATGCTCTTTCCCAAGGATCTAATTTGGAGTGTGCTGAAAAGGTGTTCATGGGCTTGCTCTGGCCTAATGGGTAGAGATGAGAAGTGATGCATGGGGATCGCTAACAGGTGTGGTTGGAATGGAAAGGAAGCACAGTTGTGCCCTGGAGCTGGGAAGAAAGCGTGCCCAGGAGACAAAATAATATGGATCCACTTGTCTGTCATTCGTTACAGATGCTCCAAGAGAATGGGTTAAAACAATTGTAAGTTGAACGTGAAGCCCTGCGACAATCATCATGTCATGTTAGGTTTCCCGGCTTCCAGGATGTCTCACACGGAACCTGCCATGCTGGGGTAGGTGTGGTCATCCGTGCAGGCCTCGCTCTTCCTGGCTTGTCCCTGCCCTCACTCAGTAACCAGGGACCCGTTTCCAGGTCAGCCTGCTTCTCCTGCTCAGCTGCCCCTGGAGGACCTGAGCATGCCATACTCGCCGGGACACTGCCAGCACCCACTTCAGAGAAAGGCAAGCGGTCAGATGTTCCTGCACCTTCCGAGGTGCTGCTGCTTCGCTTTGAGTTTTGCTGCTTGACCCTCACTGCCCTGCATAAGATGATGCTAGAAAGGACAGGTGGCTCCTTGTCCTCAGTGGCCGCAGAGCTAAATCAGTCCTCTTAGCCACATCCATCTGCTCCTGCCCTGCAACTTCTCTCCGTCTTCCCGGCCCCACAAGGCTGAAGGATAGAATGTGGGCTGGAGATCTTTTCTTGCTTGAAATGAACCGTGGGCAGTGGAGTCTCGGGGGCACCTTGTTAGATTGCTGGACTCTGAGTCCAGCTGACAGGGGAACTCTGTGGGCTTACGATCTGGATCTGCAGCACCGTGGTGGAGTTTTCATTTCCCCTTCCTCTCTCTTCCTTTTCCCTCTTCTCCGACATGACACCAGGGATGCATTTCTGCCTTTCCTCTCTCAGGTAGACCATTGATTTATGTCTTTGTTGCTTCTCAGTCAATACTCCTACCCCAAACACATTTGGGCAACCTCCCACATTCTGTAAAGGTAAAATGTTAACTTTTCATTGCTGTTGCGTTATCTTTCTCGTTATTCTAAAACATTTTAGAAAACAGTGGAGTTTACTTCTATAGCAGACAATCGAAATCCAAAGCATCGGCTCCCCCATATTTAATAATGGGAAAAAGTACGAGCAGTGACTGGTGTTCTCATCTTCAGAACAGCATCCTCCTCTCCTTCCCCCAGCGATTACACTCCCTGCAGGCTGGTAGATGTTCATTGTGTCTTCAGCCGGCCATTGTTTGGCCAAGCCACATGGACTTAGCCCTCATGGTGTGCCTTGTAAATCAACCTCAAAGCTCCTTTATAATTTTGTTGCTGTTTCCTGAACTTTCTTCATATGTCCCTTTTCTTGGTCCCCAGCCAGTTGGTAGAACGCAAAGTAATTCCCATTAGAAGTGAGGCTCGCCAGCTGTATGTGGTATCCAGTTACATGGTTAATTTCAATCACAACCTCTTGCTTTTCCGACAGCTCCTTTGACTTCTTGCTTTACCAGAAACAACAAAGGGCAGAGAAGAAGTGGTGATGAGAGGTGAAACATTACACATAATATTTAGTGCTATCTCTTTTGGAAATATTTTTCCATTGCTCATATTTTAAAATTTAAAAAAATTAGTGAATTTCTTAAAGAAAATTTCCAAAGAGATTAAGTAAAAAGCAAGCTAGAAAATTAGCCAGAAATAAGTGAGTTTTTCTCACTAGCTAAGGACATTCTTACAAGGAAAGCAGCTCTTTGGTAATCAGATGATTGTTTAAAAGTTTTCTGCCCTGGAGAGGCGTCTGTAAAGCTTAGATGCAGCCCACGTTCCCAGCTCTCAGGCACCGGCCCTGTCCTTCCGTATGGTCAGCTGCAGTCCACTTACCCGAGGGATTAGGATTCTGTGACCTGGACTAGTGTGGGAGGGAGAGGCAGGTGCTGCTCCCATGACCACAGCTCTTTAGGAAGTGATGATGGGGGGACACGGACTGCATGTCAGGCCAGCTCATTGCTGTCTGGAGCTCTCCATACTGGATGGTGATAGTCTCAGCTCATAAATGCTGCTGGTCCAGCACACAGACAGAAAAGGAAACAGGGTCACGTGAATATAGACAAGGTCCTGATTAACTTCAAATTAGTGCTCCCAGAGAAAAAAGAAAAAAGGCTACATTCATTTTTGAGAGAGCTCCTCTTCCCAAATTTGTATCTTGGAGCCTAAAAATACTTATACAGTCTCTCCCATCCAGCTTGAGAGTTTTCAGCAGCAAAAACCTTAGACTTTAGAGAGGCTTTACAACAGAGCTTTGTTGTAGTCGACAATGTGAATGTTCACAATGTGCAGTTAATTTATGGATACTACTTGATACTTTGTGGCATTAATCAAAGATGAATAAGATGTTTTGTGTCTTCAAGGATTTAAAAGCCTAGTAGGAAAATGAAGAAAAAATAACTACTATGTAAGGCAAAATGGGATAATTCCTCTAAATAAACACAAGCAAAGCAGCACGGGAGAATAAAGAAGGGTGAAATTAATTTGTTTGTTGTGAGAACATGAGTGTGCTGGAGGCTGGGGAGGAAGTGTTGGGAAAGACTATAAGTCCATGTTCATTGTTTGTCTTTTCACTAAACCACATTGCCTTGGAGACTAAATGACATTGAGTTGGATCAAGTATGGATAGGATTTTGAAACTTGGAAGCATGAGTGGATCAGAGATAGTTTGCAAAGATAGAAAACTCAGGACTTGTTTAGGAATGATAAATAGTTTAATTTATTTGGAAAGAAGGAAGGTTATGGTGATAAGGTTGGAAAATAGCCTGGGGCTTCCAAGTGTTGGATGATTCTAAATGACTAGTAGTGGAGTCTGATGGTTTTTAAACAATATGTTTCTATCTATCTATCTATCTATCTATCTATCTATCTATCTATCTGGAATTGCATGATCAGGACACTTCTTCAGGAATTCCTACTGGCCTACAGGAGAAAGTGACTGGAGGGAAACACTGCAGCTAACAAGTTTCTGCAGCAGTTCAGGAGAGAAAATGAGGACTCATAGAAGCACATTGCAATGAGAATGGAAGGAGAAGGTTGGAGGTAAGAGATGATTTATCCTCTGTGGCTGAACACAAAAAGCCATACCACAAAAAGCCTTAGTTATCTCAGGTTTTGACCTTAGATAACTAAATTAATTACAGTAGCATTTTCGTGCAAACCAAATGGCTTCTGTGGTAAAACATCTTTGCCGGGCTGCCTGGATTTGAGTCCTTGGATTGTAGCCTTAGATTGTTGCCTTAGTGCTGTGCCTCGGTGTCTTCCTCTTCATGAAAGATGGGTGTGATAAGAGTTGTGCCTTTCAGGGTTGTTGTTAGGTTTAATAAGATCATGCATAAAAAGGCCCACTGCCCTTCTCAATCAGTTTCCATGAGAAAATTAAGACCCAAGGCCCGGAGGCATTCATTGGGATGAATTAACTTTGTTGTATCTTGAATAGTACTTACATATAATGACCATTATAGAGAAAGAAAGGATATCACAGGAAATGGAAGTTAGGATGGGCTTATTGTAAGATCTGTTTGGGCTTGGATTAGGTGATTTTGAAGGCATTTCATGAAGTTTAGATCTGTTCTGGATTAAAAGTTGACAGAGGGCAAAAACAATTCTATGGTTTGTTATCTTAGTTATCTTTATGGCAAGGCAGGACGAATGAATCCTAGATGGAATCCATTTTGGAGAAGAGGCATGTTATAGTTTAGATCTAAGGTGTCCCCCAAACTCTTATGTGCTCAGATATGAGGTTTCTCAATGGTAACTGTATCACTGGGGAGCTATACTCATCAGTGCATTAATTCACTGAGGAGTTCAGAGCTGAATGTAGTATTCAGAGGCAGGGTCAGGTCAGAAGAGGTGGATCACTGGGGGCATGACCTGGAAGGCTGCATCTCCCTCCCTGGCTCCTCCTTTCTCACTTGCATCATGATAGAAGCAGAGTACCCTTCCTCCACCAGATGCTTCTACCATGCCCTTCCTGCCTTGGAGCCAGTTGATTATGGATTGAATTCTCTAAAAATAAATGAGCCAAAATAAACTTCTCTTCCTTTAAGTTGAGTGTGTTGGGTAATTTGTCCCAGTGATGATGAAAGATACTCAAACAGATTTTCGTACCTGGAGTGACGGGTTGTAAGTCTACCTGATCATATGGTGTAGAAACTTTTGGAACTGGTTTGTGGAAGGAGTTTGGAAATGCTTGGAGATATGGGCTAGAGAAGCCCTAGAATGCTATAAGCTGAGCTTGATGGAAGGTTCTGGTTGGAGCTCAGAAGACCAGAATGCCAGTAGAAATTAAGATAGTAAAGGCCAGGCTCAGGAGCTTTCAGTTGGAACAAGAGCTCTATTGGCATTTTGACTAGATATCATATATGTTACATTCTGGCAGAAAACTTGTCTATATTTTGTCCATGTCCTGGAACAGTGAAAGACTGAGATTAAGGGTGGCAGACTAATATTGCAGAGGAAATTCTAAGGCAGCCCAATATTCAGGTGGCATGGGTACTTCTGGCTACTTTCAGCCACGTTTACAATGAGAATAAGGAGCATAAAGCTGATTGGAAAACTTCAGAATTTTGCCAAAAGTAAAGCACCTGCAAAATTGGTGCTTTGGAGAGTGGTGTTGTTAAAAAAGACTAACATTAAAAAGAAGCCAAGTGCTTTGCACCAGGACAATAGAAAAGATGTCTTCAGAGCATCTCAGCATCAACAAAACCTCACCTTTTGAAGGTTCAAAGGTACAAAAATAAAAGACTTTGGTTTGAGAAGAGAGTCCCAGGGAACTTATTTCATTCAGGATCAACAAGGGAATTATTTTCCAGAAGTCAGCCATCCAGGCACTCAGAGACTTCTGCAGCCATGTTGCAAGGGGGCCAGGATACTGCTTGAGTTAATGGCAGACTTTGGTGTTATCCATGTGGTGCTGGCTTTTCAGGCATGTAGAATGCAAGAGTTATGAAGTCATGGAGACTTTCATCTAGGTTTCACAAGATGGTATGGGAGGCCAGGCTGTGTACCCCTAAGAGGGCAGTGCATGAAGCTGTGAGAGTGAAACCACCTCAGAAGGGCGTATCTCTCTCCCTGGCTCCTCCCTTCTCACTCTGCTTCTTGGTCAACATGACATGGAGACACAAGTTGGCAATGCCAAGAGTGTAGAACATTTGTTAAGGAAACTCATAGACAGTGAGCAGAACCAACCCAAGAGAGAGACCATGAGGGGTGCAGCTGGCAATGCTGTAGAGGGAAGACTGTCCAAGCACCTTGGAGTTCACAGCTCACCACAACTTGCTCCAGGTCATGGACATGGAGTATAGGATCTAATGTCTGCCCTGTGGGGTTTTGGTCTTTCTTTGCACCCATTACTTTCTATTCTCCTATTTCTCCCTTTTGGAATGGGCATGTGTTCCCTGTGCCATTGTATGTTGGATGTGTTTAACTTTCTTTTTGATTTTTACAGGGACTCACAGCTGAGAGTTTGCCTTGAATCTCAGAGAAGACTTTAGACTTGGAATTTTCAGCAATGGTGAATCTGTTAAAATTTTGACTCATAGAGATGGGCTAAATGCATTGTGCATAAAGAGATGCACATGAGTCTTTTGGGGGCCAATGGCAGAATGTTATGGTTTAGATCTAGAATTCTCCCTCAAAAGGCTCATAAGTTCAGAGGTGAGGCTTTTGAAAGTGATTGGATCATGGGTTTATCAGTTAGGGTTCTCTAGAGGGACTGATTTAATATAGTAATATAGATTATAATGAAGGATTTACAGGGTAGGCTTACAGTGACCACCTACGGAATCAGGGTGGGAGAATATGAAATGGCTATCTGCATGCTGGAGCTGGAAGATCCAGTCAAAGGTCAAAAGCCTGGAGTTCACTGCAGAGTCAGGTGCAGGTCTGTGACCAAGAGCTGAAGCATCTGCTTTGGAAGGCTGGAGTCTGTGCCAGAGGCTAGAGGGACCTGGAGATGAATGTCCAAAGAGGAGGCAAAGAGCAGAACTCCTTCATAGAAGAAAACAGATGATTCCCTTCTTTCCCTTCTTATTCCATCCAGGCCACAAGCTTATCAGTTGATGTCACCCACATCCGGGATGGGTCTTCCTTCCTCAGTTTGCAGCCTGCATGTCAATAATCCACAGACACACTGGAGCTTTACTAATCTGCTGGGCTGTTCTTAGGTCAAGTTGACAAATCACAGTTAACAATCACAACAGGGATACTTACTCACCTGCACACTGATCCACCGAGGACTTCAGAGCTGAGTGTGCTGTTAGGCAGTAGAGTCTGGACAGAGCAGGAGGGAGGGTCACTAGGGGCAGACTCGTAAGGGACCCGGGCTCCTCCCTTCACTCTCTGCTTCCGGGCCACCATGATAGGACACAAGAAGCTCTCTTCCTTCAGGCTCCTTGACCAGACTGTTTTTTCAATGCGTGGACTAAGATCTCTGTAAGTGTGAGCCCAAATAACCCCCTCCTCCTTTAAGCTTTGGGTGTTGTATACTGTGTCTTACTGGGAATGTGACAAAGACAAGGGAATAGTGTCTACTGTTAGCTGGGATGGGAGAAGTTTGTCATTTTTGCTGCTGCCTAGTGCTTTCGTTTTTATCTCCAGCCACTCTGTTATAGAGTGGTCTTATCAGCGAGAGCCCTTATCTGATGCTGCTATTCTGTAGAGTCACAAAGGAGAGACTCAGCACCTAGCTGGTGGCCACAGTTATCTGTGGTCAGGGCTCTCTTCTTTCTTACTACTTTAAAAAATTTTTTTATTTTTATGAGTTTCTGTTTGCAGTACTAATGATCCCATTCATCATGGAGAATTGGTACATGTGCATAATACATCTTAATTTTTTTTTACATCCCCTTCTCTTCCCTCCCCTTGCAGAATTGAAAATGATGTTTTCTTCCTGCTTAATTGGGTACTTTCCACATCCATTCTTAAATGAAGCCTCATACTTTTATCCAAAACTTGGCAGTTATTTTTCTAATTATAAATGCAAAGCTCTTTCTTTTGGATTTGATTTTCTTACCCAAAATCTGACTTAGAGGAACAGGAGTTTGGGGCAGAAACAGAACTGTATACCATAGACTTGGTTAGAGTCTTTGATAATGGAGATCTGCCTTCCAGTTAAGAGAGAAAACACCCTTATTAGACAAGGGATGAGAGCTTTTCTTTGAGGAAAGATTTATTTACTTATTTCCATGGATACAGTTGTGTTTCTTCAAGTCTGAAGAAAACAATCTAGGAAAAGCTGCAAAATGCAGAGCGCCCATGATGAGACACGAGCTTGCAGAAATCTGATTTCCTTGCTGACCCATTTCTCCCTCCAGCGACAATTAGGGATCCTTTCACAATAAGACCAGAGGGTTCCAATGTCTTTTAAATTGAAGTTGTTTTCTTTAACCCCATTAGCCATACTGCAGGGAACGCTGATTCTTCTCCTGGGCCATTTCTTCTGCTGTGTAAATTTCTAATCATTTACACCCACACCCATACCCACACACTGCCCAGACTGAAAGCTCTTTGGAGTCTGCAGAAGTGAAGCAGACCAGATTTGTCTTCATCCCCATGATGCTGAGGGAGCAGAGGATGGCTGTTTCCCTTAGTAACACCCACTTGTCCCCATAGCACGGTCCCCAGGGCAGTACTTGTAGGCTGGCAGATTGCTGCATTTATGGAAGACACAGTCACTCTGAGATCCAATTGTGATTTTTTTTATGGTTTAAACATACTTTATTTGTATGTATAAAATGCTCTGTGTAGTTGACCCCAACATTGTTCACACTGACTTCAAGAGTTCTGTTTTCCATGTTCAAGTTGCTCAGTTGCTGCTGTTGGTTTGTTTTCTTTCAGGATCAAGGTGGGTGCTTTCATATAAAATCTTATTTTTTATTCCTTCTCTGGCATTTCTTTGCTGGATTCTTTCCTTTGCACAATTATACCTGCAATGGAACCAACATCCTAAAGTCACCATGATAAATCCTCCTACACCAACATCACACGATCTTCTAATTCTGCCTTCCTCTTCCCAGGTTTGCCTGGCTCCGGTGCAGCAGCCACGATCAGAAGTCCGCCATTCCTGGGAGAGAGGCAGAGGTGCTTGTGTGATCCGACAAATCCAGCCTGTTCTGAAGCAGCATTTGTAGACTGTGAAAAGAACACCATCCTGGTCAAGCCAAGGCCCTTTGTCACACTTGAAGCAGGGAATACCCTCTACCACCTTTTCCACACCTTGAGTTTCCCTTGAGCCATGGTGCAAACCCTCACATTTTTCACTCATCTTAGGGCGGACTGATTCCTGTAGGGATTCTTGGGGCCCTGAAGATAGGCAGAGGCTACCTTCTTCTCTGCAGCTGACTCTGGATTTCAGGCATGGGCGTAGGGAAGTAGATCAGCAGGTGGAGGGGGCCACCGAGTCACAGACGGTGGGCTTTTCCACCTTCTGCAAGTGACCCACACGCTGCTTTCAGGTGAAGCCTGAGTATTGCATTGCTTTCAGGAAGACCAAATCCCTGTCCCTGCAGCACCCCAAGCACACGGTGCCCTGTGTTTAGCAGGTGTTCCAAGGGGGCTGAGTACTCCAGGAAGCAATTGGTGAACAACCAGGCCTGAAGGCCTAATAGTGGGCACTGTTACTTTTCTGATCCTCTAATTTCTCCCAACTGTGGCAGTCTCTACACTCTATGTTAGCTTTTCCATCTTCTGAGGTGTTGTTTATATAATCAATCCCTACCTCAGGGAAATGTGTTAAGCCTGGTTTCTCTGGTGATTCTTTTGCAAGGCTGCCTTTTTCAGAACATGCACGGCTGGCTTCAGTTATCACTGGATCCTGTTGTTGTTTGGGTTGTTTTCTTTTTCTTTTTTCCCATTAAGTTTACTGGTACATTTTAGGTATAAAATACAGTTACATTCATCATCTGGATCTTGTACCTTTACATGAGTATCTTGGTTCTTATTTTTTCCCCTTTCCCCTGCCCTCCCTTCACCCCCTCCACCCTTCCCTATTTGCGAAGACTTTGTTTCTATTTTTTTTCCTTTTCTCATATTTTTTCTTTTCCCTTCTTTCCTTTCCCCTACCCCTCCCACTTCCCCTACTCCTTTAGACCTTTTTTCTTATTACACAATATCAATTATACATTATAATTTAAAGTTATAATATCAAGATTTAGAGGACATTACCACAGATTTTACAGAATTTAAAAGGGTATAGAAAGCATATTTCAAAAATCTTTTTTGAAATAAATTTGACAACTTCTATGAAGTACCTTGGAAGACAAATTA
>NW_004624763.1:17497459-17559410 GCF_000247695.1 Heterocephalus glaber | reverse complement strand
CACTCTAGATTTATTAATCATGTCTTGCACTATGGGCACAATCTCTGCTGTTATCTGAGAAATTATTTCTGATTTCACTTTTTCCAGATCCTCTTTTGTTGCCAGTTCAGGGAGTCCAGGTGGTTAAGTATCAGATTGTTCCATCTTGTTTCCCTTTGGTGTTCCCTTAGGTGATCTGGAAGTCTGGTTTTTAGACTTGTTTATGTGTCTTCTTATTCCAAAGATGCAGCCTGCTGTGCCTGTGTTGAGGCAACTTTTTGCTCACCCAGTGGTCTTCAGTTCTCAGCAAGCCACTGAGCTGCCTTTTCTCTGCTGCCCACCAGTAAACTAATTCCTAGGTTCAGAGTGGTGGCCTTCTGCATCCCTAAGCTGACCTGTTGTCTGGGTGGGCATCTGGCTGGGGCCTGTGCACACTTGGGATGGTATCTAGCTGTGCCTCTGGCTAAGGCCCCTATGTACCTGTTGTCTGGGAGGGCCTTTGGGTGGGGGCTGTGCACCCTAGTTCCTGTTGTGTGAGCAAGCTTCTGGATAGGGTCTTGAGTACTTACTGATGGTATTGGGGTGAACCTCTGGCTGTTGCTTGCGTGCCTGTGCAGCTCTTTCCCAGGCAGGCCCTTGGCTTGGGCCAGCGTGCCCCAGCTTCTGGGGTTGGGGCAGAGCCCTGGCTGGGATCTGCTTGCAGCTGCACTACTCTGGCCCACACTGTTGCTCCCCCAACTAAGGTGGTCTCATGTGCCTTTATTGCAGAGATTTTCTTCACTTTTCTGGTGGGCTTTAATTTCTTCTACTTTATCTTCTCAAGCTCAGAACAATGTCCTTTATGACCCCTGCAACTCTGCGGTGTGGATCCTGGTTCTGCACAGCCAAGGGGAGGGAGATGGTGTGCTGATGCCCACACAGCTCACCTCCTCAGTGCTCTGGGGTGGTGGTCTGTTTGGGTTGTTTTCACCAAGTATGAATGCCAGAGGAGGAGTCCACAGCTTGCACTGTACAATGGCCTGAGTTTACTCCAAATGCTTCCACTAGAAGCCAGGTCCTGTGTGGGGTGGGGCATGGATGCCAGGGGCCAATGTGAGGATCCTCAGGGCCATCACTACTCTGTCATCTCAGGCTAAGGGATCCACAGGGACATAGTCACAATGGGATTCTTATGGAAGAATTTTGAACTGTAAGTGTATTTTTTAAAATTAGATGTAGGAATAGTCAGCTTGTTTATTTCTTCTTCAGTGAGCTTTAGTAGTATGTATCTTTTAATGAATGTATCCATTTCCTCTAAGTTCTTGAATTTATGTATGTAGAACTTTCTTATTTCTTATTATCCTTTTAATGTCTCTAGGATGTGTAGAGGTACCTATCCTTTGATTTCTAATATAGGTATTGATTCTTCTGTATATATTGATCATTCTGGTTTGATGTTTACCAATGTTATGGATGTTTTTGAAGATCTAATTTGTAAATTCATTGATTTTTTTCTATTTTTTTTGTTTTCAATTTCTTTCATTTCTGTTCTTATCTTTATTATTCTTTCCATATTCTTGCCTTGGGGTTCTTTTGCCCTTCAACTTTTAGGTTTTTAAAATATCTTTTTAAATTTGAGAACTTTATTGTTTTCTAACATATTATTTAATGCTATATTTTTTCCTCTAAGCACTGGTTTAGCTGAATTACACACATTTTGATAGGTTCACTCAATGTAAACTATTCTCTTGTGACTCTGCTTTGACCCATTGGTTATTTAGACGTGTGTTGATTAATTTGGAAACATTTGGGGATTTCCATGATGACTTTCTGTTGTTTTGAGTTTAATTCTGTAAGGTCAAAGGATGTACTTTGTAGAGTTTTAATTCTTTCATAATGAATGAGATTTGTTTTATGGATATGAATAGAATCTGTCTTACAGACTTTTGTGTGCACATAAAAAATAAGTGTTTACTCATTTTCAAAATGGAAATAATTATTAAACTGCCTCAAGGGATTTTTTAAAAAAGGATAAATGATGTAATACTTATAAGCATTTAGGAAAGTCTGGCATATGGGTAATTCTAAAAAAATAAAAATAAAAACCACTTTTATTGTTATGGTTGTTTCCTTCTCCACCCAAGAACACCATATTCTTAACTTCTTTTTAATAGTCCCTTTGTAATAAGTGAATATTTCCCTTCTGTAGTTACCACTTTTTGATTGCTAAATTTGTTCCTAAGTATATTTTGTGGCCACTGTTGTGAAAATATTTTCTAAAGCATCATTTATCATGTATTTGACATATGAATATTTTACTGAAGTTTAACATTAGTTTAATTTCACATACATTTAATTATCTTGGAATATTAGACAGGTAGTAACACATTGCAAGTACTGATAATTTTTATGTGACATTTCTTAGTCATATTATTTCTTTTTCTTTCTGGTTTTATTGTGTTGCTCTAAGGTTACAAAACTGCTCTAAACTTTACTTATTTGAAAAGTAGAAAATGTTTATGTCTTCTCTCTGAATTTTGTGGCAACTCATCTAGTGTTTCACCAAAAAGGGTCTTATTTACCATGGGTCCAAAGAAGTTTCAAAATCAGTGATGTGTGTTCCATTTAACTGAGTGGACTTTTGGCATTCTATTATGTAGATTTGTAGAGATTATTCATATTTTGAAAACAATTCACATTGTATCTTATTTTAATAAATTTCTTGGTATTAAATCATCTTTTCATTTTTAGAGAAGATGATTTGGTTATAGTACATATTGCTAAATTGATTTATTAGTTTTTATTTTGGATCTGTGTCTCCATGTTCATAAGTAAAATGGGCTTATGACTATCTTCTTTTAAAGTCTTTGTGGGCGTTGATGTTAACTTAATGAAAATGAGCTTGCAAGTGCTCCTCTTTCACTTGTGTTCGGCAGTTTTATTTTGCACAGCGATCATTTGTTTCTCCAGTTTGAGAGCAGTCACTGTGATTATTGTTACTCTTTCACAGAACTTGAATGTTTATTTTCTATGGTTATACTGTTGTATACATATTTGAAAACTTAATTTTCTGTGGTTACTATATATTTACACATATACATTTGTAACACTATTATATTATTAAACTGCATATCAATAGTTTTTCACATTCTAAATTTATCAATGACAAAGAAATCATAGTAATATTTTTCATGAAATTCATTTCTTTTCATTCTTTGTGACACATTTTCAAGATATTAAATGTATACCATACTTGACTAATATCTTCATAATGAATTATAATTTTACATAAAATATTTCCTTTATATCTTTAAATAATTTCCCTTTAGATTCTATTTTATCTGGCACAAATATTTCAAATCCCATGTTACTTTTGTATTTTTTTCTCAGGTCTTTGATCATTCATTGATTTTTTTTTAACTTCCTATTTCGTTTTGCTTTTGGTGTGTTTTTCTATTTCAAATAGCGCACAACAGCATTATATTTTATTTTTGATCCACTCATAATAATTGTCTTAATAGGTGATATTTATTGTCTTAGCTGCTTTTTTCATTGCTGAGACAAAATACACAACACTCAAAGTTAAAGGAGAAGAGGTTTATTTCAGCTCACAGTTTGTAGAGGTTCCAGTCCATAATTGGCTGGCTCCAAGGCAGGGTGACATGGCAGAGGGGCATCACAGAGCAGAAGGCAGGTGACAGCAACAATAAGCAACAAGCAACAAGACCTGACCACAGCTCTTTCTGTCCCTTGTATCTTACCCAGGCTACTCACTCTTGGGGTGGTAGCACTCACACCCTTAATCCCAGCATTGAACCATAAATCAATCCCAGCATCACATCCTTGATCCCAGCATCACACACCCTAGATCCAGCCACCTATGAAAAGCCCCACCTATGACCACATGAAGCTTTTGCGTGGGGGAGACAATATTGTAGAAACAATAAAATGAATGAAATACTTAGAAGACAACTTTTCAGAGATGAATTAATTACAAACAGAGAAGATGTTACAAAATACAAAGCACAGAGACTAACAGTTTGATATGCATGTCGGCAGAATAGAAAAAATATTTTTATCTTGTAAAGAAATAGCCTCCTTTTGGTGTTCCTATGTGTGTATGTGTGTACAGCATATCTTGAATCTGTATTTCACTCATTTTTATTAAACAAACACATAATTTGATTTCCTGCCACACACAAGATAGTAAATACAATGATGACATTGTCACTAACCTACTAATCCTACAGTTTCCTTAGGGGAAGCAGATCTTAAAAATAATTGAATGAAAACTATTATAATTATAAATTTCACTTAAGGCAAAATGTGAGTGATGAGTAGAATTTAGTCAGTGAGTGTGTGGTGAAGTATGTCAAGCAGAGCAAACAGAATGAATGATGACCCCAAGCATGACAGATTTGGTGAGTTCAAGGGTAGCTAATGGGCATGAGCAATGGGAAGACTATTGTAAAATAAGGCTGCCCACATGGTTAGAAGCTAGGTAAGTGGGTCTGTGTCGTCTGAATTAAGGCTTTTGGTTTTTAATAAAGGGAAGTATTGAAAGCTTTTGTATAGCAGAAATAAATGATCTCTAAGTAATGCACCTTGAGAATTGCCTGGATGGAGCACAGGAAATGTATGAAGAGTGGTTAGAAGGCGCTTGTAGTTGTCTAGCTGCAATAAGGCGATAACTTCAACCAGAATCTGGCAATGGAGATGAAATGAAGAAAAACAATTTCAAAAACAATTACAAACTATTTTATATTGATGATTTTGATTGGAAGTGGCAGAAACCAACCAAAATTAGCAGAAAAGATCTAGTTGTAATATTTTAGAGATGCCTCCAAGGAAATGAAGGCATCTGTCAAACTTAGAAAGTGCTTGGAATAAAAAACCTGGGAAGTCTTAGGAAACTCATGCAGAACTTTCCTTTGATAGAAGAAGGATCATCTCTTTGTCTAATTTTTCTCACCCTTCTTCTCTTGAGAAGCATACTGGTTTAATCTGTTACAGCTACATATGTTAGATAATGGCTGTAGCACATCTCCAAAGTTTCAATGTCTCTTCTATTTAAAAAAAAAGCATGTAAAACTGAATTCGTAAGGCTTTCATTTCAGTTCTAGTTTCTTAGGCATATTAACAAGGTTGGGCCAATTAGAGCATTTACAAGTGGGCTCAGGAGGAAGTTTAATGTAAATGTGATTCTGGAGAACCTATCCCACTGGGTGGGGCCAGGGTTAGGGTAAGGAATAAACATGAGGAAGTCACTGCTTCGTGCTTTTTGTTTTCTTCTGAAGAACTAGATGATGTAGACTGCTGAGAATAAGAACAGGAAGAGCAATCAAATATTCCTGAAGAATGGCAAAGGTTTCAAATGGGATTGCAAGAAGAGAGGAATGATAAGAGGCTTAGTTCTTGAGAGCTCAGCTGGGAGTAACAGTCTCGAATTTGTGATCCTACTGATCTACAAGCTGACAGAACTAAAGGGGTTTAAGTATTAGCTGCTGACAGTGATGGTTTAGGACATGTGAAGAGAAGAGATTTAGGAGCTGGGAGAAAGTACAAAGAACAGCATGTGCAGATGCACTGGGGCAGGAGGGCCTCTAGATTTGAGGCGCTCTGTTGCATGAAGCTAGATTTGTGTTCTATCTAGCAATTTTTTTTCAAAATTTCTGCACTCTTAATGACATTCTTCCATAGTTACAGGGAGTACATGTTTTATCCCATTTTTTATGCTGGAAAAAGGAATAATGTGAGTCTCAGTTTCCTTGCTGTCAAGGGTGTGTGTAATCATTACACCTGCTGCATAGGTACTTGTGATATTTCAATCAAGAAAAACATGCAGGTGGTCAGCTTCTGACTTTAAACAGTCAGTCAGTACTTATCACCTATTACAATTATTAATTTTCTGTTGTTTCCACCTGGGAGGATATCTATGTTTGTATTACTGTTTAGCGCAAAGCCTTTCAATTTTACTGGATATTTGCAATTTGCAGGATACCAGGCAACCTTTTCCTACCCAGTTGTACCCCGAGTTCTCCGCTGAGGAAACAGTCCTCCCCGGTTCTGAGTCCAGACGTTTTGCATGAGATGCCTCACTCTGTGACGGCGTTAGCAGACCTGCAGCTCATGTGAACAGCCATATTTCATCCTCCTGATTCCAGTGGGCCCAAGAACCCAATCAGAACCAGCAAAATGTGCCATAATTTGGGAGCATTAAAAAAAAAAGCCTTGTCTCTCCACTCTGGAAACCGTAAGGGGAGATGATGAGTTTTCCCCGCAGTAGGGTGAGGTTAAGCTCCAAGGGCTGCATCTTTGGAAGCTGCTGCTACCGCAGGGACAAGTGGAGGCTTCGCCAGGAGCCTGAGAGAGCACCAGACAGCAGACAGAGTAGGAAGACGCTTAGGAATTGAGTCCTGCGTAATATTTTTTGAGCTCCTCGATCAAACCTGTCTGAAACTAGTTATATTTCAGATCTTTTCCATCAAGTGCACTAACATAATTCATTTCTTGATTAAACTAGTAAAATTGGGATTTTGTTATTTGCAATATGTATTTCTAATTGAGTTCCAATTTTCACTGAGAATGTGATTTCCTCGCCTATGTTAAATATATATCGATCGAAAGAAACTCATTCTTTTTAGTAATGTCATGTAGAAATATAATTGTTAGAATAAGCAATGGCTATTTGCCATTAAGACTGCATATATTTATTTTTTCTAGTATAAACTAAATTCTAGAAAAACACAGTTTTTTGGAAAGTCAGTTTCTCTCTTTTTAATAATTACGCTGTGATTCTTGAAGGCTGTCACTGGATAAATTATATTTCCAAACAATATACAAATTAGTTTTTATTCAATGGTTTATTTTATTTTTAACATAAAAATACTTTAGAGAAATCTATTTTATTTACTATTATGAAGATAGTTCAGTGTTTTAATATTTAATATAGATTTAATTCTTATATTCAAATGTGGAGAGGTCATGACTTTTATTACAGAGAGGGAATATTTGAAGGGGAAAAAATTCTGGAACTGGGTTCCAATTTCATTTCCTCTATTTTCTAGCTCAGTGAACTTGGCCTTGTTATTTAACTCCGAATGTCAGGGCGTTTATTTTACAAACTGAGAGAGATAACACAACTTTCCAGAGAGAGAGAGAGAGAGAGAGAGAGAGAGGGAAAGGGGTAACATTGAGAGAGCTCTTGTGAGTTTCCTAGGGTACATTTAGACATCTAAAAGCTCATAGCATGTATTATTCACTTCTTTTTCCAATTATTACTCTTAGATTTGTCTTTTAAATGTTTGCCATAAAGATATGTCAAACAGATATATTGTTCTTTGAATTAAAATATAAAATATTTTTCTTTATTTTCTAGAATTTAAACACTCACTAGGAAGAAGCCCATTTGTATTTGATTAGACCTTGTCTGATGTTGACTTGTTTATGACTTACTTTCAGGAGTATATCTGTGGACGATTCTAGGAATCCCTGCGGTTCTTGGCGCACTGTGCACTTTCAGATCATGAGGAACACAGAATGCCTTTGAATCCCTCTCCTCACATAATATCCATACATTGCTTTCTTTGTATAGTGTGCCAGTTTTTGTTGGAGAGCCTCATGTTGCTTCATTTATTTTTTGACCCCAGATTATTTTGTTGCTAACTGTGTGGCTCATAATAAGGAAATTGAAAAAATATGTGTGCAATCATGCTGCAAACTGTGACCCATCTATTAATACGAGCTGAGAGAGAAATAGCCCCTCCTTTGTTTTATTCTTCTTTTTGAAGCATTCTTAACGTTTGGAACCCAAGTCTAAAGGGAGAGTTTTGTTCTTCATAATGTTTTCTTCTATAAATATCTTGAATGGTTTACATGTGAAATAAATTTTGCATTTCCTCCGGAATGTCGTTCTAACATGGACAGTCAGGAACCATTTTTAAAACCTCCCAGTGACATACCTTGCCCAAAGGCCTTGGGGCCATGACCTTTTCGTGCCAGTTGGATGCTTTCAGTTCACAGCTGGAGAGTAGCTAAGGAACCTTCTCAAACACAGGGATAAACACATCCCTGTCTGAGTCTGTCTGAACACTGGTATAATTACACGAATGACTTAGCTCTCTTTTGTGTTGTACAAGTTGAATTCAGGAGGGAGATATAAACTCTGGAAAGTGAGTGAAGACAAAAGTAGCTAAACAAGATTATGTGGAGATGTGTCCATGGAGCTGTAGCTCTGAGGCATGAATGGAGTCAGGATGGCGGGGTGCTTGAAGCATGGGCGCTGGTGCCTTCCAGCTTGGAATCTGCAGCTGCTGCTTACTGAGGGACGTTAGGGAGGGGCAGACTCTCGGTGCCCCTGTGAGAGCGAGGTCATGAGCACCACTTGTCTTCATGTGTTCTGAGGAGAAGAGAGGGGAGTGAAATGAAAACACTTACAGCAGGGCACAGTTTACCATAAGTGCTTACAAGTATTAGTTTCAGTTTTATTGTGTTTCTAGATATTTAATTTAACAGCTCTTTCACATGAATTGATTCAAAATTTGTTGACCAAATGCATAGTGAACACAGGGTCTTGTAGGAATCTACAAAAAGATGTTTTATATTAACTTACATATTGAAATAATGACAGTTGGATTTTACACACATTTTGCAGAAATCTAGTTAGGAGATTTCTTTATAAGCATAGAAAAAAGGTATTTTGAAATGGAGCCTAAAGGAAAATGAGTCAAAGCTTGTGACCTCAGAAGCAGTGTTTCTGCAGGTCCCCTCTAAACGGAATCCCTGTTTGGACAACACTGGTTAAGGTGACTGTATGTCCTTACCTCCATTTCTAACCAAGATTCTTGAAAGAACTGTTTAACTGGACACTGCAATTTATGACTTACTTTTCTCCTGGAAAAGTTATCCATCATAACCTAATTTCACTGCTCTTCTGCAGCTGTTTTTCTGCAAGACATTGGGAATCCTGTAACTACTAAAAACCCAACAAATCCTCTTGATCTTAGCTGATGGAGTCTTCAAAACATCAGGCGGTATTTGCCCTTCTTTCCTTTGTATTTGCCCCTCCATACGTCTTCTCCCTTAACCTCCTTATTCCCATTCCCCCCAGACCCTGTCCCCCTGTCTCTGAGGACTTCTTAAACTTCTTGGACATTATTTCTGCATCAATTTCTTCAATTATTATATTCTTCACAATTCCTCTCTCAGACTCATTGTTATGTGCCCTCTCTCCTTGTTTTGGGCCCAGCCAGTAATTACATGTATCATTAAATTATCTCAGTTTATATTTCTCAATTTATATCCCAAATGTTTATATTTCTATCTTCTTAGTACTGTGGTTCCCCCAAATAACTTAAAGTCAATGTGACCCAAGCTAAAATTCATTTTTCTTTTCACCCCAAAGTTACTTCTAGATAATCCTTTTTTAGGTGACTTGTTCAACATCCCTATCTTCTTTCTATGATGTACTGCAAATCTGTGTTTTTCAAAGCTATGAAACAATAAAGATAATTTTAAACATCTTTAAAGGAGAAATCTCCAAACTTCTTGGCCCAGGAACATTATCATGTGTATGATTAGGGACAAAGCCTGGATTAGCTCTGCTTCAGTCTGGATTCTGCCTATGTCACCTCAAACTGTGTGATCCGAGTGTACCACTTAACCCAGCACTTATGAGACATGGACAGTAACAGTCCCTTCTCAGGGTGCTGCCATGAAAGCGAAATTATCTCATCTTTGTAAAGTGCTCAGGACAGAATCAGCACATGGTTAGTGCTCAGTCGACTCACCAATTGTCTTAGTGTTGCAACATTTTTATTATTTTTGCCCAGTTGTGTGTGTCTGTCCCTTCCTCGAAAGCACGCTGAATGGTCAGCAGTGTGCTGTCTCGGCTTTGTATTTTGAGGGCCCTGCACAGAGTGAACGGCAACTGGGAAGAAGCCGGAAGATAATTTCTTTTTGCCTTAGATGTGAACTTGAGCTTGCTTGCTCCCTGCCATGGGTATCCAAAGAACTTTCTTTTCCTGTCGCCATCAGGCTCATCTTTAACCCTTCTGGTTTTCATTTATTTTACAATTCAATCCTAATGAATCTTAAAATCCATTTTAGCTTCCAAAGCGTCTCTAGAGACTTGCTTCATCAGTCTGACATCACATTCATTTACATTTCTTACTTTTTTCATTTCCTTGTATGAGGTCCAGGCATCGTTCCAACAAAACCGTTTCAAGATTGCATTACACACACTGTGTGCTATTTACTCCTGGCTACATGTTCAAATTAACAAGCAAGAAGTGGCTTAGGCTCTGATCAACTGTTACAAACTGTAATGCTATATCCGTTACAACTGAAAAAAAATTGGACCTGAACTATTCTTCTGTAACCATCTAAGCTAATAATTTCAATGGAAAGTATTTATATAAAAAGCACAGCCAGTTCAAGCTCAGAGAGGAGGGGACACCAGTTTGGTCATTCTCCCAACTGGTAAGTCCTTCTGTAGCCCCTGTGAGGTATAATTGTTTGTCTTCTGCCAAGATTGCTCCCGGGAGAGTGAACTCATCACTTCCAAAGGCACTTTCTTCCTTTGGTGGGCAGTTGTAATTGGTAGAAAGTTACTTCTTATACTGTTCTCAAAAACAACATAGCTTGAACAAATATTTGAAGATCGTCCACAATGTCCTTCAAATATTTGAAAACAGGTATTTCGACTCCTGATATATTATAAATCAAAATGTACAAATGGGACTCAAACTATTTTTAGACCCGGAAGGCACATCAATATAATTTAATCCCATGACTTTGCAGATAAAGCAATAAAAAATGACAGGTCCAATAAGCTGCCCATTATCATGCATGCTTATTTAGTTGCTGTGCCCTTGGCAACCAGCTTAAGAAATTTTCAAGATGGTAAAGGACAGAGGGTGGGGGCCAGAGAGAAATTCCACAAACGGCAAGAGAAACCCAGCACAGAGGGTTCTTCTTTAGCACAGTAGGGTAACTATTGGGCAAAACAACCTATGAAATATTTCAAAATGACTAGAAATATACAAAAATTTCCAACACATGAAAAGAGCTAATGTTTGAAGAGATGGAAATGCTTATTATCCTGATTTGTTTATTAGTCTTTGCATTCATGTACTGAATTATCATAATGTATCCATAAAGATGTACAAGTTGAAAAATAAAAAAGAAATTTGCATGTTGTAATCCATGACCATGTAGTCAGCCTTGTGTCTTGTTATGGTAAATGAATCACTACCAAATTGATAATTTACTATATAAATCCCATGAGTGATCTTGGTGTACCACAGCCAGTCCATCCCCTGCCCCTTCCTCAGCAGCTACGGAGGCCCTACATCTCCCAGCTTGTCTCGACAACACGTTGTAGCTGTTAGCCCTCCAGCTGGGAGGCAGAGCCCCGCCGAGTGATACACAGTAAGGGATTTACGATGCGGAGTAGGTTTTATGCGGCTGTAGGAGCTGAAAGAACCGGATGGCTGCTGTCTCTGCCTCTGCTGTGGGCTGAGGCCATCGTGGGGTGGCAGGGCTGGCAGTGAAGATGGCGAGGTGGGGCAGGATGAGGACAGACTGGAATCCACGTCAGGCTCTCTTGGTCCCCACGCTTGCCAAAGAGGGTGATGCAGAAGAAGGTGCCCACCTTGGTTTTGGGCTGCCCCGCCTGCCCTGCCCCGGAGTCCCACAGCTGAGAGCCTGCAGCACCGTGGGGTCTAGCCGCTGCTCTGTGCTAGCAAGGTGAGCCACCATGAGCAGTGTGCAAAAGTCTAGGCTCCCAACTTCCAGCTGCCCTTTGGAACAGGATGGCAGCCTCTTTTCCTGCCTTGCAAGTCCCTGGACACCACTCCTCACTGACCTAGATTTACTGAATTTATGGGTGTCCAAAAGCAGCAGGAGAAGGTTCTTTTTCCACATTTCAAGCTTTGCATTAATGGCATCATAGATCTATTCTTTTGTTTTTCCACGATATGTTGGTGAAATTTTATTATATTGGTAATTATTCTAATTCATTTATGTTTTGTTCTTTGTAATACCGCACTGAAGAATGCAGCAGTTTGACCAATATTCAGTCAAAGCTGCAACAGTTTTGAACATGGCCCTCAGTGTTTCTGTGAGTTTCTCCGAGGTATAGCGCTGAGATCATAGACTCTGCACACCTTCAGCTTTGCTCATTATTACCAGATTTCGTGTTAAAATTGTACCGGTTTATATTCCTGCCAGCCACGCTTGGCATCAGTGGTGTTGCCTCAGGTCGGGGGTCTCTCAGGGAGACAGGGGTCCTCCGTAATGACCCTCCACCTTTCTCCAGGTCCCTCACCCTCACTCTGGCGAAGAAGATGAAGTAGGGTGAGACTGGTTCAAAGCCAGCGCCTCTGACAGGAAATGAAGTCACCGCTGAAGTGATGCAAAGTGGAAGTTTATTTACGGTGCGGTGAATGCAGGACAAGGCACCCTTCACAGCAGAGTGGGCTGCAAGGAAGGGGGACCCAAGTGGGGTTGCCCAGTGGGTTCTGGGGTGCAGAGTTAAGCTGCTTTCTAAAAATAATTGTCTCACTGGTGTGATCCAGGCCCATCAGGGTCCTCCCTTTGTTCCTGGACTGAGCAAAAGGTCCGTGGGCTGGGGTTTCCTCGAGTGCACAGTAAATGCATGTAACAGTTTCACAGAGGGGTAGCTTCCTCAGGCACATAGTGCACAATAAACATGTGGCAATTTTCCAACCACCAGCCACACCGTATTGGTGACCTACACTCCTCCAATCTGTCCCTATAATAGGAGGGGATTTTTCCCTCCATGTGACATTTGGTAATGGGTGAAGACAGTTTTATCACAAATGTTGGTGGCGTTCTACTGGCACCTTGTGGAAAGAGATTAGGGATGTGATGCTAAACATCGTGCAGTGCACAGGACAGTTGTCCACAGGATTCCCTGGGTCCAGATGTCAGTGCGTTTTGAAACACTGCTCGATCCCCCTGTAGACAGTTGCACAGTCACGGTTGCATGGGTTGCTCAATCTGGTGGATAAAAACCTTGCTACTTGAACTGCTCATTTCACTGAAGTTTGGGATTTTTTTCAGATGTTTGTTAGTGATTCAGATTTTTTTATCTATGAATTTTCCACTCATGTCATTTGATCACCTTTCCATTGTTGTTTTTGTTGCTTTTGTTTTTGATTGTGTGTGTGTTAGGACGTGGGTGTGATGGAGGGGAAAGGGAACGAGAAAGAGTTCTTGTATATTTTCAGTACTCATAGTTGATTGGGTATATGCATTAAAGATCTCATTTGCCAGTTGGGGCTAGTATTTTTATTTTTTATTTTTTTGAGAGTTTATTTTTAATTTATTATGAAAAATTTACTGATTTTCATAGTTTGTGTTTTTTGTCTCTTATACTGATAATTCATTGAGATATTTTCTTTCTTTCCTTCTAAAAATTCTTAAGTTGTGACTTTCATATTTCAGTTTTTAATCCTCTGAAATTTAATTTTATATATATAATAAGGTCAGATTTTTTATATGGATAATAAAATGTTTTAGAATAAGTTTTGGTTATTTTATTCTTATTTGAAAATTTCACTTCCATGTTTTTTCCAACAGCCTTATTTCTCATTACTATTTGAAAACATATTTCTCTTCTGTGCCTGTTTCCATTTTTTACTCTTTTCCTTTTGCAGTTCTGGGGTTTGAACCCAGGGTCTTATGCAAATGTTTTACCCCTGAGCTATATCCCTGGCCCTGTTTCCATCTTTTGAAATACCCTTTTTTGCTACCTTCTGCAACGTTTGCTTTTCCTGTGGTTTCCTCTTTTTCTTTTCTTATTTCCTTACATGCTCATTTTGAATGGATAACACTGCTACAATTTATATTGCTAGACCAGCTCTATCTTCCAAAAAATCACTTTTACATGTGCTCCCTAGATATCATACCTGAATGGTCACAGACACCTCACAAGCAGCATTTCAAAAACCCAAATCACCCCTTACCCCCTGCTCTTCTCGTTTTCTCACATGTTCAGAGGTGGAGCTTGTAGAAAGTGATTGGATCCTGCGGGTTCCATACTCACCAGTGATGGATCCATCGAAGAGTTAGTAGTTAACCGTGTTGTTAGAAGGCGGGGCCTGGTTGGAAGAGGTGGGTCACTGGGGTGTACCTTTGGAGGGTAGATCTCCCTCCCAGCAACTCCCTTTACTCTCTGTTTCCTGGCCTTCACAAGAGGAGCAGCTTTCCTCCATCATGCCCTTCCATCATGCCATTTCTGTCTTAAAGCCAGCTGACTATGGACTGAATCCCCTGAAACATGAACCAAAGTCAACCTCTCCTTTAAGTTATAAGTATCAGGTATTTTGTCCCAGCAACCCGAAAACTGACTAATACAATACCCAAAGGAAATTAAATCAGGATACCAAAGAGATACCTGCATGCCCATGTTTATTTTGGGGGACATGGCCACCCTAGTCTTTGGTCTTTCAAATGTTTTTGGATGTTTAAAAATGTCTATGAGTAACCATAAATATTAATGTTTTGCATCCTCTCCTTTCTCCCTCAGCTTTGTGGTGTATTGAATACTATTTTGTACCCCAAACCATGTTTGATAAGTGTTAAATTTGAGGGTTGCAATGAAGAAAAACACCTCATCCAGGAGTAATGGGTTTACCTTGCAGGCAGAGTAGAAAATTCTCTCTGATCCAGGCTTGCTGTGGTCTTTGTCCTTGTTAATCGATTTTACACTTTTACTTTGCTTGCAGATGCAAAAATACTCGATCACAAAATAGAAATGAGGATCACAATGGCCCGCCTTTGAGTTTTTGAGTGAATCAACATAAAGCTGTAACAGATATTTCAGTCATTTTAAGAGGCAATGAAATTAAGAGGAAAAAACTCAGTCAATTCTTAACCATTTTTTGCCTTGAGTTTCCCACCTGCAAACTTGAAAGAACCCTGCTTCCTCTTATCTTACTGGATAATATTAAATTTGGAATGTGTGGGCCAATGGGACTTCCTCATTTTAGGGACTATTCATGCATTCAGTTTGCATATGCCAAGGGTCAGTAGTAAAATTTTATACACATGTGCCAAAGTTTTGTGGTCCTCAGCTTTCAGCCAACCTCTCATTCATGGAATATCTCACAAACATTTATTTCTTCAATAAATACCCAATGAAATTTCTGCTTGCTGTCCAAAATGGCAGGTTAGAATTTTATTGGCAACCAAATGATAAAGTTTAGACAAATGCATAAAGGTTTGGATGTGAAGCAAATGATTAAGAGAGACAAGGGTAAAGTGGCAAAAAAGAGCTGGGAGGCTGGAGAAGCTACAGAGGGTGAGCCTGAGACCTCCAGTGAATCATTCTGCATTGACTCTGCTGTCTTGGGTAACATAAGGGAAGTCTTTCATGGGCTTGGAGCACAGAAAATACCACGAAGCCATCCACACCCACCCACCTCCAACGGAGGACTAGAAAGAACCATAAAGCCTGCAAGAGGGAACTGTAAGAGTTCTCACTTGGATCTGCAGGTGAAAGTTTTCTTGTCAACACTGGAGGGGACCAAGTTTCCTGTGGACAGCGATTAGTACCTTACCCATTTCTAGATGTTCAGCATACACAGTGCCTGGCATGTAATCATTAATGGAAAAGCATTTGTTGAATATATAAATGAATAGAAGAATGTATGACTGGATTTTAAGGCATCCAGTCTCTGGAGGGCCCGGGGATAGAGAGGGTGATGTTATGCAATTTTAGTGTTCTCAAATGAAGCAGGAAGGGGGAATTTTGGAACCAAACACTTTCCTCCTCCTCCTCCTCTTCCTCCTCCTCCTCCTCCTCCTTCTTCTTCTTTTTTTTTTGTACTGGGGATTGAACTCGGGACCTTGTGCTTTTGGGGCAGGCAGTGGAACCACTGAGCTAAATCCCTGGCCCTTCCTTCTTCTTGAATATTGGGTGTATATCTGACCACCATTGGCCATAGAAGACCTAATTTCAGAGGTTCTGAAAAGTTTCTCTAGCTTTTTAGGAATATCCAGAAAAATTAGCCCATTGGCTTTTGGAGTGTATACTGAGGCTGCTTTTTGGACAATTGATTTCTGTGACGTCAAGCGTTTTCTTTCTTGAGGCAATTGCTTGAAAAGACCAGGGTAACAAAGTGAATGGCAACTGAACATTCTCTGGAGTAATGTGGATTTTGAGATGAGAAGAGTTTTAAGCAGATCACATTATACAGGAGAAATACAGATGACATAATGAAAGAGAAGGAGGAGATAAAATGAGTTCATCTATGGTACCAAGTTTTATTTGGTGTGTGGAAGCCGGAACCATGGAAGGTAGAACCAGCTGGAAGCATTGGGAAGATTTTACTCTGAATTCTTTAATCTACAATCAGGGGAAGTGGCCAGGGTGTTCAAGCAGCTTGTCCAGCGTGACCCAGGGAAGGAGGGGCAGAGCCAGGTTGGTAAACGAGGCCATCTGAATTCTAACCCCTGCTCTTTCCACTCCATGCTGGCTGTCTGACCTGGTACAGAAGGAGAAACCACTCCCGGGGGGACTTGGAAGCATATCTGTCATCTGGCTGCTGCACTCAGAGGAGGGCCAGACCACTGGATGGTGGAAAAAGAGGATGGAAAGGTGAAATGCTAAGATAGAACTGCAGATTTTATATGGAAAACATGAAGCAAATAGCATTTGAAATATTAAAAGTAGGTTAAATTCAATTTAAATTCTACTGGTCATGGACTTTAAGGTTATAAACAAAATGTCTGGAAAAATTTATCCAGCAATCTCCTTTTTTTCTGCATTAAGCAAATTACAAGGACTGTCTCTGTCTCCAGCAATGTATTCAAATGTTGAAAGGTTAACCTAACAAAGGGAAGGTTCTAAGTGCAGACCACAGATTGCTCTTCTTAATTCTTAGTCTTGCCTCCTGTGATGAAGGGCAAAGAGAAGGCTGGACATGACCAGGATTCTAGCCCTATGTGAGCCATTTCTCCATTCAGTTCACCAGCTACCCTCTGGGGTTTAGTTTATTTATCTGTAAAACAAGGGGATCAGCCTCTTCCAAGTTTAACATTGTAAGACGTACAAGCCTGCTTGTGGTGCTGGAACAAAGCACTCAAGCCTGTGTGACTTAAGCCATAGATACTTATTTCTCATGGATCTAGAAGCTGGGCAGGCCAAGATCCAGGTGCCAGCTTAGTTAGTTCCTGGTGAAAGCCCTCTATCTGGTGTACAGATGGTTATTTTCTTACTGTTACCTCAACTTGCTCTTATCTCTCTTTTGTGTCTTTTCATCAGGGAACTAATTGTATTACAAGGTTTCCAGGCCTGTGACCCAGTTATCTCCCAAAGATCCTACCCCTAAATACCATCACATCAAAGATTAGGGTCTCAACATAAATTTCAGAGGGACACAAATGTTCAATTCATATCACCTTTTGTTTGGCTGTTTGAAATGGAGCGCGCGTGCTCCTATTTTGACTGTCTAGTATGGATAAAGTTGTGGTGCAGAAGGTTATGCATAGTGTGGTGAAGTTGTAGGTGTACTTCCTGGACCCATGGAGGTTACATTCTAGTAAGAGAGACAAGCAGCAAACAGGAAACAATAGGAGATACCCACTGGGTATAGCTGTATTCATACCCAGGGTGTCTTGCTAACTACAGTTCCACTTCTGGCTTTTCAACTGCATGATGGTGCAAAAATGATAGGCACTGTGTAGAAGCCACACTTGGAATTATAAATTTTGGTCTTTTCCTGGCAATATGCAGTTGATACTCTCTGGCAGTTCTATGTTAGCTGCTTTTACCCAATCGTAATTAAGGTGAGTGTTCTGAGTGCATACATTGAACATAGGCTGGGCTAAGCTAGGATGCTCTGTAGGTTAGGAGAATCACATGCATTTTTGACCTACAGTATTTTCACCTGACAACGGGTTTATCAGAGTGCAATCCCACCATAAGGCAAGGGCCACCTGTATGTCTATTTAAGCTTTATTTATAATATGTAAATAACATGTCATAACTGGAGCCAAGGTGGTCTAGAGAATAAACGTCAGGGTGGAAGACTAGTATGCACCATGTTCATGGAAGACCACAAGATGAACACCTAAATAGCTATGGGAAGAATGTTGCTAGTGGAGAAGATGGGATATGCAAAGCCCTCGAAGCCAGAAAGAGATTTCTGTAGCAGTGTGGGACAGACCATTTGCACAGTGGGAAGCTGTAGGAGGCTGCAAACCAGGTGAGCAACACGCATAAAATCATCATTTCAATTCTTCATAGAGAGAATGTAGGGACTTAGCTTGATGTTGAGTCGACCCTGACCTGCTTTTTTCACATAGCATGAATAAACAAAGTCCTGAAGAGTGTTATGCACAGCAACAAAACTGGACATCACCAGCAACACCAGGAGTGTGCCCGAAATCCTCCACATTAGCTTGAGACACAACAGACACGTTTCAGCTCCAACAAAGTGGCCTTTGTCCTGACCACACCGAGCCCCCTTCCTCGGCCTGAATCACTGGGCTAGCGGCTGCCCTTTCCCCTGCTCTGTTAACAGGGCCCCAGTAAACTGCCCCCTAGAACCCCGCACCTGTCAGCCCCTTTCTTTGGCTTCATACATCTGCGGCTGTTGATTCTTCTACATCAGGTTTTCCCAGAGCAGAGATGTCCAGGAGGGCAGGTTTTGCTGATAGGAGACTGGAAGACAATCGAAGCACTTTAGCTAAGAAGGACGGTGGCGTGGGGACGAGTCACACAGTGGAAACACATTGTAGAGGCTGTATTGACCAGGCGTATTGATTGCTAACAGGTGAGGGGAAAAGAGAAATCACAAAGAAGAGGAGTTGGTTTTTATTTTTGTAACTGTATTTCAAGTCTTAAAAAAAAAAGCCCTGGAACCCTAGACCCAAGTCCGCCCCTGGGCTGGGTCCACTGCTGTGAATCAGTTACTCATTCATAGACACCAAACCCCGGGACAGAAGATGCACTGAACGGGGTTCCCCCTATTTCGGAGGACGAGGTAGGCCGCGTGGAGCTGCTCCCCGAAACTGGGCGGCGGTGAGCGGTGCCCCCTCCCTCCCTCCTTCCAGGCTCTGCGGGCAGAAAATCATCTCCGAGATCCTGGTAAGAAGATCACGGGCGTCCGAGGCCTGCGCTGTGACATTCCGGGCCAGTTCCGAGCCCACCCTACAGCGAGGCCCGCGGCCGGCCGGGGACGCCCTGCAGCTCCGGCTCCTCCACTGCAGCGCCGGGGGAGGCGGTGTCTCCTCTGGACCTGTGCCTGCCGGACTTCGGGATGAGTTCTCGGACAGGCTCCGGCTCGGCTCTGGAAATCCTGGGTCACCTGGGGTCGCTAGACCCAGCGATTTGAGGGTTGGGATGACTCTAACAGAGACACCTGTGAGCGGCTCTTCAGGACAGTCTTGCAATGAGAGCTCACCCCTGTCCCTGCCGGAAGCGGACCAGGCCACAGGGTGCACTTCCGGTCGGTGCACGAGCGCCTATCATGGCGCAGGACCGAGTGCCCTCGCTTACGTCGGATACCTTTACCTTCCTCTCTTAGCCAAAAGTGCCTGGTCTGCGTGGGTGGCTTTGAGGGCTGAGAAGCCTTTCCTCTTTTCCAGGAGATTTTCTAGAACCAAAGGACCTCTCTCTTTGCTCTTCCGCCACCATCCTTCAGGGGCAGTCGGAGGGTGATTTAGTACCCAACTAGTTGGTGGTAACAGTCCCAAGATAGGGAAGGCTGGAGGGAAAGGATTTAAGAAGAGATACGCAGTCCTGTTGGACCAGGTCAACTTTGAGCCGCTTCTTTGATAACTGCACGAGCTCATCAGTTAGGTAATCATCGATCCCTGAGTCTGGAGGTCAGGGGAAGGAATGGTCTGGACAGGAGAGGTTTCATGTTTTGAAATTGTCAGAATACAGATTAGAGTTAAAGGCGTGAGAATACTTAGGAAAAAAGAAATGTAAGTAGGGACGAATGCTCAGAAATTGTGACGTAAACAGAGAAGTCCCTGTGCAGGCCGAACATAGGTGACCAATAAGATACAAAAAGGACTGAACTTCACAGAAGCAAGAAGGGAAGTTCCAAAGAGCAGAGGCTCAGCTGGGCCGGAACCTGCTGAGAAGTCGAGTAAAACACGGGCCAAAGGAGACAGTAGACTTGAAACAGAGATCACTGGTGACACTAAGAGTTTTTAAAATACATTAAAGTGATTTGAAAAATAATCAAATGATGAAGATGTGGGATTCGTTTGTAGAAACGTCTTAAGAAGTTTAGGTGTGAAGATCAATGGAGAAATAGAATGGTAGCTAGAATACTCAAGGACCCAAGGGCAATGAGTTTTTTTAAAGGATGGAAGACACTAGAGCGTGTGGAAGAATCAGCCGTCAGCCATCAGCTCAGTTACGAGAGATAAACAATGTAGAACAGAGATTGACAAACCAGGGGAAATTTGGCCTGCTGCTTATTTCTGCTGATGCTCGAGGGCCCATGTGCTAGGAATAGTTTTCACATTTGTAAGTGGTTGAAGAAACTTAAAAAGAATAGAATTTATTAACTTGTGGAAATTATACAAAATCCTTATTTTAGTGTTCATGAATAATCGGTAGTGGAACACAGGCATAGCCCTTCACTAGGGTATTGCCTATAAATGCTTTCATGCTCCGATGGAGGAGCGCTGAGGTCCTAACGGGAGACTGAGGCCAGGAATGTCTAGAGTATTTCCTGTCTGGCCCGCTGTGAGAAAAGCTTGCTGACCACTGGTGTGAAAGAAGATAGACTTGGAGGGGGAGAATACACCTTGAAGGCAGCGAGGCAAACCTCCAAGGAAGGAGGCTGCAGAGACCCAGCATGAGGGCAGATGTGTAAGGTGCCTCGAATTTGGTGACTGTGACAACGCCCTTCTTGGGTGCCTTGCTTTCTCAGTGACGAGGAGGTGATTGGATACAGGCCCGGGCTCATGCTGAAAGTTGAGCCTTCTTGTCCCTAGCAGGACATGTGTCACAGGGAAACAGACTAAGGTATGCAGCGCATGGCTTCCAAGTTTCAGAACAGAAGGAGTGAACATCTCTATCTTTCAGGTAAATCTCTGAGCTGGGGGAGTAAAGAAGACTGGGAAGAAGAAAATAAATGGGATG
Organism: Heterocephalus glaber; assembly: GCF_000247695.1. The sequence goes on along the minus strand of NW_004624763.1, from coordinate 17,538,316 downwards.
CTGAAGTTCTCTGAGGCCTCTGCCTCCTCCTGCTGCTTTTCATAAGAGGGCAAGGTGGCCGCCAAAGGCAAATCGAGGGCTCTCCAGATACAGGGGCGGTCACTGCGATTTTCCCCTTTTAGTCCTGGAAACCAGCAGACTCGTGGATATTTTCCCAAGCGGTGATGGCCTAGACTGCACCAGCAGAAGAAACCGGGCAGGGAGGCTGAGGCAGTGCTCTTGAGTTCTTGGTAACAATTGGAGTCTGGAGTACAAAGTCTACTTGTGCCAAGGGGCTATGGAGTTAGGACAACCAAGACTGATAGAAGCATGGACAGGAACCAGACATAAGTAACCATGAAACAGGCAAAGGTGAACCTGGAGATCAAGGAGCTTCAAATCAGAGAGGGCGCTGTAAGTCTTAGTGGAAGCCCCTAGGGGACCAGGTGACTTAGAACCCAGGGTCTTACCCCACTTGCTAACTTGCTTTTCCAGTGTCCTAATTTGTAGAGGCCAAGACAAAACTGGAGAGGTCTTGAACCATAAACTAATGATATTTTCTTGGAACTGGCTGAGAAAAACCTGAAGTGACTGATTTTCCCTTGAAATTGCAAGATTCTATTTCTGCTCTAGGTGCCATAGGGGTTTTGGATGGAAATGAGGAAAAATAGTTACATTTTTTGCATACTTGAGTTTTGTGGTTTGAAAATTCAAAATCTTAATAGAATTTTAAGGAGTGAGGGGAGAGTTTGAAATTTTCAGTTATTCTTGATGAAAGGGGAAATTATTTACATCACATAAATAATTTCTTCTTCCTGATACTCTGACGTTCACTTCCTTAAGCACAGCTATCATGGGTAATAGCTAATCATGATGAAAAACACTTTATATGCCCATTCTCTCTATTCAAAGAAGTATAAAGAATTATGATCATTTTACAGATAAAAAACCAAAAACCTGGCATATGCTAAATAACTTGCCAAATGTCATAAAGCAGACTAATTCCAAAGTCTTTCTTTTAATGTTTCAGCTTTTATCTCACAGAACCAATAATTAATGGTATTTAGTTAGATTTGTTTTTGACAGGGACTGAGCTAATTGTTTTAAACACTTAATTTTTCTTACTCTTTACAAAAAATTTTATGTGTTTTGACATGATTTATTCCAAATCACTTGTTGGATGATTTGGAATGAATTATCTACCATAACTAAGCTAACTAGTCAACACCAGAACAAGATTTAAATCTAAGTCTGTCTGCCTCAAAAACTTATATTCTTGATTACACTAACACCCTTCTGCCACCCAGACACCCAAGTGTCTACCACTCCTAGGAAAGCTTTCCTGACAAATAGACTGAAAGAGTGGTGAAGATGCCATTTCTCTCTCTTTTAGCTTAAAAGACCCATATAGTGGCCATCCACCGAAAATCCATGCCCTCCTTGCTTGGGCATGGCCACATGTAATGGGAGCAGAGACTCTGTGCACAGTCTCCTGCCTGGACATTCTCCTCCCAGGCCTCCCCCAACCTCCTTCCCCTTCCCCTGGCTGGATGCCAGTGCTGAGCAGGTCCTACAGGATGGTCTAGGGTCTGTCCCCACAGACAGGCATCTACTCAGGATCGTCATGTTGGAGAAAAAAGAGCTTCCATTGTATTGAATTATTTTATTTTGGTCTATTTAATATTTGCTACAGGATCTTAGCTTATACTAGAGAATACAAAGGAAAAGTACATAGCAGGGAGAAGGTGACTAAAATAAAGTAGTTATATTAAAATCCAACGAAAATGTGTGGCGAGATTACTGTAGCTCACTGTGATTATTGACAGTTCAAGCGAGCACTCTGCCTATAATGTGGTTTGCATGGAAGCAAGCCCAGAATGACATTGAGAATAGAAGGAACACTTGGTCCATGCCTATTACCCAGATACTCAGCAGGGCTAAGGTAGGAGGACTGAAAGTTTGAGGCCAACTTGGGCAACTTGGCAAGACCCTGTCTCAAAATAAAATTTGCAGAGGTCTGGGGATGTAATTCAGTGGTAGAGCACTTGCCTAGTCTGTGTGAGGCCCAAGGTTCAATCTCCTGTACTGAAGAGAAGAAGAAGAGGAAGGAGGATGAGGCAGAGGAGATGATGATGATGACAAAGGAGGAGGAGGAGGAGGAGGAGGAGGAGGGGAAAAGTATCACCCTTAGGTGTAGCAGCAACCCAAGATATAAAAGACATTGGATTGACCCAGAACTATGGAAGATGATGGAAACTACTTAAGTTATTTTAAGATTGCAAAACAGTAGGACTTGTGGTTGATGATGTGTGAATGGAGAATTCCAGGATGATGTGTGTGTTTCTGGCTGAATGATGGCAATGCTATTCACAGATACAGCAACACAGGAGAAAGCAGGAGAAGGCGGGTTGGTGTGGCGGAGATGATGAGATGAGCATCGGATGAGTTGCCAAGAGAAGACTGGGGAACACAGAATATACAGAACAGGAGAGGAGCAGGCTGAAGGTCTAGCTTTAGAGTCAATTGACATTTAGTTGTTAATACCAGGGTGGGAGGTGAGAGCACATAAAGAGTGAGATGCTGTAATTGTCTATCTTCTGTGGGGCATGGTGGTGCACACCTGTAATCCCAACACTTGGGACACTGAGGCAGGAGGATGGCTGTAAGTTAGAGGCCAGCCTGGGCTACATAGTGAATTCAAGGCCAGCCTGAATTATACAGTGAGATCCTGTCTCAAAACAAAACAAAACAAAACAAAACCAAAAAGTTGGCTACCTTCCTCTCCTATCCCTTGCTGTGGACTCACAGGAAATAAAATGAAAATATCTTCTCCCCATCCCTGCTTCTTCCCGAAAAATGCAGTAGAGCTTAGTGAGCTTTATTTCCAGAGACCAATGAGCTGTGAGCACACATGCATGCATGTGTGTGTGCACGTGCTCAGGTAGGTGTGGATGTGTCCCCACACATATACTGGGCTTAACACACACAGGGATTTCAATCAGATGAGGCCACCTTGCCGGAGACAAAATGAGGATGCAGGGTGAGAGCTGCTGGGGTGAAACCATCGTCTACACCAGGCAGGAGCCTCACCAGGCCGCACCTGTGAATGAAAGGTAATGGGTTGCAGAATTTCCACTGTTAATAATGCCCAAGCGTAGAAAGATCACTGGTGGGCAGGGTCTGTGCTGGTGCCAGGAGAGACTAAACACCAAGCCGGTGGCCCTCGGGACCTAGGAAGAGACCTCTGTACCTGTAGGGGTTTATAAAATGCACCGATGTGCGCATGTGTGAATTGATGTCAGTCATGGAAAGAGCAATGCCAGTAGCACCCGGGCCTCTTCTGGGTCTTCCTGGACTGTGTAAGTCTGGGTTCTGGTCCCACGGAGTCGGGTGGAGACCTCCAGAAATGAGCCCCAGGCATTTGCTAATCATAGTGGGATTTCTCAAGCCACATCTGACCTCATGTGGGGTAGGGGACCCAGAGTGACCTTTCTTTTATCTATAATTTTATAGATCAACTGTTACTGTAGACTAGGGAATGGGGTGAAAATGCTTAATATTTTTTCTAAAATCATACAACCATCTTTCTGTTTCTGAAACTCAGGTTCTTTTTCAGAGACAGTGTGAAAGAGAATTCAGTTTCTAATCTCTGGAACCCTTCCTGTTCCTTGGATCCTCATCACTCTCTTACAAGAGCAAATTACCTATGGCTCTAACTTGAGCCACAAAAGCTTAGAGAATTATGCATAAAGATGATGAGAATTCCCGTGAGGATTTCCAGTGCATGGGATATGGTTGCATTCTGTAGGGCCTTGTTTCTGACCCACAATACCGATGTTTGTAAAATGAGTCTCCTCGTGCCCTCGTTACTTTTGACTCCCAGTTTGTTTCAGCTCAACCCCAGCTTCTGTCCCCATCCAGATGATTTATGAACTTGGAGATGTCCTGGGTGAACCGTGTCCCATGGGCTTCTCCGTCAGAGTTGAGCGTGGTCCCTTGAATCCCAGGGACATTCACTCTCATCAGCCAGACAGCCAGAATATGCAAGAGCTCACGGTGAAAGGGGAAACATGTTTCTCATGTGGCAAGAATGTGGTTCCGTCCGCAGAGTTTACAGCACAGTTGCATTTGAAGTTCAGCCTTAGAACTCTGTGGCAGTAAAAATGGTCATGATTTATAGGAAAATGTCACTCAGCTGTCTCCTCTGTAAGAGCCTTTTACAACTCTCATCGAATATAAATCAGGAGGTATGTGGTCAATAAAATAATAGTTTTGGCATAACAGTTTCAAGACGAAAAGAAATGGAGAAGAATTGTCTTGGCCTTTTACTGAAGGCAAATATTACAGGAATTTATTGTTGGTCCAAAATCAATATTCCTGTCTTTAAAAACAGGTATGTGGAAATTTATGTCTTGGTGAAAATCCAATTAAATAAATTAATGACAGCAGTCACGATAAAGTTTGTCCACAGATACAGAGGCTGCTATGCTTCTGTAGCTTGAAATTTACCGGAGAGTGTTTTTATTGTTTAACTGTATTCTTAGATGGATAACTCAAGCTTTCAGCAATATTTCATTCTAATGTGGGACAAAAAGGGTGAACCTCAGAAAAGATTGATTCAAACTTGCTAAATTGCATCTTGGAGATGCCTAAGAAGCCTCTCATTGTGCTGGTCTCCAAATGTTGACAAGGTGGGAAAAATGTGTGACGAAGAACTGAAAGCTGTTTGAAATGGCAGTTCCCACTTCCTCAAGTATTGTTTGCATCACAGAGCACTCAAAATAGGGCCAGGATAAAGAATTGAGGGTATTATATAAGAAACTGGAAAGAACATGCAGCTTTATGTCTGGAAAGAAGGAGAAGGTAAAAAAGCTTCCTGTGACTGCCTTGGGAATGGAAATAGGATGTTGAGAACATATCTAAGACCCAGACTGTGGGAAATGCATCTGAAAGACCATCGGAAGGCTCCAGAAGGCAAGGAGGCAAATGGAACCATCTGGCTTCCCTTTCAGGCCAATAACCTCTGTCCTCTAACTCACCAGGCGATAACACTTACCTTGGCATGTCCCACATGGAATACTGTGTTACATTCTGAGTGCCACTCGCTTTCAAGGGGTAGTCAATAAAGAGACTAAGAAAGTATCTTATTTTAGGAGATGTTGAAGGAATCAGAAATGTTAGTCCTAGACAAGAGGAGTCCTCAGGAAATGTGGTACTTGTAGGGTGGAAGAGGAAATACACCTGTCATGTGAAGCCTCAGGGGCTTGATGTACTATTCATAGGAAAGACATATTATTTTAATCCACAAAATGTGTTTTGAAGGGTTATGTCTAAGGCAGAATTTCAGGGAATGGAAATGCACGGAGATAAGAGTGTGATGGTTTAATTCAACATAGTTGAAAGTGTTGTTAGAAGATGGGGCCTGGGGACTGGTTGGAGGTGGGGGGTCACTGGGGGCATATCTCTGGGAGTTACCTCTCTCACTCTGGTACCTGCTGCTCTTTCTGCTTCCTGGCTGTCATGACTTGAGAACCTTCCTTTGCCAGGCCCTTCTTCCATGCCATTTCTGCCTTGGAGCTGGCTTACCATGGACTGAACCCTCTGAAACTGGGAGCCAAATAAAGCTGTTTTCCTTTAGTTGTGGGTGTCTGGTATTTTGTCCCAATAATAGGAAAGCTAATATATAGAATTTTGATTTAACATCAAGAATAATATTCTTTTCTTCCTCAATCAATATACTTGATTCGAAATAGAACTTAATTCTTAAATATCATTTCATGTATAGTTCCTTTAGTTTGTGCTTTCTCTCAGTCTTTGATCACATAGGCACGTAATTGCCATTGTGGTTGCAAATACTGGGCATAATTCCACATCCTACTTTTAAAATTTAACAATACACCAATATCTTTCTAAGAATATGAGGTATGAGCTTTTCTCTGATGGGCAGGGCTGACCTAGGAACCAGTGAGTTTCCTATGAGGAGCTCTTCTAAGAAAAGGTCTAAATCCAAGGTTGGCTGACTCCAAGGCAGGAACATCGTGGTAGAGGGAAGTGGTGGAGCAGAGTTGCTCACTTCACAGTGGTCAGCAAGCAGGGAAAACGAGAAAAGTGCCAGAGAGGAAGGCACCAGGATGCAGACATAGTCCTCAGGGTCACCCCACAGGCACAACCAGACATGTGCTTTATGAATTTTCTAGCTGTCTCCTCATCCACCCAGGATGACAAATTGGTGTGAGCTTGGGATCCTCCATGTACATCACCATGTGTATGGTATTAGATTAAGAATCTCCAAGGCAGACACAAATACCTAGCTAAGATCATGCTAAAGTTCCATTTCTCTACCCTTTTGCTAATACTTATGGAAGAGGGCAAAATTGAACAGAAACTTCACAATGTACCAACAAAAAATATAAAGTCTTGGTGAAAGTTCCTCTCTCTGAGTTGAGCTTTGGACTCGTGACCTCTGTGACATGGTCAATACTAGAAGTCTGAGAATAAATTTGTTTAGTTCTATTTCTGCATAAAACTGGACTCTTCTTATAAGTTGTCCCAGGATTAGGAAGTATGTGACACAGGTCCTGTACCCTTTATCTTATCAAATGAGACAGGTTGCTGAATGAATTGTGTAAAACTTTTCCGATGGATAAGAAATTGTGTATAAGGAAAAACAGGGTGAAAATATCACATCTTATTCTCTGTGAATTTCAAGAAATGAAAAGTAATGACAGAGAGTGTTCTCTAAGGTATGACATGCTCTAATTTTGCAAAAGTGATAGTAAAGAAAGAAGCAGAACTGTGAACTTCATGGTCAGTCATCAGGAACAGTATGGAGAAAGAAGATTAATGGGCAAACTTGAAATTGCTTCCTCCAAACATTTTTGTCTCCAAAATCTACCGTCATTTGGATAAAAATAAACAGAGGGGAAAATCAGTGAGAAAAAAAAAAGGGCATTCTCTATAAACCACCACAAGAATGCAGGGTTTAGAAAAGGCAGGAAAACCAACCAAGGCTCCTGCATTCTACCCCTGTGGGCTGAGGGGTGGCGGTGGATCTGAGTCCACAGCCTGGACGACGTCACCACGGGGTCCCGGACATTTGGTGGAAATGTAGGCGGGGACAGAAGCACCTCATTCTTCCACAGTGGCTGCCCACAAGCCCAGGAGCAGGGATTCTCCTCCACCCGGCCCACAGGCTGCAGGGAACTAGACTGAGTAAGAAGCATGTATTCTGGGTGCGACTCGGAGATGAAGATAAACAGTCCAAACAGGAGAGCACTGCCTTAGGAATTCATTTGGATTCTACTGGAGTACCTAGAAATTCTGCAGAATGCCTTCTGTACTTCTGAAAAAGGAGAAAGATATAAAGAAACACATGGCATTGGTGGTAAATAGCTAGGAGAAAGGGAGCTGGGAGGGGGGAAAGAGGGAGGAAGAAGGGGAGGAAGGAAGGAAGGAAGAAAGCAGGCAAGGAAAGAAAGCAGTAAGGAATGAAGGAAGGCAGAAAGGAAAGAAGAAAATAAAGAAGGGAGGGATGGAGTAAAGCAAAAAGAAAGGGAGGAAAAAAGTGAAACAAGGAAAGACAAGAAGAACAGAAAGGCAGACAGAAAGGATTACAGAAGCCAGAAGAAGAACTAGCCTGGAACAAAGCATATGCAAACGAAGAAAATTCCCTGTGGAGATTAATAAAAGTACAAGTTTCATACACCAAGCACTCAGAGGTGAACTATTGAAAGAGTAAATCTTTGTAGAACTGGAAGTCAGAATGGTGAATTATGTGCAACTCACCATAGCTGCGTACATACAAACAAATCACAAATCCTCTGTACACTTTATATTTCCCTTAAAAAGAGAAATGACCAGAGTCATTGATAAGTTGAAAAATTAAAATGAAGCGACCCCCAGAAAGTTGCTAGTGGGGTGGCAGGAGCACGCTGAGTGCTTAGCAGTAGCAGGGTATGAGTCGTGTAATGTGAATGACTGATAGAAGGCAAACCAAGACCTCGATCAGTGTAACTTTGGGGTTCATGCTCTTTTCAACACAATAACTATAAAGATGTAAAAAGCATAGAAAGCATGATTATAAAACGTTCTGCCATCTTCATGGGGCAGCAATGGGTAGGTATGATGACATTTGATGTCACAATCAAGGATCCAAAACAGCAGACTAGAAAACCTAAATGAAAAGAAGATGGATATAATACATTAAATGCTGGGTCCCAATGATCAAACAGAAATTTAAATACTATGTAAATTATAATTTCTCAAGACATTTAGTAACAAGGTAATGGCAATCTCAGTGTGATTTGAGTTAGCATAACGTCATGAAAAGCTAAAACCATCTTGGCTGGATTTAAAGGAGCCATTTCCAGAAGAGAAATGTTAAATTACCATTGAATTTTGGACAATTAAGACCACACCTAGGACATATGGTTCCTTTCTGCACACCACACATTTGTGAGGGGTACTGGCAAATGAGATGTAGCCAGAAGAGGTTTCTGATGTGTTAAAATCTCTAGAAATGACAGCAATAAATGAGCACATTTGTCATAATGTAAATAATGACATCAAATAATTTGAAGAAAAGACAAATAGAAGGATAAATTTGTTTTCCAGGTGTCTGAAGTAACCTAGGATTAGGAGAATAATTTAGGTTTAATATAAGGAAGTATATTCTAATAGTTCATATTATCAAAAGATAAAATTTCCTTTTGTGATGTCTTTATAACTGGATGTGTTCAAAAGGATAAATAGTAATCTCATTGGGTCTATTGTGGAAAGGACTCTTGTTATTATTGGAAGATCAAACTACATGACTTGATTCCTGTTATCATTGTTATAACTAAGGTTCTGTCTCTAAGTGAACATAGTGGCCAGAAATCCTTATAGTTTCTAGACATCCATGGCTCTCTGGAGAAGGGGCATGATGTGGATGCCACTTTTCAAAGGGCAGTAACTTACACAATGGGAGGACCATTGTTGGTGGAAACCATAGCATTAGACTAGACTCCAAATTTCCTAGACCATGGCCACGCAACTTTTTATCTAGAGAGATTCTCTTAATTTCTTTATGATTGTTTGGAAGTAAAAGTATACAGAAAGATAATGGTGACCTTAAAAGTAATTGAGGCTGTGAAGGAAAGGAATTTTGCTATCATTTTCCAATCACAGCCATGTGCCATGAGCTATTGAAAGGGATGATGTCACCACCTTTCTAGAGATTTTTCTTTGTATTAAGTCACCTATGGTGGGCTTGGGGGGACTGGGCTCAGTAGGGTCCCATTAGTTAAGTATAACTGGAGTGTATGATTGCTTTGACATTTATACAAACTAACCTCCTCCTTCCTTCCCATCCATGGGATGCATACAGTCTCCTCGCGGTCACGCTGGTATTTGTACTTATTTCCTGTGATTTCTGAGCTCTAAGTCCTACTCTTCTTTTCTCACCACTCTTTTCTGATGTAGATGTGGAATATAGTCCCCCTTTCTTTTCAGATGCATCTCAGAAAAGAGCTGTGAATGGAGATTTTTGTCACACAGCTGGGAAGATAAAGGATGCTTTCGCAGAGATGCATAGCAAATAACTTAAAGGAAGACAGTGAGCAATCCTTTCTATGAAAAATCTTCTGGCCAGCCTTCCTTTGGGGAGTCCTTGTGGACCACACTTCTACAACCACTGCAGTGTTGTCCAGTTCCCTCCCCTTTCTCTGGTCTTCTCCTTCTCTTTCCGTGATTTATTCCAGACACAAATTCCCATGTTTTACTTAAGCAGAGCAGCTAAACAGCTTCCTTTCTGTCTCCAGCCATTGTGGTTCCACCTGGCCTAGCCTAAGTCCCCCGTCCCAGGACCTTTCTAAACAGGGACATTCTTTCCCTGAGAGGCGTCAAGGTGCCAAAGTGTCACAACATTTTTTTCTACTAATGATTGTGGTTGTCCATATGGGGACTTCTGATAGCTGCATCGTGGCACCCGGACTATTCATGATGGAGGGCAGTGGAGTTAGGTGGAAGAGGTGTGAGATTTGGAGGTGAAAGGCATAGGTTCTTGAATACCTGCTTGGTCATTCAAAGGCTATACGGTACACCCCGCAAAGTCCCTGTTCAGAGTTCATGGCCTCAGTTGTTCCTGGATTTTTCCTTAGAACTTAATGGATAATTGTTCCCAGAAACCCCCACGATTTCGCCAAAACCACAAATATCCTCCGCAATTGTTTATTTGGAGGGAGATTTGCAAGTAGCCAATCCAAGAGCGTTATGGGTTCTCCTTGCTGCTGATTGGCTGCTGCCCTGTAACCCATCTCTGGCCGATTCACCAGCTTCGCCTATCATAACAGGTCCCGGTACGGCATGTAGCCGTCTCTAGCGCTCTCGGTTTTGTTCTTCTTAAACCCCCAAGATCCCTAAGATGCCACCAAAACACCCTGCACCTTCTGAAGCTTTATTAATACAGTATTTTAATAAATTAAATTGCATAACTGTGGGAGACATAGCATATTTAGGGTTTAAACTATAAAAATAGGCGTTTTTCTGACCATAACTGAAATTCTCAGTTTTCCACATTTCGTGGATGCTCTAGGAATATAACCTGCCCAAATTTCTGGGGTCCACTGTATGACCTTGGGGTGCTGACACATCCACTCTGCACATCTGTTTTCCTCATAAGGAAAACATGAGGAAGGCTTCTATCTTCAAGAATAATTGTGAGGCTGGTCTGAGAACAAGTAGACAAATCATCCTCCAAGTATGTGGCATACACAAACTTCTCAGTGTTTAGTTTTTTCACTTCTCAGAATTCATTTCTGTTTCCTCCAGTTTTAGCCCAATGTCTTATAAACCATGTCCTGAACTGTGGCTTAGAAACATGGGTAATATTTATGCTGTTGAATGTGTAGCCTGAGATGAAAAACAAGCATTGCTTATAGACACATTCTAATTCTTTCTTTATATATCCTATAACCAAACTTCTGCATCATTATGGACCCAAGCAATGAAGCCTAGGAAGGCAAATCTAAAAATACTGAAACTAGAAACAAAGGACTCAGCTGAGGAGACCCAGGAGCTTTCCAAGCACCGGGGTTGTGGGGAACCAGTGCGAGCACGGTTACTCTATCTTCTCATTTGTGGCAGATGCAGGTTTGTTTTCCTTTGAGTAGGGCATGATGTGCTCAGAGAATGATGTCAAGTGGAGTAGAAGTTTGGAAACCAAACAGGATGCTGGCCTGGGCTTCTGCAGCTTTTTGGAAATCATAATGACAATCTGATAATAGGAAAATGGTTGCTATTTACAGCTGAAGCTCAAAAATTATGTAAGACTTTGCTTTGACAATTTTTATCTTTAACAGCTCCTTACTACCTCCTACTTATAAGGTGGTGAGGCATCAACAACAGATCAGTTTGGATTTTCCTGCAAAGAAATGGCACTAATTTAATGAGATGTGAAGGAGCTGCCTTCCAAACAAATCTTTGTTGAAAGGCACTTGCATTACATTTGAAACAGGAGTGAAACCAAGCTGAATTTGTGGTGTTGCTTTATAGCACAGTCTCACCCTACTTACAAATTGATCTAAATCAGGTAGATCCGGGTTGTTTGTTTTTGAGTGAGCAGAGCATGGTGAGCAAGCAGGCTAAGCCTGGAACTAAGTAAGAAGCAGGCCTGGACTCCTGCACCTTTTTGGAGCCCAAGACTGCTCCCAGTATATACCTCTCAACTCTTCATGACATAGGTGGATTTATATTTTCAGTATTTATTTTTATTTATATTTATTTTTCAATGAGAATTTTTTCCCTCAAAATAGTAACGTATATTAGCCCTGAAGTGTAGCACTATGAGTTTATATATGCAGGTGTGTCAGGATAGGTGCTCTACATGTTTTCCTAATCCTTGCCATCCCACTTCTTTTAACTCATGGACTTTCTTGCAATTTTTGAGTCACTCTTCTATGATTTTGTTTGTTTCAGTTATCAGTCCAGTGTTGATAAGGGACTATCCCTAAACTGCAATTGAAAAGGTCCCAGAGAGGTGAAGAGATTCATGCAACCCACATATTCAAAAGTAACACAGCTGACTTCAGGGCTGTCTAGGTCTTATTTTCTGACTCATCTGGTGTAGGCCGTGGTAAATAAACACACATGGATTTTCATCTCCGGCGATCTGTCTTCTCTACACGGGCACTAAGCGTCGCCACAACTCCCAGGCTGCTGTCAGCTGTGACACCAGAGGGCGCCATTTCCACTTCCTTCTTTCATCAGCCCCTGCCTATTGCCTTCCTGTTGTCGGGTTGAAGACTGATGAGGAAATCATGGCGGGTATTCTTTCATTTTTCAGTTTAGATGAGATTTTTGCAGAAGTGGAGATGTGTAGAAAGTTAAGGCTTGTAGGATTCCAATTCTCATGACTGTTACCATCATGAAATGAGTATCCCAGAAGAGGATACAGCCTTAGAGACCGTCGTGCTCATTTGCCTCTTGCTGAAGCAGCTGGACTCTCTTCTCTTTGCCTTTCACCTTCACGGGGCAGGAGGAAACTACCGTGGCTTTTGAAGGAGGTTTTGGCAGGTAAGAGAAGCCTTTCTCTGTCGCCAAAGATAGGTACTGTGTTACTGTGCATAGCTCCACAGCTATGTCCAATGCTTAGCATGCAGCTTTCAACGAGATGTGTTTTGGATATGGAGCACTATTTGCAGTGTGGCTTTTTCTGTTTAACAACTTACAATCACTTATATTCATATTTGTATGTGTCTTAGCTACTTGCCTCCTTGCTGGGATGCACTGCCCCACACCTGCAATTTAGAGGAGGAAAGATTTATTGTGGGTCACGGCATTTTAGAAGTTTCAGTCTTGCATGGTCCACAAGGTGGAAGGAACAGGGTGGAGGAGAACTGCTCAAGGCATGGCGGCCAGAGAGAGGGGAGGCGCAGGGGAGGGAGATGCACTCTTTCAGGCCACGCCCACAGAGACCGCCTCTTCCCACCGGGCCTCAGCTCCTACCAGCCAGTCAGCTGTGGTGTAAGACTGATGATGTAGTCACCGTCCCAAGCCCTGCCTGTGAGCTCTGGAAGCTCTCGGGGGCCTCTGCGTGGAAACTATAACAATGGATCTGCAGGGTGAGCGGCACTTGCTGATCCAGAGGAGACGCCCTCGATGAAGTCAGAGGAAAAACAAAACAAGAATCCTTTAAGGGCAGGTGCTGAGAGGTATCTGCTCTCTGGGGCCTTGGGATGTGGACTTCTTGGCAAGAGTGCAGAGAGAGCTATTTATGTTTTCCAAATAGAACACTGTACTCCGTGGACACCACGACAATTCCAAATACCAGCAAAGTTTCAGATCAGAAACATAGAATACATCCAAGAGTAAACTATAGCTAAGGATTTTATGAAGATGATGGAATTCTTTGGTGAACATGCCTTACCCAGCACTCAATAAAGGTAGCAGTGTACTGTCAACACACACTTATTTAATAAAATGTAAAGAACACACAGTAAGTAATAAATGTTAGTGTCATAGTCGTCTTACATCCTGATGATTATAGTTAATAATGTTCTATTGCTTACTTCAAATTTCATGAAACCAGACTTTAAGTGTCACACACACACACACACAGACACACTCACACACACATACAGATAGATGGTAGATGGTAACTGGGTGGAGATGATGTTTTAATTAATTTGTGGTAATCATTACATAATTTATATATATTTATATGCCTTGATTATACACAATTTTTGTCAGTTGTACCCTAATAAGGCCAGAAAAAAGAGCTATATTTCTGATGATCAAAACACATGTGAAAACCCAAGCCCACAGGGACAAGTGTATCTGACTGCATCCTGAGGAGCACAAGTACAGTCATGTGTTGCTCACTGTCCGGGGCTGCATCCGAGAAAGGCTGGTTAGCTGTTTTCATCATTGTGTGACTATCCGAGGGTTACTTACACAAACTTACGTGGTGAGGTCACTCGTTCACCACGGCCTCTTTATACAATCAAGAGACACAATACACGTGAGATGTGTAAGGCTGCCGAGAGTGTGCGATGGTGTATTGTCTTACAAGAAGCCTTTTTCTTCTAAGTGGAAGGAGCACACTGTAGCATGGAGGACAGTGAATACACAAACCAGTAACAGTTGCTTCCCATCGTTATCAAGCACTGTGTGGAAAGCGTTGTCCTCTTACACCGGCAGCGCAGTGGGTGTGTCCACACCAGCACTACCACGAACACGTGGGTATCAGAATACAGCACGACAGTGGGTACAATGACACTAGGGGATAGGACACTCTTGGCTCCATTGTGTGTCACATAGAGGGTCCACCGCTCATGAAAATGTCAGCGACGGGACACTGACGTCCAGTTTTGACGCTTATAAACCTGCCAAGAAAATGTTTTGTGTTCTGATTCGAAGCCTTCGATTCTGTGTCTTGGGCCTCCTCCGTGACGGGCAGGAGCTCATCAAAGATACAGGGTGTGACTTTATTCAGCATCCGTGGATGCAGCTTTTCAGAGCTTAACTCCTCACCTCCAGTGGTGAGCGGGCTTGAAGTGTGCGCATGTGCAGGAACACATGGCATGTGCTGTGGAGCTCTACAATCTCCTGGTGAGAAGGGGCTTGAGGAGGACTTGTAGCCCTGAGAGCCTGACCCTGGGACAAGTGCTCTTCCATCATTCCATCATCTCTAACCCTCCACTGCACCTGATTTTGTCAGAACCTAAGTGGGGTGTGAACCTAGCTGCATCCTGCAGTGGCCAGTCCCATTATGCCTGTCCTAGTTGTCCAGATTACTTTGTTTTTGTCATATTTAGTGGACTTGGATCTCCTTGCCAATGCTTCTCAGGATCCTAATTAATCTTTTTGGGATTAAAATCAGTGATAAAAACTCAGTTTTTGTAGCTAACTCCACTTCAAGTAGGTTCTTGGGGGAGAACATTTGTCCAGGGACTCTGTGCTTTTTACTTTCCTGTCTATCCTGGGTCTCCCCATCGCTAACCAGAAACATCAACAGACCTGCAGACCTGTATTCTTTTTACAATATAATGGGTATAGAGTATAGTGAGTAGACCTGCAGGGTGGGAGATGGAGCCTGAGCAAAACGCAGAGGCTGAGGGCCATAAGAGCATAGAGAACAGCTGTGGCTGGAGACTGGGGAGTCCTAGCCAAGGCACACAGCCCAGAGACAAATCATTCTGATTTCCCACCTCCCTTTGATGTCCTTGTTGACAGCTGATGTGAAATGAACTACCCTGAGCCTAGTTTGTCTGCATCCACTAGATTTGCAGGTGTTTGGCTTGATCCCATTAATAGAAAATTATATAAATGGTCCCTCAGGGCTTCCTCAATGAGGAAGGGGCTCACGGATGATAGAAAACCAGAGTGTCAGAGTGGGTGTAACTTTACAACGATTGGGTTTCCCTCCTGATTTTATCTATTTTTTTATTTTAAAGTTTTTCTTTCTTTTAGACCTCAACTAAAGAGTGTTGAGTTAACCATATTTCCTACTGGTTGAATGTTAGTACTGGTCTCAATGACCTGGTCTTATTGTATTTCTTTTTAGTATTTTCTGCCTTCACAATCTCTCTTTTTTCTTCCTTTCCCAGAATGAGTATGCCAATGTACTTATTAGAAGTTTAAGAATATATGATTCTTTGAAAAGTTATGTTACTCTTTTATATAGGGACTTGTGTTTTAAATTTCACAAATACAAAATACTATATTTTTAGCTCTCTTTCCATGGTATATTTGCGTTATATATTTTTTTCTGACAGCTGCTTAGTAAGTCTTTGAACACGCTCACAATTTTTTATCCATCCACCCACCTACCCACCCATCCATCCACCCACCTGCCTATCTATCCATTCATCCATCCATCCACTCGTTCATCTGTCCATCCACCCATCCACCCACCCACCCATCCATAATGCACACTTAGGATATCAATTTCCCACTTCCATATATAATGCTGAGACTTTGTGGATGTGTGGGGCATTTTCTCTGAGATGTATATGAAAGGGGAGTTTCATTACTTACTTCATCAAATTGCTGTCCATGATGACTCTGTTCATCTATACTTCCGCCTGGAGGTCAGTTTCCTTTCTCCTATAGTCAGGCCAAATTTGGCATTTCTCTCTTCCTAATTCTTTTTACAATATAATGGGTATAGAGTATAGTGAGTAGTTTAATATTATTCTGGATTAAATTTCTCTGTTACTTATTTAAGTATCTCATGATATATCTGTTACTTTTAACATTTCACTTTCTGTGCATTGCCTATTTATATTTTCCCATTTTTCAACTTAGCTCCCCTGACTGAAAAGTCCATAGTCAGAAGGATGTTCTTCTACTTGCTTAGTAGTTTTGTAAGGTTAGGTTTAATCCGTATATGATATGAGGCAGAACTCCAACTTTGGTTTTCATGTTATGAACCATTGTATCTAACCTTATCTTTTAACAGTTCATCGTCCCCCACTGGTTAGTGAGCGCCACCTCAATGACAAACCAATTCTGTGTATTCTTTTGGGTCTGTCTTTGGTTGCCCATTATGTTCTATAGGTTTGTCTTTTCTTTTTCTTTTGTACCACACTTTAACCTATTTCTTTTCCCCCCTGGTACTGGAGATTGAACCAAGAGCCCTCACACAGTGGTAGATCTCCAGCCCTTTTTATTTTATTTTTTATTTTGAGACAAGGTCTTGCTAAGTTGCCCAGGTGAAAATAGAACTTGTCTTATCTCAGTGACAGAATTACAGAGGTGTGCCACCATGCCCAGCCACTTTATCCTATTTCTTTGGCTTCTGATATTTCCTCACAGCTGACCAAATTAGTCTCTTCTCTCTACTTTATTTTAAAAACTGGCAATTGTCCATGTATCCTTACATTTTCATCTAAAGTTTAGAATGGTTTTGTCTGGAATTTTATTGGAATAGAATTAGATTTGCAAATTACTTTGGGAAAATGTAATACATTTATTATGCTAATTAGTCTCATTCCTGGATACCACGTATTGCTATGTCATGTGAATTTTCTTTTAAGTATTTTATAGACTTTCGATGTTTCTCCTAGAGCTCTTGATCAATTTTCTTTTTTTTTTTTTTTTGAGGGGATCGAACTCTGGTCCTTGCGCTTGCGCAGCAAGCAGCGAAACCACTGAGCTAAATCCCTGGCACTTGATCAATTTTCTTAAAGTAACTAAGAAGATTTCTTGCTATTTACAATGCACTTTAATTTTTATTGTATTGTTAAATTGGTTGTTGCTGACAGAGGAAAAATTAGGGTAGGAGAGAAGAAACAAAGAGAGACAGAAAGGAGACAAAGCATGAGTTGGGACTTTGACCTCATCTGGCCTTCTATCCCAGATCCCACAGATTTCCACCAAGACCAGAAATCCCCCAGCCCCGGGATGTAACGGCCTAACCCCTGGGTGCTCCCGCCCTTCTGCCTATGAGGTTCTTTGCTGCTGCTTAATAAATCTTAATAATCTTAATAAATCTGCGTATGCCTCTCCCTGATGCACCCTGAGGTGCTTTTCCGTGATGAAAATCGCCAGCCTTCCTGTGTGTCGGGGCAAGGTGAGGTCCCCGTGTCTTCTTTGCTGGGACCTCCTCAGAGCCTGTGTGGTGAGCGTGCTACAGTTTTTGTATTAAATGTGTTGATTTCTTGGGAGACAATTGATATCTTCAAACCTGAAATCCTGAACATGACACGTGCCAATGAACTCCAGTCTTTCTTTATGTCTTTAATAAGGTTTTAATGAAGTTAAAAGCTTTTTTCATAGGCAATAGTTGCGTTTGATCAGTACCCAAATGCTGCAGAGTCTAAAAATTTGCTGTTATAAATCATGTGATGATTTCTGTAATATCTTCTCATTGCTTATGTATTGATTTTTCATTGGTTATTTCTTCCCTTATAGAGAAATACTGCTGATTTCCTAAGCTGATTTTGTGTCCAATAATCATGCCCATCTCTAATTTTTCTAAGTCTTTTCTGTTGATTTTGTTGCTTCTTTGTGTCAAAAATGTCATCTGCAAATAAAAACAGTTTTCTCACATTTTAAAATCTTTATTTCTCTTTTTCTATCTTAATTATATTAGAGCTCTCTCCAAAACCCTACAGTTGCTGCTCATCTTCCTTGGATCAGAGCCTACATCCCTTTAACCCCTTAGTCCTCCCCTCTGCTCCTGTGTGGCTGCTTGGGATGTGGACCCGAGTACTCCAGGTGCACCGAGGGCCTCGCATTCCTGCACTGGGCAGCTGCCCTTTGGCCTGACCCCCTTCTCGGGGCCACCTGCATTCACAGGAGTGGAAGTGGGTCTTTCCCTGCGTTTCCCAGCCTGGGTGCCTTGCTTGCCTCCCCCTTGTCCAGGATCTGGATTACATGTACTTTTCCATCTACTTGAAAAGTCCTTACCTCAGATATCTACCTAGTTGGCTCCTTAACTTCATTCAAGCCTTTGCTCAGAGATTGATTGTCCCGGTTTGTGTTTAAAATGTCCTCCAGAGCCTCATATGCTCACAGGTGATTGGATTATGGGGCTCAGAGCTGACTTGCTGGTGGGAGGAGGGATCTGGTCAGAAGAAGTGGGTTATGGGTGTGTGGCCCAGGTCTGTCCCTTCCTTACTTCTCCTTGATCCCACTCTGCTGCCTGCCTGCCCTGCCATGAGCTGTTTCGCCTCCACGAGGCCCCCTGCCATGCTGCCCTGCCTTGGAGCCATGCAACTGTGGACTGAAACCTCTACACACTGTGAGCTAAAGTAATCCTTTCTTCCTTTAAGCTGTTGGTGTTGATACTGTGTCCCAGCAATGAGAAAATAGCTACTAAGACAGAGTCCTGGAGATGTTTTAAGAGTGGATGCCACACACTCATACCAATGCTTCCCCTCTTTCTGGGTTAATGTTCCTCTCCAGCATATGTACCCATTAAACATTGCCTGTGGCCTGTACCACGTTGTTATATTTTACTCTCAGTACTAGGATATACC
Source organism: Heterocephalus glaber (assembly GCF_000247695.1). Next base: position 17,519,372 of record NW_004624763.1, on the reverse strand, counting down.
GTGTGCCCAGTGGAGGGCGAGCATTTGTCTGTTTTGTTCACTGTATTCATCCACAATGTCTAGAACCGTGCCTGGCAAGGAGAAAGGACCTTATAGCTAATTGTTGAAAGTAAACCCGAAAAAGAATAAGTGAGTGACTATCACTGATGTGCCTGTCTGTTCTGGATAAGGAAGAAGATGCATGCTGTATTTGTCCAGTGAATGGAAGGCTCACCATGGATCTTTGACATTTAGCTTTTCTTTTTTTCTTTCTTCTAATTAATTTTATTGGTACATTTTTGATACATACATATAGATAGATAGATATAGATAGATAGATCACGTTCATTGGAGGAAATTTGTACCTATACATGATATACCTTGATTCTTCTTTTTTTCCCCATTCCCCTCTTCCCCTCCTTATTTACAAAAGCATTTTTCCATTTTTTTCCTTATGTTCTCTTCTTTGTCTTTTCTCTTCCTTCCCTCCCCCTCCCCCCTTCCTTGTTCCTCTTCCCATGTGAACATTTTCTTCCTACTTCCCAGTATCTATCATCCATTTTGGTCCTTATTTGTGCTTTTGGTTTCTCACACAAGAGAAACAATGAGATATTTAAATATGTGATTTATTTCACTTGAAAGTATGGTCTCAAGTATTTACCTAAAAATGTCTCGAGTTTGTCCTTCTTTATGGCAGAATAGTACTCCATTGTATATAAAAATCACATTTTCTTTATCCATTCATCTGATGATGGGTATGTGAGCTGTTTCCAAGATTTAGCTACTACAAATTGTGCTGTTATAAATGTGGGTGGGCATACATTGCTTAGCTTTTATTAAAATAAGGACATTTTCTTCTACTCTTAGTTTCCTGGGAGCATTTACTTTTAATAATATATTGACATTGAACTTAATCAAATATTTTTTATAAAATATGTAGTATGTAATCTTTATTATTTAGTCCATTAATGAGGGGATTACATTATGGATATTCCTTTTTTTTTTCCTTTGGTACTGTGGGTCGAACTTGGGACCTTGCGCTTGCAAGACAGGTGGTGGAACACTGAGCTAAATCCCTGTCATGGATATTCTTTTTTATTACACATATTTGCAGTACATAATGATCACATTCATTGTGGGGATCGGTACATGTACATAACCCATCTTAATTCTTTTTCTTATCCCCTTTCCTCCTCTTCCTTTCCCTTCCTCTATCTCTTGGTCCCTCCCATTTGCAAGAGATGCCCCTTCTATTTTGTCTTCATTTATATTTTGGGTTTCTCATATAAATCGTGAGACATTTAAATTTGTGTGTCTGATTTATTTCATTTAACATGATGAATATTTTCTTAAAAACCAAAAATTGTGGTCCAGGGATGTAGCTCAGCGGTGCCGGCACCTACCTGGGAAGCACAAGGTCCTGAGTTTGATCCCCAGTACCAAAAAAAAAATTGCATTCTTAGGGACACCATAATCTTATCATAATATATTGTATTAAGGATTTTTTCATTTGATAATGTTTTATTTAGAATTCTCATATTCTTCCCTAGACAAAAATCTAGAGTTCACTGCAGTAAAATGCTGTGTTGGAAAATGCATCATCAGCTCTAGGCCTCAGATTTCCTAATTTCCCATTAGTTCCTTTGTTTAGATCTTTTCTAAGATGGAATCCTTCTCACAAATCATGATCTTGGTTACTTGTGCATCTAATGATGGAAACCAGTCTACTTCTTAAAGAGGGAACCTTACCTTAGAACCTCCAATTGGAAGTCAATATTCAACATGTAGTTTTTTTTATATGATGCAAAACAATACTTAACTTCTTACTTTTAAACTAAATCATTGTTTTGTTTTCTGTTTTTTTGGTACCGAGGATCGAACTTGGGACCATGCGCTTGTGCAGCAGGCGCTGGAACCACTGAGCTAAATCCCCCGGCCCTAAACTAAATCTTTGTATTCATTCAGTGACCTAAAATGATGTGATAAATCAGTTATTCATGGCCTTCATGTTATAAATCACTCTTCTCACAATTTCTTTATGCTTGGAAGAGCTTCTCTCTCAATTTGTAAGAGAAAACATTTCTGGAATGAGGCATATCAAGGACATCTGGGGATTTACCTAGCCTTTCCTTCCAAGGCCTCCCTTGAGTGCCATAAAAAAGAATAATGATGAAAATATAGTCATCAAACATCAATCAATGTAATCAGTCACATCAACAGGCTAAAGAAGAAAAACCACAGGAGCATATCAATAAATGCAGAAAGAAATTTGACAAAAATCCAACACTGATTAATAATTAAAAATCTCAGGAACTTAGGAATAGAAGAGAACTTCCTCAAATAGATATAGAATATTTACAGAATGCCTACAGCTGGGATAATAGTGAATGTGTAGAAATGAAAAGCTTTCCCACTCAGATCAAGAACAAGGCCAAAATCCTCTCTCACCATGCTTTTCATTTTTGTACTTTAAATCCCAGTTAATGCAGTAAATAAGAAAAGGGAACAATAGGTATACTGATTGGGAAGGGAGAAGTAAGACTCTCTTTGTTCCCAGATGACACCATCATCCACCTAAAAAAAGTATGAAATAACACAAGCACATACTTCCTGGGACAAGTGAGAGATTATAGAAAGATTGCAGGATACAACTGATTCCCTATCCAAAAGTCCTTTCTGTATCCTAGCAAGGGACACTTGGGCTCTGAAATTAAAAACACAGCACTATTTAAAATGGCATCCTCCAAGGCAAATGCTTAGTTATAAATCAAATAATATATACAAGATCTATGTGAAGAAAACTATGAAACTCTGGTGAAAGAAATGAGAGAAAAACTAAACAAATGGAAAGACATTCCATTTTTATGGATAGGAAGAATCAATTATTGTCAAGATGTTAATTCTTTCCAACTATAGATTTCATGCAATACTAATTAAATTGCAGCAAATTTTAGATATCAGTATCATAAATTTATATGGAGAGGCAAAAGACTCAGAATAGCCAACAGATCTATCTGTCTGTCTGTCTGTCTATCATCTATCATCTATCTATGTCCATGTTTGCAGTACACAATATTTGGGCTCCTTGTCTGGAGTTGGTGCATGTATATAACACATCTTCATTCCTCTTTTCATCCCCATTTCCTCCATCACTCGATCCTCTTCCCCTTTGAGAAAGATCCATCTGCCTACTTCCTATCATCTATTTTTGTACTTTGGGTATACTTTAGGTTTGTCATAAAAGAGAAACCATTGAATATTTAAGCCTGTACATCTGATTTATTTCACTTAACATTATGGTCTCAAGGTACATCCATTTTCCTACACAGGACTCAAGTTTATCTTTCTTTATGGCAGAGTAGTACTCCATTGTGTGTAAATATCATATTTTGTGTTTCTATTCATCTGTTGATGGATATATATAGGTCACTTCCAAGATTTGTTCTGTGATTAACATGGGTATGCATGTATTATTGTAATATGATGTCTTTAACTATTTTTTGGAAGATATCAAGAAGGAGAACAGCTGGATTGAATGGAATTTCTAGTTTTAGCTTTTTGAGGAATCTCCAGACTGATTTCCATAATGAGTATACAATTTATACTCCCACCAACAATATAAAAATGTTTCTTTTCTCCAGCATTAGTTATTGTTGGATTTCTTGATGATGAGCATCCTTTCTGGGGTGAAATGGAATCTCACTTCTGATTTAATTTGCATTTCTCTAACAGCTAGTGGTGACAGGTATTTCTTCATGTATTTAGTGATTGTTTGTGATTCTCCTGTGAAGTGTCTCTTCATTTCACTTGCCCATTCTTTGATTGGGTCTTTTTTTTGGGGATTCTAATTTTTTGAGTTTCTCATATATTCTAAATATGAATCCGCTGGCAAATTTTTTTTGTCTTTTACTCTGTTGGTTGTTTCTTTCGCTGAGCAGAAGCCTTTTAATTTGATGTAGTCCCATTTCTTGGCTGTCAGAACCATTTCCTGTGCAGCCAGGTTTCTCTTCAGAAAGTCCTTGACTAGGCCTATGATTGCAAGAGTTTTACCTATTTTGTCTTCTAGCAGGTTAGTGTTTATTTAGTTCTTTGATCCACTGTGATTTTAGTTTATTACCTGGTGAGAGATATGGGTTTAAATTCAGTCTTCTGCATGTGGACAGCCAGTTTTCCCAATGCCATTTATTAAAGACTATCTTTCCTCCAGTGCATGTTTTTAAGCCACACAGTATTGAAGGAGAAACAACTATATTCAACCATAAAGCATACTATAAAGCTATGGTAGTAAAGGAAGTGTACTACTGGCATGAGAGTAGACAAATAGATCAATGGAATAGAATTCAAAACTCACACAGAGTCCCTGGAGTATACCTAGCTAATCTTTAACAAAGCAGCAAAGGCAACACAATGGAGAAAAGAGAAAAGAGAAGTTCCTAAATAAATGGTGCTGGAATAACTGGACATCCACCCCCAAATCTAGACACAAGCCTTACATCCTGTAAAAGAAATTTACTAAAAGTAAATGATAGACCTACATGTAAAGGGCAAAGATAATGTAGGAAAACATTTACATGGTCTTGGCTTGGTAATGACCTTATAAATATACTAGAGGAATAATCCATGAATGAAGTAATTGAAAAATTGAACTTCATTAAAATTAAAAATTTCTGCATTGAGAAAGACTATGTCAAGACAATGAGAAGACAAGAAAAAGACTGAGAAAATATTTGCAGAAACCATGTTTTACAAAGGACTTTTATCCATGGGTATATAACGAACTCTCAAATATCAACAAGAGGAAACAAATAAGCTAAACAAAAGTGGGCCAAAGACCTGAAAAGACAGAAGACATACAAGAGGCCAATAATTATATGAAAGACCCACATTATATATCCTTAGGAAATTGCAAACTAAAACAACGAGGACATACCACTACACTCCTATTGGGAAGATGAAAAATCAAAACACCCGTAATGCGAAATTATGGCAAGACTGTTGAGTAGCAGGAATCTTTATTCATTGTTGATAGGAATTCAAATAGTACACCTTGGAAGACAGTTTGGCAGTTTATTACAAAACCAACATATTTTTACCATACAACAATCAGTTATAACTCTTGGTATTTTCCCAAATGAGCTGCAAATTTATTTGTTTATAACACTTTCATTCATAATTGGTAGGATTTGGAAGCAAGCAAGATGTCCCTCAGTAGGTTTATTAGTCCATTTTCTGTTAGTATAATGAACTATTGGAGGCTTGGTACTAATAAAGAAAAGAGGTTCCTTTAGCTCACAGTCTTGGAGGCTGAGAATCCAAGCAGCATAGCCCTGGCTCAGGTGAGGGAACCCATGACTGCATCACCTCGTAGTGCACACCACTGTGGGAGGAAGAGACTGCCTGGGCAGACAGGAAACCCGAGAATGGGGCAGGGCCACCTATGAGGTTTCACCATGCTCCTGTTCCTAAAGATCCACCCTCTTCCAGCTTCGTCACACCAAGGACCAAAGTCCCAACACACGAACCCTTGAAGGACAAACTGAGGTCCTATCCAAACCAATCCAGTAGGTGAATGGGTAAATAAAGGGTGGCAATCCAGATATTGGAACATTATGGAACAGTAACCAGAAATGAGCTCTTACACCGTGAGAAGACACGAAAGGATCTTAAATGAATATCAGTGAAAGAATCCAACCTTAAAAGATGGCAGACTGTATGATTCCAACCATATGACATTCTGAATGGGCAAAAGTGCTGTAAAAAGATCAATGGTTCCCAAGATTGGGGAGGGATGATGACGCAGAGGAGCAGAGAGGATTTGGGGAACAGGGTCATTACTCTTTACGATTCTACGGTGACATAGATGTCACTGTACATTTGTCAAAACTTGTGTAATATTCAACAGCAAGATAAATTGTGGGCTTTGAGTGATAATATGCCAGTGCAAGTTCACTGAGTTTTAGCAGACCTGCCAGTCTGTTGCAGGGATGTCGATAATGGGGTTGGCGGTGTATGTGTGAGTGCAGAAGGTAGATGGGAACTTTCTACACTCTATATTCAATTTTCCTGGAGAGTAAAACTTTTCTAAAGATAAAATTTACTAAAGAGAAAAAAGTATGTGGTCAGTCCTTATCTAACAGGTAAATGGTGCTCCATAAAATTAGGTAATTGTTTCAAATCAAGAGGCATATTCCCACAGAAATAGCAATGCTGCTTAAAGCCTAAGCCAGACCACACATTCTGGCTGGAATTGTATAGTTGGGACTGAAATCTCTTAAATAAGGATAAGAGGCTGTTTGGCAAAATTCCTTGTATGATGCATCATAAGATATGAATCACTTTCCTTCTGACAAACAAACGCTGTCTCCTCCCAAGTATCTGGATTACAATGGATACATTTTTTAATGCACTTCATGTGTCTCATTAATTTAATACACATGACTGAACATATCTTGTGTCCTGGTTACTGCACTAAGTGCTGGGAATTTGACGACCAGTAAGACAGTGTCCACAGACTGAAAATACTTAGTCCTGGTTGTCCAATGGGAAAAGAGTGGCAAGGATTCAGAGAAAACCATGCCAATCTTGCTATGAGTGACCAGTCATGTGCATGTGATACCTGTGAATTTTGGAATGCAGACAATACTATTAGGGTGCAATAAAATATATATCGAAAGCTTTTCTGCACATCTGTTTTCTGACTTGCACTCCACAGATATTATGATGATCAAACAGAGGCACAGGGATGTTTATTAATCTGTCGAGATCAGATAGATAGTGAATTAAAATCAGGTTGCCAGAGAAGTATAATAGGGAGAAAGATGTCACCATGAGAGAATGAGTCCTATGATACTCTTCCACCTTATTCCAAATTCTTCCACCAAAAACCACTCTGCCTCTCTCTGTGTAGGTCCTTTTCAAATCAGTAACCTAAGAAACTAATAATAAATCACAGTCAGTTTGTCTGGTACAATGTCTTTGACGCATGCTTAATCTTGGCATATTTGGGATATTTTTAATTAGTTTCCAGCTAGTAAATGTCATATATTACCCCTTTCATAGACTATCAGAACTGAGGACAAATTTAAGGATAATAAATCTCCCGAGACAAGGAAATAGATACCGAAAGACTGTCACAAAGACAGCAGTTTCTTTAAAATGTCTCTGACATCTTCCAACCTCCTGCTGTACCTTATACGCACTTCGGTAGTAAACATCATGCTGTTGGCTATCACTTTTTTTTATCTATTTGAAATTATATAATCAACTGTGCATCACTAGAGAAGAAGAGATTTGTCTTGTCAATTTTTGTTTTCCTGGTATCTAACACAGTACTTGGGTATACCACAGTGCTCCTAATGTATTAGCCATTGTTGACTAAATAGATGGCTGAACGGAAAGACATAATTTGAATCACCAGGAGCTAATAATTATTGGCATGCTCTGGGTTTAGAACCCAAGTCTTTTAAATTCCATTTCAGCATTGTTAACATTTTCTGTTTGATTCTTCAGTATGACAATTACAAATACTCTCCAAGTGATGTCAAACTTAGTTTTTGATCAAGCTATTAGAGATAAAATAATCACTACAATGGCATTTTTCCAGGCTACTTGGTGAAAAGTTAGCACAGGTAAAAGCGATACTGGTACATTCACTATAATAGCCAAACGGTCCTTCTGGTTTAACCAGCTACTGTATTTCATTCATATCATAAAATGAGGAGATTTGTAATTGTCAATGAGGAAATCTGTAATTTTTAAATGAGGAAAAAGTTGTAACAAGATGGAAAATCAGGCCTATTCAAACTCAATGCAGTGGGTATCTGAACGGGATACCAAAATATATTCTGGGGATCTCAAGCAAGAATGTGGAAAGAGGATCTAAATTAACATAAAAAGAGCCTTTATATCTTTCTGGGGTGTGAACTAGAGAGCCAATAAAACCAAAGATCAGTGGTGCAAGAACTGATTAGAAAGTAAGGGAGGGAAAATACGATGTGAAGTCATATATAACCCCAAGAACTGGAGTTTTGTAAAAAGAATTATTCTTTTTTCCTTTTGTTTTCTTCTTGTTCTCTTTTCTTTTTAGTGAAACTCAGTGCCCATTTGCTTTGTGTCCTCCTTTTCAGACTGATGATGCCTAACCCAATATTGTTTACAAGGGAACATTTTTATATATTAACTTTGAAATAAATACTGTTAAATTGTGAAGAAAATTAGACCTGATGCGTATCTTATTTCCTAAGTAAGGTAAATAATGGAAAATAAATTCTGTTAAAGAAACATCTCCAGAGCACACACAAAAAGGATATTTATCTAAATAAAAATACATAAAAATATGAGAATGAAATGCAGTAGATATTACAATAGCAGCTATATCTAGATAGTGGTATTTTATTTTTTCTACATTAACAATTAATTTTATTCAAATAAAAAGAAAATAACCTCTGTAAATAACCACATTATTAGACAATTAAATTATTCATGCGTTTCCAAGAACATTAAGTTCCGTTTTATTCTATTTATTTCCAGTTAACAATCCTTTATGGAGCAAAGGATTACGCCAGATACTAGGAAAGATACAAAGACGAGTGAAACACAACTGCGTCCTCGGAGGAGTTTACAATCTGATGTGCACCAGGAATGCACGGGAACAGAGTGGTGGCTCTGCACAGCGCTGGACTCCTGACCTTCTGGGCTCCAAATGAAGATGCTGGCATCAGATTTGAGCTTTTTAAATGTTCCATCCCAGGAGTGAGGTTGACGTTATTCCTCCCTGGATCTTAGCAGAGCTGCTATCTAGGAAGAACACTTAAAAAGGCCCCCGAAATGCTCTCTTGGAGATGGAAGAAGGAGAGGAGAATGAAGTGGGCCGATGCGAAGGTGACGACCAGACGGGTGGATGGATGACAGAGGGCAGAGCCATGGTGGCGGAGGACAGCGTGGGCTGGTGCTGCACTCATCAGTTCCGTGAGCACCGTGTTCCGTGGACGGGACCACGGGGATGAGCAGGAAGTGGCGTGAGGGGAGGAGATGCTTAGAATTGAGCAAGTTTGGCAGCATTTAAATCCCCAAACCCTTTCAATTCTGCATCAGAAGAGATGATGAGAGGCCCTTTGGTCATTCTTTGGTCTGCAAGCGCAGCCACACACTGTCCCTAAGACAAGAACAGTCGTAGCCCAGCCTTGGAGTTTCACCATACGGCCAGCATGGGTCAGGGTGTCTTAACACACACGAACGTGTTGAGTCATCATTGTCCGAATTAGGGACTGTTACGATCTCCATTTTATAGAGAAAGATAGGGAGGCATCGAGAGGACAAGTAACTTGCCCTGTGCCACAAGCTAGTGAGAGAGGAGCACAAGATTCTGGCTTCTAAGTCCGTGCTTTCAACCTCTGGGCTCTCCTGCTCTGCATAAAGATGTGCCCAGATCAGTTAAACCTCACACAAAAAAGAAAATCTACAGTTCCCTCAATAACAGGTAATTTATTTTGCGTGGATCAAATTCCTCTGTGTTCTCCTTGCTGATGCTGTACTTGAAGATCGCTGAAAGGCTGCTGACTGGTATTCTCAGCTTTACATACTTTCTCTCAACTCAGAAGTTAAGTTATAGTCAGTATGTGAGTGTTAATTGCTGGGTTGACCAGGGATAGACAGTGCTCTCCCCGGTGTCTGTTAGTAACTCGGCTCTGGCCCCTCCTTCAAAGGTCTCTGCTCCATACAGGACACAAGGTAGAACCTGATTTTCCTTCATTTCTGCCTTAATTGGTTCCTAGCCAGGGTTTTCCCTTGAGAAAACTTGAAAGGAGCAATAGAATCTTTAGTCTCCTGAGGCAGATTCATAGCAGAACTGAGAGTCTCATTGGTCCAGTGTGGACTCTTGATATCAGTCAGTGCTCACTAGAGAGACAGATTTAATGCAAGATGCACTGATATAGGATTTACAAGGTAGACTTACAGCGGCCACCTGCAGTCAGGGATGGAAGAGTGCAAAAGGCATCTGCACACTGGGGAGCTGGAGGATCCAGTCAAACATTGAAGACCTGGAGCTACTGGTGAGTCCTATGAGAGTCCATATGACGGTCTGCAGTGGAAGGCTGAAGAGGCTTTCCTGGGGACGACATCCACAGTGCAGGTGGGGCCTGGAGCTCCTCTGAAGAAACATTTAATTTTATTCCATCCAGCTTAAAGCCTACTGAAACCTATTGGTTGGTGCCACTCACACCCAGGGTGGTCTTCTGTCCTCAGTAAATCCCTTCAGCCACACCCAGAACCATGCTGATCCAGTGAGTCAGGCGTTTCCTACTTAAATTGACACGACAGTCAACCTCACACTCTTTAAGGTCCAGTGCCACACCAGGGGTGCGATTTCCAGCACTGCTGCCTGACATCAGACACTGAAAGGCACTGGTGATGGGAAGCCCACACTTAGCCTTCCTGTTTGCAGCTGAAGTCGCTCTGTTCATATAACCACAAGGGTTAGGGCACAGCTGATGCCAAGTCTCAGCTAATGTCCATTGGGTCCGCTGGCCGAGGCTGATTTTGTTGCTTGGGTCTTCAGCATTTCTACAGTGGTGCACGCTTTCTGGAGGGTGCTAAACATGGCGCCTTTATCTTCAGACATGGTGCCCACTATAGCGTCTAAAGCCTCATGCTTCCAGACCTGAATTTTTTTTAATAGACTTAATGTTTAGGGCTACTTTAAGTTCAGAGTAAAAGTAACCGAATAGTACAGTGATGCCCATGTGCATAGCCTCTCCCATTCTCCACACCCCTGTGAGTTCTCTGTTCTCATAATTGATGAGCATCCATCCACACATCATCATGCCCTGTCTATAATTTACATTAGGGTGCACTCTAGTGCTGTACACTGTATGGGCTTTGATAAACATATTGTGATGCAGCTTCACTATGGGTGTGGTCTTCCTGCTTTAAATATCCTTTGTATTCTGCATATTTATCCCTCTCTACCTCTGTCAATCACTGATCTTTTTACTGTCCCCCTGTTTTGCCTTTGACAGAGTGTCACATAATCAGAATTATAGAACATGTACAATTTTCAGGTTGGCTTCTTTCATGGATTAAGAGGGATTTAAGCTTTTTCTATTTTTTTATGGCTTGATAGCTCATTTCTTTTTAACAGTGAATAATACTCCAATATCTGGATTCACCATTTATCTGTTCCTCTACTGGGGGACATACTGGTTGTTTCTGCATTTTAGCAGTTATGAATAAAAGTGCTATAAGCATCCATGCACAGGTTTTCATGTATATATGTTTTCAATTCCGTGGGGTGAATAACAAGGAGGGGAAATGCTGGGTTCTATGGTAAGAATGCATTTCGTCTTGTAAGAAACTGCTATTCTGTCTCTCAAAGTGGTTGCACTACTTCACATTCCACCACCAGTCAGTCAGACTTCCTGCGTCCCTTGCTACATTCATTGCCGACAGTGTTCTGGATCGAGCCACTCTAATGGGTGTAGGATGGTATCTCATTTTAAATTTGCATTTCTCTGATGACACATGGGTATAGAACTTTTTTCTTTTTCTTTCTTTTCTTTTTTACCATCTGTATACCTTCTTGGGTAAGGTGTCTAATAAGGTTTTTTGCCCAAATTTGGTCACATTGTTCAGATGGCCATCTGCTTTTCAAATACTGAGAATCAATAAGCGAAATCTATCTCTCAAGCATTTTCTTTTTCAATAGCTCACTCTAATTTTCACTCATCACCAAATGGAATCAGTAACTATAAATTCCATTTCCCTGAAGTATAAAAGCAAACATAATTTTTATAAAGTTCTTATATTTTCATTGTGTACTGCAGATAAACATATGCACTGTGCCCATTAAATGTTGGAAAACTGGGTAATTGGTCTTTTATATTCCTTAAATTATGTAAGAATCCTTGCAGGATTATTCTAAAGATAGCTATTATCAGAGCTTTTGGGACAGCTGGAGACAAGGGGTTTTCTTTTTCTTTTCTTAATGTCCAGTCATACACAGACAAATATTACAGAAAATATAATAAAAATAAGTTTCTAGGTCATCAGGATCAAATTGTTTGACCTCAGGAAGCAGTTTGGTGGTAGTAGCTCCCACTGTCATTGCTCTGCTGTAGACAATGGACATTCTAGGGTTTTCAGGGGTGTCACACCTCTTTCTCAGATTTCTTGCAGCCTTGGAGAAGGGTATAGATTCTGAACCCATGGGGTGTGGTGCAGAGGAACGTACTTACGGGCAGGTGACCAGATTTAATTTGATAATTCCACTTTAAAATTCCAAAGACATGCTATATCTTTGGATATTTTATCCTACAGTATGTAAGGAAACCGGCATTTCAAATTTACCTGGTGTAATGCTACCTTTAGTTAAAAATTGTATAAAATGTAAGGTGTAGTATAAAAATAGTTACAAAAAGATAGGTATGGTGTGATTTTTTTATATAACTTTTTAAGACATGCAAAGGATAATATATATTATTTATAGATACAAACATATGGAGCAAACTTTCCAAAGTATACACAGTGGTAAACAGCATTTCAGTACAGTAATTATCTCGGAGAAGGAAAGGAAGAGTGAGATCAGAAAATTTTATATAGGGAAACTTTACTGGTAATATTGCATTTCTATGAAAAAGTTATAAGAAAATAACTGATGCAAATAATGCAAAGTGTTGATATTTGTCAAATTCAGGAGGTGATATGCAATGCTTATGAGTAACTGTCTTGGAAATATCCTTGAAAGTTTTCATTATATATATCTTATTCATGATATAGTCAATAAAGAATTATATATATCCAATACATATATTCATTATATATTTATATACTTGAAATAATGAAAAGAAGACCTTATGATTTCTGTTTCTAGTCTGAGTACTGGCGTTACCAGGCTTCTGGGGTGCTCTGGGCTCCTTCTAGAGATTCTTTCCAAATTCTTGATGTCCTGAACAAAGAATTGGACTAGAAACATGCAAAAGGTAGCAAGGTTTTATATTTAGTAAAGATAGAAAAAGAAAGTATGCTCTACAGAGTGAATTTGGGCCAGTTAAATGTACGAATGAAATATACTCTGTGGAGTCAGAGCGGGCCACTGAAAGAGGGTACAGTGGCCATGAGGTTATTGGCAGCCATCTTTAGGATCTCCCATTCTGACATCATATTGAAGCCATCCTATCAAAAACCTGCTTGATCTTGGGCCAGAAGCATTGAAGAAAAGCATTTTCTGACTGATCCCAGGTGCAGGCCTTGGGAACAGTTTCTGTGTGTGTGTGTGTGTGTGTGTGTGTCCATGACAGGTCACACCTACATGCCCAGCTGGCTGGCCCTGTCCCAATCTCCTGCCTCCCCGGGATGATGGTGATATCATTCAATGTGACACAGAGAGAAGAACAGATTTCTAATCATGCATAGGAGACTAAGCTTTGGATTTGTTGGTTTAGAGAAACCTAATGTATATTTCATGCTACATAGAATAACCTATTCTCATATTTCCTTTATTATCCTGTTACTTTCAAGTAAGTTATCTAGAGTGATAGGCATATCACTAAAATGAATGACCTCAACAGAATATGTGTAGACCTCAATAAAGAATATAATGAAGGATTTCATGTTCTTGGAAGACTGTGTGAAAAATGTAGACTAAGGGGAAGTCCAGTTAGCTATACTCAAGGTTTTGTGCAGGATACATTGTAGTATGGACCTGTGTGGATTGCAATCAGATAGGAAAGACTTCATAATACTGAGAATGTCTTCTGTTTGAATCTTTAAATTATAAATAGTAAGTCTTTATACTGTAATTCTTAAGAGAGTGCATTCACAGCACATAGTAATAGTTGTCTATTTAATGCTTCTCAGTGCTAGGCTCTGTGCATAAAGACAGTGCGCATAATCTCCTTTAATAATTCCAATAACCCTTTGCTATTACTATACAAGTTTCACAACTGTGATGTGTGATCTATTAAGAAATTTATATTTGGGGCTGGGGATTTAGCTCAATGGTTCTGTTGCCTGCCTCGCAAACACAAGGTCCTGAATTTGAGCCATGGTACCAAAAAAAAAATTATATTTTGTCTCTGCTCCTGGTTCTTTTCACTGTCTCCTAAAGTCCTTGAAATCTCCAGTAGTAAGAATGCCTTTTTTATGCTAACAAGCCAAGTATCAGCTGGTTTTAGGATGAAGGGTGATCACTAGAAAAACCAAGGAGGTGTGCTTCAATGGTTGGGACTTCTCAGCCCACCCTGAACTCTGGATGGTAAAGAGGTTGAAAGTTGAGTTGATCACCAATGGCAGATGATGTAAGCAGTCATTCCTGTGTAAGGAAGATCTCATAGAACCCCATAAGGACAGTGTCTGTAGAGCTTCCAGAGGGTTGGATGTTTGGAGATGCAGGAGGGTGGTGACTGATCCCTTCCCCCCTACCCTGCCTGTGCGTCTTTCCCATTTGGTGTTCATTGTCATCTTTTGTAAAATCCTTTATAGGGATTAATGGGTAAGCATGAGTATATATTTCTTTGAGTTCTGTGAGCTGCTCTAGCAAATTAGTGGAATCCAAGGTGTGGGTTATAGGGACTCCCAGTTCATAGCTGGAAGTCTGGAAGCACAGGTTGTGACCTAAAGCTTGTGAGTGGCATCTAAAGTGGGGTGGTCTTGTGGGATTTGAACCCATACTTTGTAGACTCTGACATTACATCCAGGTAGATAATATCAGAATTGATTTGGCTTAGAGGACACCCAGCTGGAGTCCACCAAGAACTGATCAGAGAAGGTGAAATCCCGACATGTATTGGTGACCAGGAACTAAGTACCCTATAGTGAGTGGTGTGTGCGTGTGCGTGTGTGTGTGTGTGTGTGTGTGTGTGTGCGCGTGCACACATAGGAAGAAAAGTGTCTTTTCCTCTCTTTAAAACAGTTAAGAGAACTTGGACTCAGAGAGGGTAAGTAACTTGCTAAGATGATTCAGACCTCATCACTTTCTGATTTCCTTGAAATTTCCTAGGGGCCACACGAAGAGAATATTGAGTTGCAGCTTGGCATTTACTGACTCTGTGGTCTCGGGCATGATACTTAGTTGTTCCAATTCTTAGTATGCTCAACAAAAATAAACACTTCATTTCATGGTGTTTCTGTGAAAAGAAATGACAGAATGCATAGATAGCACTTACTGAAGGACCTTGGGTCATTGGATGTTAGGTAGGAATGAGTAAGATGGATGCCAATCTGCTGAGAAGATATTTTTGCCTGGGACCTTTGATGCCGAAGTGTCCAATTGGCTGTGACTATGGGCTTGCTCCATGCTAAGCACAACATGGATATTCTGCACATGGATCATTTTAGAATGAAATCCTGCCTGTAATGATAAAGTAGAGAAACAACTTCCTGGACTTTTTTCTCTTGTTCAAAGAGTTCACTAGGCTAAAGTCCAAGTTCATTTTGACTTCAGTAGATAAGAAAGAGCAAGCTTGCTGATGGGTAGTACTTTCATATATTTTCAAGTTTTGGACAAGTAATTAACTTATGGTGAATGTCCTGTCACCGCTGAGCGGGACATGGTGGAGCAGTTCCAGCGACAGCTCAGCCATGAATTCTCCTCTTAGACAAGCTGCCAAACTCACTCAGACCCAAAAGTGTGCAGCCAAGGGGAACAGCTTAAGCACTTAAAGGCTTTTAAAGTATACTGCTTTTGATTATAAGTGTAAAATAATGTTTGCTGTAGGAAATTGGGAAGCAGAGATGCTATGGTTTGGGTGTGTTTCCCTCAAAGCACCTGTGTTAGAAATTTGGTATTTCAAGATGGGGCCCTTGGGGAGCAATCAGGATTACACAAAGTCATGAGAGCAAGCACTTAGCATGGCATTAGTGGCTTCATAAGAAGAGGAGGCTAGTCTGAGCTGCCAGGGACTCACTGCCTCACCAGGGGACCTCCTCCCTCCTATTACAGCGCAGTGACAAGGCTTTCACTGGATGCCAAGCAGGCTCAGGCACTGTGCTCTTGGACCTCCAGCCTCCAAACCAGGAGCCAAGTACACTTCTATGCTTTATAAATTGCCTGGCTCAGACATTTTGTTATAACAACAGAAAATGGACTAAGAAGACATTGATGTTTGTTAAAGGAAGGCTATATCCCAGTCATAGCCCCAGTTGCAGTCTTGTCCTCTTACAGATTTTTGTTCCCTTTTGGTATTTTTGAGACAGGGTCTCACTGGGTAGTTCAGGCTGGACTTGAACTCACTATGTAGCCCAGGCTGGCATTGAACTTTTGATAATCCTCCTGCCTCAGTCTCCTGAGTGCTGGGATCTCAGGTGTGCATCAACAGGCCTGACCCTAGATTTTTCTTTCTGAAATATGTAGTTTTATAAAAAAGAGAGGGATTGCTGTAAGGGACAAATTTACATATATTTTCATGGTTTCTGTGTATTTTCAAGCTCTGCAGGTCAAAAAAAACCTATGTCATGATATGAAATACGAGTCAACATGCTGTCTATCATCTATCCATCTATCTTCCTATAATCAACAGTCTATCAGAAAGCTAGGTTCACCTCCCCTGATGCTGTAAGAGGCTGACTTAGTCCTCAAAGAAAAGATGTATAATGATTGCTTTTCATCTGAACTTTCACCCAGGAGATGCTATTTCACCTGCTAGCATGAAGTATTCTGAACTGAGGCCCCAACCTGCCAAACGGCCCAGCTGTTTAGAAGAGCGATTTCATTTCTTTACCTTGTCCTTAGCTTCTTGCTTTAGGATTATTTTTCTCTTTCAGGTAGAGCCTTATTTTCCTAAACAGTAACCGTCCCTCCTCCCTGAACAGTTGGAAGACGGTGTTCAGAGCCACTGATCAGGTGTCGGGAGAACAGTACTCTCAAACTTGATGCCAGGGGTATGTGGTACAGGCAAACCCCAAGTTTTCTATCAGCATCAGGCTAAAAAGCCTAAGTCAAAGAAGTCAATGTTAAACTTCTCTTGCAGACATTTGGGAAAGAGAAAAAGAATTAATCAAAAAATTCTTCTGTATTTTAAAGGGTCTTTTAAAGTGTTGCTTTAGCTGGGAATAATTTCTCTTTGGTGGCAACTTGATTCTCAAGTTCATCTTCAGGGTCTAGAGAGAAGGCCGCAGTGACTGGCGGTTTTGCTGCCGTGCAGCTCATTTTTGAGCCTCTGCTAAGTCGTGGTCTCGGTTTGCTTTGTGGAAAGTGTGTCTGAAGCAGTGATGCTCAGTGATGAGGATGAAAGGGCAGAGATGAGGGCAGGGGTCACTGATGCTACTCCATGGGGCTTTGAAAAATCTGTGTATGATTCCAGGTCGTCATCTTTGGATATGGAAGACAGGGAGCGGATGGAGTGGATTATTTATAATATTGAAAAAAATACAGTTAAACTTCCATGAAATGACTGATTAGCTATATCAGGTCATATCTGTCTTTGATAACCAAAATAGCTGAATAAAGGAAACAAAAGAGGGAAACAAATCATTTGAAGACAGCTGAGAGCTATTGAGGCCAGGATCCTGGATGAAAGGAAGAACATCACTTTTCTTCCAAATCACTCACAAATTTGAAGGCAGCAGACAGCTGCAGAGCTGAGGAGCTGCTGGCTGATCTCGGGGCTGGAAGGACAGGAACTGGGGTGTGGAGCCTGTACAGCTGCACTCTACTATTGAACTGGGAGCAGAGTGACCCTCAAAGGACAAAAGCCAAGATTGAAATGTATTCACTCCCTAACTGGAGCCCAAACAGGATGAAAGCTGGGGTACCTGTCTCCCCTTCTTATCAGCCCCAGAGGCAAAGTGACCCCTGTCCTGTGGGAGCCAGTGCCTCCTGCAGCTCCCCACTCTCCGCCTGGCTCCCCGAGCTGTGCTTCTCTTTCCTACGCCTACAACTACACCGAGCGTTTTGCACAAGCTCTGTGCCTTGGAGGGAATTTTTTTTCCACTGATTTTCACAAAAGTCCTTCTCTGCATAGAATGAAATATCAACTAGGCATAAGGGGTTACTCTGTGTTTTTTTTAATTCCCAAGATGTTTTTCTTACAAACATTTTAGGATATCACGGAATGCTTAGTATATTAATTAAGTTCATTAACAGATTGTACAATTTGTTATTAGTATGCTCAGCGTGTGAGGCCCTAAATTCTATCATCAGCATTAAAAAAGAAAATAATTTTGATGATTTCTTAGCCCTCTCAGTTGAGGTCAGCACATTCAGCCTTTGTAATATGAAGCACATCCTCACAATCCAGCTCAAAGGGGGAACAGCGACGCCCGGCCGAGCCCAGCCACCTCCAACATTGTCAGTGATAAAGTGGTCCCCGGGCATTACGTTGTCCTTCCGGACAGAGCGCCAACATAAGAAGCACACAGAGGTTATTTTTGCCTCAGGTCACATTCGGAATGTCTGTCTAGATCTGAAAGTGATATTTAGATCGTAATATTAAACCTGACGGGCGTGTCTTGCTTGATGACTGATACTGCTATGGTGATCAGATGGTGATTTTGGGGTGCTGTGCTTCTCCATCATCAGGATATGTGGGTTCCAGAAATGATCATGGGGTAGATCATTGACCAGCTATCCTTTCAAAGACCAAGGCTGAGACCCCAAAGTAAATTTTGTAAAGTTCCAAGGCCAAATCAAATTCTGGTGCATTCCTGTTGTGGATATCTTATTTTGTAGTGTCTATAGTCTTACTTATTTTATTGGTCAACATGGAAGTAGCCAAAGGAACAATTCCATTTTTAAGAAAGCTACCAGCATACTGGGAATCTGGGTCTCTCTCCTGCATTCTTATTAGCTCTTTGCTTTTTAATGAGTGGCTATGAAGTCCTTTTCCTTGTGGCAGTTCTGGAAGAAAGGTCAGCCTTTTTACTTACTGGTTTCTGCTGACAACATGCCACTGAAGGTGCTTTCTCAGAGTTCCCATAACCTCTGTAACTGACATTTACCTTAAGTTGATCTTTAGGCAGCATTTCATAATCTTTATCATTTTCTTAATTTCTTTCTTTCTTTCTTTCTTTCTTTCTTTCTTTCTTTCTTTCTTTCTGCTAGATAGCCTCTCTAAATCACCAAGTTGCCTAGGTTGGACTCTAACTTGTGATCCTCCTGCCTCAGCCTCCTGAAGAGCTTGGATTACAGGTGTGTGCCATCATACCTGCACACCTGACCTCTTATTTCTCTTCTTTTTAAAAGCTTTTGTTTCACTACTCTGCTTTCTATTTCATTTGAATCCCCTCATTTCCTGTTCATGCCCCAAATACAAATTTTCTTCCAGCATTGAGCCTAGATTTTTTTCTTTTTACTTCATGTTATTTGAATTATTTTTTCCACTTGCAAAATCAGTTGGGTTACTGCTGTCATGATGACTTTCAGATCTGTATTTCTCTAGAGCTCCATACCTAACTTGTTAGCCAACTACCAGTTATCACCACTAAAGTTTCACAATTCTACTGCCCTTTAAATTTTCTTTTTATAAGTAAAAAATACCAACTTAATTATATAAGCTAACTACCCAAGAATTTTCCATGAAGTATTCTCCTTTTCTCATTTACTTTATACAGCTAATTAATCAATCAAGCCCCCCCCCCACTTCTTTCTGGTCAGTGTTATTATCTTAGTCCTGGCTATCATTTTTTGTCGAGAGTCCTAAAACAGATGCCTCTCTGAGCCCCTCACATGTTGAAATGACCACTTCCGAACAAGCTTCACCTGGAGCCAGGATATTTCTACAAAAGGAAATCTGATCATAGCATCATCTGGATTAAACCTTAGTGGCTCTTTATTACCTGTAGAATAATGCATTAATCTGGGATTACTCTGCCTTCTTTTATCTCCCAAACCCCATCTCTTTTCTCTTCTCTCATGTTTTCTTTGCTCCAGCCATTCTGAAACTTTCATTCTGGGAATTAACCATGATTTCTCTTACCTCTAAGCCTTTGCACATGTGGAAGTTTTGACCAAGGAATCTCAACTCAATGATTTGTGGATGTGAGACAATCACAGATTTTTCAACTCCTGTTAGCAGGTCTGTTCTGTTGCACTACACCCTTTGTGGACAAGAAGAAATAAAGTGGTGTTTCAGTCTGACCAATAGCTTCTTATTTGCTTTTAATAAAATCAGTCTTGTTGCAGCACAGAGGAGGCTTCTGGGTCAACATGCTATGGCTCCTAGCACAGAGGAGGAGGCTTCCAGGTTGACATGCTTCAGCTCCTAGTGCAGAGTAGGAGGCTTCCATGCCAACCTACCACCACTCCCAGCACAGAGGAGGTGAGCCAATCCCAGCACACAGGAGGAGGCTCCTGGGCCACCATAGCACTGATTCCAGCACAGAGGAGGTGAGCCCCATGGCCGCCAGCAGCAACCCCCCACCCCCCAGCAAAATGAGAAGACACTTAAGCCTCAAAACTGGACTTCCAGATCAACTACAGCAACTGCAAAGGGAAATGAGATGGAACACTCTGATACTCAACCACCTGGACTCCCTGAACTGGCAACAAAAGAGGATCTGGAAAAAATGAAATCAGAAATAATTTCTCAGATAATAGCAGAGATTGTGCCCATAGTGCAAGACATGATTAATAGATCTAGAGGGGAAACAGAAAAAAAAATAGAGGAGCTGAGGACCATGATGGAATCCCAACATAGGAAACAAATGGAATTAATAAAACAGATACAAACAGATTTCCAGGAGATTAAAGACTCCATTGAAAACTTACGCTGCAGTATGACCCAATGAGAGGACAGAATTTCAGTTACAGAAGATAAGATTGCAATTAGTGACCAGGAAAAGAAAAATTGCTTCAAAATTGTAAGAGACCAAGAGAAATCAATCCAGCAGCTGCTAGACAAGGCAAAGAATAACATAAGACTGATCAGAGTCAACAAAGAAACAGGAGAGAGTGCAGACGACATAAAAAAACTGTTCACAGAAGTGATGGCAGAAAACTTCCCAAGCAGGGGAAAACAACTTGACATACAGATAAGGGAGGCATATAGGACTCCAACTAGCCTTGATCACAAAACATCTACACATAGGCATATAATTGTTAAGATTCCAGAAACCCAACAGAAGACCAAAGTTCTACAAGCAGTTAGAGAAAAGAATCAAATCACATACAAAGGAAAGCCCATCAGAATCATAGCAGGCTTCTAAACTCAAACCCTCAAGGCAAGAAGAGCTTGGGGTGATATATTGCAAGCCTTAAAAGAAAACAGCCACCAACCCAGATTGATGTACCCTGCAAGACTATCTTTCAAAATTGATGGTGAAATAAGATACTTTTATGACAAAGAGCACCTTAGAAATTTTAAGAAAACCAAACCAGCACTCCAAAAGATTTCAGACAATATCGTAGGAAAAGACAATGAGGATCACAACCTCAGGAAGCCCAGCAGAATGAATCCATCAGACATAACAAAAAATTAAAAGCAAAGGGGGCAAATTTAACAAAAAGATAAAGTCATGACAATGATAAGTCAATACGTATCAGTTATAACCATTAATGTTAATGGTCTTAATTCACCAATCTAAAGAAATAGACTGGCAGAATGGGTCAAGAAGCAAGATCCAACAATATGCTGCATACAAGAAACACACCTAATTCAAAAAGAAACTCCTAGACTAAAAGTTAAATGGTGGAAAACAATATGCCATGTGACAGGAACCCAGAAAAAAGCAGGAGTATCTATCCTCTTTGCAGATCAAGTGGATTTCAAACCAATACTGATTAAGAGAGACAAAGAAGGACACCACATCTTTGTAAAGGAAGCAATCCAAGCAAGAGGAAGAGATGACAATCATACATATCTATGCACCAAACACTAGTGCACCCAACTATATAAAACAAATACCAATGGACATGAAAAACCATATAAGCACTAATACAACAGTAGTGGGGGACCTCAACACCCCACTGTCACAAATAGATAGATCAACTAGACAAAAAACA
>NW_004624763.1:17464146-17494259 GCF_000247695.1 Heterocephalus glaber | reverse complement strand
TAAATACTGAATAGTTTCTCTAGTGTCAGAAACTGAAAGTGTAAATAAGGACTAAAAGGTATAATAGATAATGTGAAATAGGAAGGAAAGGGGCAAAGGGGAAGGGGAAGTGGGAGGGGTAGGGGAAAGGAAAGAAGATACTTGAATTAATATGAGAAAATGAAAAAATGGAAACAAAGTCTTGTGTGTTGGAGGAGTTGAAGGGAGGGCAGAGGAAGGGGGAAAAATAAGAACCAAGAGAGATTATGTAAAGTTGCAAATTTCCAATGATGAATGTCATTATGTTGTACACCTAAAATGTACCAATAAAATAAAATTAAAAAAATAAAATCAGTCTCCATTTTGACTAGCTGGCCATCCCAAGAGCTCAGGTAGACCTAGAGTGTGTGTCGAGCAGGATGAGTGTCTTTGTAGCCACGATAGAGCTGCATGTAGTGATGGTTCTTGCTCAGCCTCCTCATCTTCTGGCCAGGACCTGCTCTCTTGACAATGATGTAAAGTGTATATGTGCACGAGTGTTGATGTTTGTGTGTGCCCATGGCAGGGGATGAGCTTTACATGGGAGTGGGGTGTCTTTGCTTGTCTCTGTCAGTGGTGGGGAGGTCAAGACCCCATGGCCTAAAAGTAACCGTTTCTTTGGCTGGTTGGTGTCATCACTTGGCCTGTATTGAGAGAATCCAGCTGCCAGCTTTCTGGGTATGATCAAATTTGTGTTCAGCAGTATCTTCTGGCAAACTGATTTATATAGCTGATCAATTAGAAATACAGCCAGTCTTCATGTATCAGCTGATGCCACCCTTCCACATTGTCCTGAGCCTTGAGATCATCCTAGAATAGAGCCAGTTTTCCCATCATCCCTGGTGGCTAGCATTTCATGATTGAATAGTTTGCCTCCTCTTCTATGATCTGACTTTAGCACCTAGGAAATCTAGACGTCCCTATTATACTTGTTTGTTTTAACTTTGGAGGAAGTACACTGTAATGATTTCTAGTTGATGTTAACATTTAGCTTGGGGTCTCCACCTCTTTTTGCGTCCATAATTCATACCATAAAAATGGAGAAAACACCCCGTGACAAAAATAAAACCCAGAAAATCCTCCATCAGGAAAAGGAGATGATGGCAGCCCTTTCTGCCGGCTCTTGCTCTTAAACTCCAGTGTTCACTTCTACAGAGAGGACAGCAAGTTTAGTTGATATGGTAGGAGCTCAATAAACTAAATAGCCTACACTTTGTCTCCATTTCTACTCATCTTGGAGACATTTTTTCTTGTTTCACTTAACATTTACTCTTAGTGCATTCACTCTTCTATTGCTGTCTTTTACCAAACAAACTAATGAGCTCAAATTTATAAGATTTCTT
The DNA here is from genome assembly GCF_000247695.1 of Heterocephalus glaber. Next base: position 17,492,898 of record NW_004624763.1, on the reverse strand, counting down.
GTATGAGGAGAGGCCATGTAAATAGCTGGCTAGTGAGGTGATACACAAAGCCCATTAGAAAAAAATCATGCCTAATTTAAAAGAAAAACAAAGAGTTTCAAGAGTAAAGACATTTGCTCTCTCACTTTTCCACTTTTCTCTCCTTACCATGGAAACATCATACACACAGGTAGTATTGGAGTAGTAAACATTTTTGACAGCACACTTGGGAAAAGTCCAAGAACTTCTCATGCATACTGGCCTAGAGCAGCGCATGAACCTCTAGACTTGTTGGATAAGAATATACCATCTCCATTGTTTAAGCAGTTGCAGTGGGGGTGTGTGTTATTCTGAGCTCAATGCAATTCTTTATATGCACATGATGTTGGGGTGGGGACAAGTTAGGAAGAAGTTCTGTTGGATTGTTCCCTATTAGAAAGCTCTGTGGTGGGATGGTTGGAACCATTGGCGACATTCTTCTGAACTAATAAAGTTGGGGTACATAGTTTCTTCTGTCACAATTCTGTCACCTGTGTGGCCATTCTTTTACTTACAGGAAACAGAAACACAGTATCTGTCATCACTTGACATCCTTATGATATATACACTGCTCTCTGAGTCACGATTCTCTTCCATCTTTCTTACCCCATTCACTAACCTGATCACATTTAGTTTCTTCATTTAGACATCACGTTTGTGAAAGAAAGTTAGATCACCTTTTATATTAATTTCCTAAATCTTCTGTAACAAATTGCCTTGATGACAGAATTTTATCTGCTTACATTCTGGAGCTCAGAACTTTGAGATCAAAAGTTAGCAGCACAACACTCCCTCCTAGGGCTCTGGGGAGGATACTTCCTTGACTTTTCCTTTTTAGCCTTCCTTGGCTTCTCATAAACAAAATTCCAAATTCTGCCTCCATCTCCAAATGGTTTTCCCTATATGGTCTTGTGTTATATATTCTTTTATTAAGATGCTGCTCACTAGGTTCAGGGCATACTCTAAATCTAGGATTAAGATTTCTATCTCAAAATCATTAATTTAATTTTATTTGCAAAGACTCTGTTTCCAAGTAATGCCACACTCACAGGTCCAGGAGTTAGGACTTAGTCATATCTTTTTGGAGGACACAAAGCAACCCACTGAACCCTGCAAGTAAAGGTTAAGTGCTTCCCTATGTTTCCTATAAACTCTGTGCTTATTCCTAGAGAAGAAATTATTGTAAGACATTTTAGTTGCCTTTGTATTTGTATTTGTCTCTAAATTAACTGAGGGCAAGAGTTGGGTATTAACTCCCTCAATGCCTACCATGGCGCCTGGAATATAATGGAAAATAAATATCATTTTAAGAATGAATTAAAAGCAATAAATAGAAATATTACAGAGATACATTTCAGATTAACATAAGGACACAGGAAGGAATATTTTGTTATTTTAAAACTAGTTACAGTTTGACCTCATTACCCCAATATTTAGGAAAGAAAGATAGCATAAGTGAGAAAATTGTTCTATTGTGTATGAAGCCATCAATAGTACAATATTATTATGCATATGTATTTCCTAAAACTGATCAAGATGGAAGATGCTAGATAGAGAGTGAATTGATCTCTCTATAAAGAGAGAATTGAGTGTTTTCAAATGATAATCCTGAACATTCTAGGTTGGAAGGAAAACAGAGAAGGGGGCAAAAGCATCTGATAGAGTGGTGATGGGGAGAGTAGTACCACAGAGACTAACAAGAATTAAATCCTTGTGTTGCTTTTAACCAAGTATCATTATAACTGTGACACCTGATTTCTCTCCTTCTGTGTCCTTGCCAATTTGTTAAATGCTTCACAAACAGCTCTCAGTAATTGGTTCTTTAGGAAATGAAATGTGGGAAGGCACCCACATCTGTGGCCCAAAGATATGGCTAGCAGACAATAGCTTAGGTAATGTGGATAAAATAGAATATAAGTAGGTGTCCAGAATGAGAGAAATCCAGGAAATCATTTGTTATGGCTTGGATCTAGATGTCTCCCTAAAGCTTCCTGTGGTCATAGGTGGAGACTTTGGAAGGTGGCTGGATTAGGGTGTGTGAATGTGGATTAATGGTGTGATACTAGGATAATGGATGTGGATAATGGAAGCCTTACCCTGGGTATGGGTGACACCAATCAATAGGTTTGTACTCTGGATGGAATACAAAGGGACAGAAAGAAGGCAAGTTGCTGCTGCTGCTTGTTGCTTTGCTGCCTTCTTCCTGGTACACCATGAACTGTTTCTTCTCTTGATTACCCTCTGTCAGGCCACCCTGCCTTGGAGCTAGATGACTGTGGACTGAAACCTCTACAAACTGTGAGCTACAATAAACCTTTCCTCCTTTAACTTTAGATGTTTGGTACTTTGTCTCAATGATAAGAAAAGTTTCTAAGACACCACTGGACCCACAAAATGCTCCCTGGAATATCGGAGGAAAAACACAACTCTCTGAGCATACAAGTTGTAATAAAAATATAAGATGAATGCTTAAATTAAAAAAAACTATTAAAGTAAAAGACACATGATGTTAACCCTCTTTGAGATACTTTCTTTCACTTTGAACATGCTTAACTCATCATTTTTGCCACTTTCTGAAGTAGTTCTGGACGCTTTCTTTCTTGAGTATTTATGAGGTGTGATAAAAAATATGTTGAATGCTGCTGTCAAGTGCCATTAACATAAAGGTAGGCTTGTAAAAATATTATGGTGCATCCTCCTCTACCTAGTTCATGGGAAGTGGCACCATGTGACTCTAGCTTGTCCCCAGTTAAAATGACCATGAAAAGTAAATATCTGAATTGCTTCAGGACCTCAGGGCAGCCACAAAAATGCAACTAAAGGCATTCATAAATGAAAACTTCCAGAACTGTTTCAAAAGTGGCAAGAATGATGAGATAAGTGTTTGTGAAGGAAGTAATGAGATTAATAACAATGTGTCTGTAATAGCTCATACCCTCAAAAGCCTCTTGAGCTCATAGGTAGGGTTTTAGAAGATGATTGGATTATGGGGGAGCTGTAGCTGACTTGCTGTTAGCAGGAGGGCCTGGTTGGAAGAGGCTGGTCACTGTGGGTGTGACCCCTAAAAGTTATATCTCCCTTCCTGGCTCCTCCTGGTCACTATGCCATGAGCAGCTTTCTTCCAACCAGGCCTTCCTATCATGCTTTATTTCCTTGGGGCTAACCACATAAGGACTGAAATTTCTAAAATATGATCCCAAATAAACTTCTCCTTTTTAAGTAGTCAGTGTTGGGTATTTCGTCCCAACAATGAGGAAAGTGACTAAGACAGTGTCTTTTACTGTAACACATTCTTTTTAAATTAAACCATATTTGTCAACTACACACCATATAAGACAGTGGCTTAATCCATTTTACTCTTGCATTTGTAGTAATTAGTATCATGAAAGTTATATGTTAGAGACATAAGAGATGATTAAATCATACAAGAGAGAGCTTTTTAACAGTTCAAGCTTTGCCCAGCTGAAAATGCAGTGAGTAATTTGGTATTGTAGGTATGTAAATACGATTTGGAAGACAATTTGAGAGACACATCTTATGAGCGTTGTAAAAATGTATTTTGGGTATGTGACAAAAAAGAATGCCAGCACACAGCCACCAGAGGAGCAAGGTAATGGCTGCTTGAAACACCACCTTCCCTAACTGAGGATAGTGACGAGATTGTAGGGAACCCAAACAGTATGTTTAAGGAGAAAAGTAGATTGAGAATGTAATCAGATGGCTTAACATGTCCTCAGTCACATCTCTGTTTTCCTTTTCGCTTTTATTTCCATGGCACCGAAGACCAGACATGTGTGCCTTGCAAGCTCAGACATCTACCTCATCACACTGCTGCCCAAGACTTCCACCGGGCTGAGTCTGCCTCTTCCACGGGTTCAGCATGCCCTTGGCAAGGAGGAGTGGGTCTCGGTTCTGGCAGGGAGTTTGCCTAACTCCTGACTCTGTTTTCTTTTGTACTGGGGATCATACTCAGGACCTTGTGCTTGTGAGGCAGGCAGCAGAACCACTGAGCTAAATCACCAGCCCCACTTCTCACTTTTGAATGTCTATACTCTGCGATGCTCCATGGTGCAGTGATTCTAAGATTTGACGTTTCTATAGATCAACTTAGTAAATAGATAATTTGTGGTGAATGGGTTCAAAAAATTAGAAACTTCTATCCCTCCATTGATTTTAGAAAGGTTTGAGTGTCTGGCTCTTGTGTTGTCCTAGGATTTACTTTTATGGTGTGGTCATTCTTGCTGCTCTCTGGTTCGCCTCTGGAGACTCCCTGGATTGAGTTTGAAGTGTGAATGCCTGAGTACCTGGTGCTCCTCTCCCTCACCACGTCTCCCCATTAGCTTGCTGTAAAAGTGATTCACAGTGTTCTGTACATTCTGGCTGGCATTCAAAACTGATTTAAAACACAGCTCCAGATGGAGACACCCACGTGAATCTCCAGAATGAACAACTAAAGAAAACAAGTGAATGTCATCACTAGCTTAAACGTTAAAATTCTGTGAAGAATGCCATTGGTATTTTGATAGGGATTGCATAGAATCTGTGGGTCTTTTTCAGTAGTATGGACATTTTAACAATATTATATCTTCCAGTTCAGAAACACAGGGTATCCTTTAATTAATTTATTGTTTTTATGACTTCCTTCATTACTGTTTTGTAGTTTTCAGTATACATGTCATTCATGTCTTTGTTTAAATTTATTCCTATGTAGCTTGTTTTATTTTTGTATTATTATAAATTGAATTATTTTTTTGATTCCTTTTTTTGGATAGTTCATTGTTAGTGTATAGAAATTACTGATTTTTATGTGTATATTTTGTATCCTGCAACTTTACTGTAATTATTTACTAGTTATAACACGTTTTATGTAGTGTGTTTTAAGAATTTTTACATACTAAAGCATGCAGTATACAAACAAATACAATACAACTTCTGTCTTTACAATTTTGATACCCTTTATTTTTTCTTTTGCCTAATTGCTGTAGCTGGGACTTCCAGCACTGCACTGACTAGAAGTGGCAAAGCTGTTCATTCTTTTCCTGATCTTAGAGAAAATGTTTTGAATATTTCATCATTTAATGTCATGGTAGGTGTGGGATTGTCATATGTTGAATTCCAATCCTTCAACACCTGATTTACTTGGTAAAAGATATTTCTAATCATAAAAGGATGTTGAATATTGTCATATACATTTTTGTGCATCTATTAAGATGGTTATATTTTTGTCCTTCATTCTGTTAATACTGCACATTTATAAAAGTATGCAGGTTGAAGAATCCTTGCTTTGTTGAAATAAATCCCCTTTGATCATGGTGAACAATTCTTTTAAGATACTGTTGAAATCAGTTTGCTAGTATTTTGTTGAGGATTTTTGCACTTATGTTTGTCAGGGATATTGGTCTATGATTTTCTTTTCTTATACTATCTTTGTTTGGCTTCAATATCATAGTAATAAACAAGTTTGGGGGTATTCCCTCTTCAAATTTTTTAAAAAGTTTGAGAAGGATTAATATTAGTTCTTTAAATGTTTAGGAGAATTAAGTAGTGAAACCATCAGGTCTTGATCTTTGAGCAGAGAGTTTTTATTACTGATTCAATCTCCTCACTCATTATTATTATGTTAAGATTTTTGTCTTCATAATTTAGTATTGATAGTCTGTAGGTGCCTACAAACTTGTCTACATTTCTTAGGTTACTCAGCCTCTGTTGCTATGTAATTACTCCTTGTAATTTCTTATGATCCTTTGTATTTTATGATATCATTTATTAGGTTCCTTCTTTCACTTCTGATTTTATTTGAATCTTTTTTCTTTTCTCTTTCTTTCAAAGCATAAATGGATTTATTAATCAGAAATTTAAAAGTACATACTCAAAGAAATAGAGTCAGAAAGAGAAAGAAAGAGAAGGAGAAAGAGAGCGAGAAACATAGAAAGAGGAGATTGAAGATGGAAATCTGTGAAATTTGTGAATCTATAGGAATTTCTGTCTTGGTCTTGGTTTATTGGGGAAAAACGATGGCTCACCCACAGAAAGATAATGATCCATTTTACAGGTGAAATACACGAGCCCTGTGTTAGTTACTTTTCTCTCATTGCTGAGATGAAATACCCGACACCCAAAGTTAAAAGGGAAGGGGTTCATTTTGCTTACAGTTCGTAGACATTTCAGTTCATAATCGGCTGGCTCCAAGGCTGGGATGGCAAACAAGCATTGCAGAGGAGAAACAACATGGAGCTCACAAGGTAGCAAAGGCAACAAGAGGGTTTAACAGCATCTTTTTGCCTCTTTTATCTTATTCAGACTACTAGGATTAGGGTGGTGCCAAACTAATCACTCACTTGTAGTGGTTTAGTAATCACAAGCCCTTATCAGCATCACACATTCCAGATTAACTACCTCTGAAAGAGAAAGTCCCACCTCATTCACATTAGGCTCTGGGGGGATATCTAAACACAAACCATAGCAAGCCCCACCAAACATTTTTATTTTTTGATGGGTGATCTAAGATGTTTTCTTGAAAACATACTTGAACTCTTTCCATCAATTCCTTTACCTTAAGATCAGGTTTCTGACTTTTACTTTATCAAGTAAGTTAATTTATGGACTTAAAATATCTTTAAGGGATTTTGGATATGATGAGCCTGGAAGAAAAGAAGCATAAGCCTAGGGAACACTTTGGGTAACTCTGTGTCCTGAAGTTGCAGTCTTCTTAAAGTATTATTTTTAAGTTATGATTTTTCTGTTTCCTTTCTACCCATTTTATTTCTTCTATCCTATATCACTCCTGCAGACCTCCACTCTAGATTTTGATCCCCTATTCTTAAGGGTTTTGAAGGGCCAAGCTTCTGTATTGGGAACCCCTGAAACGTTACTGGAAACCTCTCCAGTAGGCTCCACTCTCCTGCTCAGTGTACTATGCAAGCCTAAGAAAAAACTAAAAGACAGAACTAAGAGAGACAGAAAGCAGGGACCCAGGACAGCCAATGCTGCTTTAGGAAAAGCACTGGTCCATCCAAACCATTGATTTTTATTAGTAATCACCTGTGGTAAAGGTGAGCTATGTGTGAAGGCCGGGCTTCATGAGAGGATGTGTAATTGTGCAGTTTCTATGGAATTTAATGTAAGCAAGGCTCATAAAGGACAAGACAAAGCATTCTTGAATTAGGAACAGAATAGACAATATATGGTTGTAATTAGAATATTGTCCTTCTAGTTAAGAAAGTTTTAACTGTGGGAAGGAAATTTGGGTGTGAATTACCCTGACCTCAGCATGTAGGCTTCTGCCGGACTCACTTTTATAAACAAGCCAATTGAGGGGTTAACTCTTCACAGCCTGTAATGCTTACAGCCTGCTTTGGGCATAATCAATATTACCATTCCCTGCACATTTCTATTTTTATAACTGCTTCAGGCTGAAGAGGGTTGTTGTTGCTGCCTTGCCAGGGATCAAAAGTCTCACCCTGACTGATCTAAAGGAGACAAAGGAAGTTGAGTTTTGTTGTTTGATGAACTATCCTCTTTTGACAGTCTGGAAAAGGGGACAAGAATGTTAGCAAGTCCTGGATGCATAAACTTTACTTTATAATCATGTTAAATAAGCAGGAGGTAAAAATTAAAAGTAGAATGTTGATGAATAGTAGCTCAAAAAGTTGTAGAAGTCCAACATGATTAGGCAGCATTTGGTATAAGCCTTTTTTTTTTTTGTACTGGGGACTGAACTTGGGACCTTGCACTTGTGAGGCAAGCAGCAGAACCACTGAGCTAAATCCCTGGCTATAAGCCTTTTATTTTTAATATTAACCTCTATTGATCCAGAAGTGTTAACCCAAGTACAATAGGTGAAGTTTAAGAGCATTTGGATTTTACCATGTTTTGTCAAAGAAATCTTTTTTTATCTTGGTCTAGTTAAAGTTTTACAAATTTTTTTTTAAAAACTGCTCTTTCTTTTAAATTTTAGTTAATCTATTGTTTTTATATTCTCTATTTTGTTTATTCCTGCTCTAAAATTTATTATTTCTTCCTTATAGAAACTTTAATCCTGGTTTGCTCTTCTTTTTCTTAATCCTTGAGGTGTAAGGATTTATTATTGTTGTTTATTTGAGTCTTTTTTTTTTTTCGGTACCAGGGATCACCCTCAGGTCCTTGTGCTTGTGCAGCAGGCGGCAAAACCACTGAGCTAAATCTCCAGCCTGAGTCTTTCTTTTTCTGATGTAGGAATTTATTACTCTAAACTTCCATCTTAGAACTGCTTTTGCTGCATTTCACAAGTTTTAGTATATTATGTTTAATTTGCATTTGTCTCGAGCTGTTTTATAAGTTCCTTTTAAATTTATTACTTGACTGTTGGTTGTTCAATAGTATGTTGTTTATATTCCACATATTTGTTAATTTTCCAAACTTTCTTCTGCTATTGATTTCTAGTTTCATAACATCATGGCCAGAAAAGAAACTTTATATACTTTCTTAAATATGTTGTGGCTTTATGGAAGAACATATGATCAGTTCTGGAAACTCTTCCATGTGTACTTGAAAAGAATATGTATTTTGTTTTCATTGGGTGGAATATTTTGTATATGTATGTATGTTAGACCACTTTTATCTTAAGTGTGGTTTAAATCTAATATTTACTTATTGATTTCCTGTCTGGATAATCTGTCTGTTGTTGAAAATGGAGTGCTAAAGTCCTCTAATAATATTGTGGTATAGTCTATCTCTTCCTTCAGATCTAATCTTTGACATATTTAGATGATGTGTGGCTGGGTGCATATAAGTTTACAATTGTTCTGTCCCCTGATTCAGTCACCCTTGTGTGAATTGCTTTATGGTCCACGGAACCACATGTGAGAGATTTAGCTTTGGTAAGCCCATAAGCTAAACCTAGCCAGAATAAGTAAAAAAACAAATGTCACTGGAGAGCTTCTTCAAAAAGAGGCAAGATCCAATGATCCAATGATGAGACAGCAGAAGACTGTAAGACTTCAAAGAAAAGCATTTAAAAGAAAATACCAAGTCTTACTTAAATTATGGGTTCACTGCAAGTGGTGATTTGTACTCTTTGAGTCTCTTTTGTGTAATATGTGGCAACTGGCTGTGCAAAGAAACCAGAAAACCTTTAAAGTCACTTTTGCACATGGAGACCAGCACCCTGCATTAAAAGAAACACCTTCACAAAAGAAAAAAATGTAAACACAAAGAGTAGAAGCAAGTATTTAGGGCCACACTTTCATTAAATGTGTCTGCACTGAAAGCATCATCAAATTTGAGAAGTTTTCCAAACTTGGAAAGTTGTTAGTTCTTTTTTTCTAATCTATTTCTATATTTCTCTTGAGACCCTTGTGTGTGTGTTTGCTTGATGATATTCTATAATTCCTGTAGGCTTTATTCAATCTTTGCCATACATATATTTCTGTTCCTTTAATTGGGTAATTACCAAATAATTAGTCTTCAAGATCACTGGTTTTTTTTTCTTCTACTTGACTGAGTCTGTTGTTGATGCTGTCCATGGGATTCTTCAGTTCAGTCCTGGTGTCTTTTCACTCCAGAATTTCTGTTGGGTCTTTTTAATGCTATTTATTTCACTGTAGTACTTCTAATTTTATTGTGTACTATTTTCATGATTTCATTTAGGTGTCTATATGTATGTTCATGTAGACAACTTAGCTTCTTTCAGGTATTGTAAAATCTTTGTTAGGTAGCTCATATATTTTCATTTCTTGAGAGTCAGATACTAGTGTTTTACTTCTTTTGGTAGTTGGAACTCAGTGGAGTATTGGTTAACATTGTGGATTTGGCAGTCACCAGAAAGGAGATGGCATTTTAAACTATCATCCTAGGTGGTATAACTGAAAGATATATATAGGAAAGAGATTAGCAATTACTGAGCCTTAAGTCATTTTCTTGAGGAATCTTTTCTCTAAGAAGCCTAAAAATATTCCTATGAGGATCTTGGCAGGAGACAGAAATCCTAAGATATTTGAACAGAGAAAATGTAATATAAATAATTATTAACTAGTAAAGATACTCAGCTACTAAAAGTAGTGAACATAAATTTTAAATGTGCAGAAGAAGCATGTGCAAATTTCAACCTCTAGACTAAAGGGAAGAATTCAGCAATAGAAGAAGGTTCTTCCTCCAGTGCTGATGTTTAAGTTGCTCCCAAGAGACTGTGGCTGCTATACAAAAATGCAGCCTGGAATAGAAGTAGAAAAATATGGGTATGGGAGGATACTGTAGTGGGTACTATAGGGGATACTAGGATACTATAGGGGAGGAGGTTAATGGCTCACGCAGCTATAGTGAAGCTCTGGTGGGAAGTGGGTAGCCTAAGAGCATAGCCAGAGCTACCAAAGCTGCCAGCTTCAGTTACTCTGAAATGTTTGCCACTGGGAAAATGTGGTTTGAAAGCACAGGTATAAAGAAATAAAGAAGTAGATGGTGGGGAAAGGAGAGTAGGCACAGAGAGTACTCTGGTGGGAGACGAGAGTGAAAGAGCCTCTTTCTTATGACGTCACCTCCTGTTAGTCTTGTTCCTGCTTCTCTAACACCCATTTCAGTCACAGTTGCTGCCCATCTTCCCTTTCCTGTTATTTGCACATGGAGCTCCTGCAGGTCTCTGTCACTGGCCTCTTTTACTCTCAACCTACACTCACATGATAGGCAGCCCCACCTCTCCTGTTTTTTGAAAGAGTATTTGTGCACTTCTAACACCTACACTCACATCTTCAGAATCAGTTTTTCCTGAACTGCAGATATAAAATCCAATTCCCCATTTGACAATTACACTTGCTTCATCCCAAATTAATTATCTCCAAACTAAAGTCATGAGCTTCCCTTGCAAAGGTCTTCCTCTTCCACTTCCTCTAGTGAATGCTTCCATGTGTGCTCAGTTGTCCAAACCAGAGCTTTGGAAATGACCCTTTACAAATCTGTCTTTCTCAACTTCCACCTCTAGTTGATTACCAGGCCTGGGTTCATCCTATCATCTACATCTCCTGAACCACTCCATTTCTCTACATTTCTACTATCATTAGCCCCAAATCTAAAATATTTTCATTTCTTGCTAGTTTTGTCACAGCAGTCTTCTATATTTATTTCCTCTACTGCCCTAGCTGTAATCCAATCTGCAAGTGGATGGCCAATGATTTGTAATTTAAAAATTTTAAATATGAATTCATTACACCTCTGTTAAAAGCCCTGCAGTAACTTTGTTGCTCCTCTGATCAATAGTAGCATCTCTAACATGTCCCAAACGTGTCTGTTAAGATCTCCTCTGCTACTCTTTCTGGCCTGCCAGGCCCTAATTCCGTGCACTCCTTATCTGTCTCTACATATTAACATCCTTCCAGATATTTCAGCTTTTTCTTTCTTGATATATCCTTCTAGGTTGGGCCAGCAACCCAATCCAGACTAGTTGTTCCTTTTATTCATTTACAGTGAATACTTATGAACCTGGCACCATTTAGTGAGCAGCACTATCGTTTGCCCTGTCTGCCACACAGAAATCCCCACCAAGGCCAAAAGCCTGCCCGTTTGAGCCCTCCCTTATCTAGAGCTTAGTGTAGCACCGAGCACTGAACATGGAGGAAAAGACTAATGGATGAATCATTAAACAAACAAGGACCCCAAAATAGTAATGATTTAAATTTCATCATCAAGTTGCTATTTCAGAATGTGAGGCCTATGTCCACTCAAGTAAATAAAAACTCCATTTATCTCCACAGTGGACATGGAGAATTCTATTTATACTAAGTAATGGGAGAGCTGGAAAACATTCTCTCTGTGAAAAGAACACATTCACTGGTGGGAAGCTTCCTTCTGTGGGGCTGGGGAAAAAAAGCTTTAATTCAAAAGTATAAGTTTTTTGTCTTATAAAGTTATTTCATTAATATTTCCCAAAATAATTTATCCATGTGTATACAAAATAAATAGATTAAGAAATAAAAAATATAGAGACAGACTTTGTGGTGGGGAGGAAAGAATATCTTTATCATTCCACAAAAAGTGTTCCCAACTCCTTCCTGGCTTCGTTCTCATCATGGGTGTGGACTCTGTCCAATCGCAGCCCATGAGCTCATGTTTGCTCTCATGTCCGACATTCACACAAAGGAACAGGGAAATTAGCATTTATTGATTTGTATGTGCCAGGCATGTACGGGCTCTTGCCATTCATAATCTCATTTTAATCCTCACGATGAGAATGATAATGAATGATAAGGAAGATTATCACAACTATTTCTTTTTTTTAGTTGTTGACGCTTCTTTGTGTTGTCAGGAAGGGAAAGCAAATTTCAGTTTCCCATTGGATTTGGATGACCAGGGGTGCAAACAGTGAAGAGTGTGCTGGCCCATTGTCTTAGTTACTTTTCCCCCATTGCTGAGCAAAAAACATCCAACACCCATAGTTAAAGTTAAAGCTAAAGTTATTTAGCTCCCAGTGTGCAGAGGTTTCAGTCCATGGGCGGCTGGCTCCAGTGTAGACTGGCATGGCAGATGGGCATCTGCAGAGGAGAAACAGTTCACGGCACCCACATGGTAATGAAAGCAACAAGGGACCTTAACAGGGTCTTCCTGCCCCTTCCATCTTATTTGGACTACTTAACTATCTTATTCAGCACTCACACTTAACTCTAGTGCCTTTGAGCCTGGCATTGTACCATGAATCAATTCCAGCATCACACTCTAGATCCAGCCACCTCTGGAAAAGCCCTTGACCATGTGAGGCTTTGCGATGACATCTAGACACAAACCATAACACCCATTGTATGGTTTGGGTTAAAGCAGAAGCAAAGAAAATGTCCTCGGGATAAGGCCTAGGTTGGTGTCAAAAGACAGCCCAAGAAGAAGGGAAGGACAGCTTGAATTTCAAGTGACTATGATATGTATTAATATTACTAAATCACATTTGAAGGTAAACAGAGCCCTGAGCATTTTCATTCAGAAATGAGAACTAGGACTTCTTACATTTTACCCAAGGTTGGCAGAGAGATCTTAAAGGCGCTAAATCTATTGAGGCAGAATTTAAATAATTTGCTCAAAGCCATGCAACTAGTGAAGGATGAACCTAGAATTTGAACCCAGGTCTCTTGCATCAAAACTCATTCAATGCTGCAAGTCTGAGTGTCATTTATAGTCGCTGAGTGGAGCCATTTGAAGGTGTTCCATCTTCCTGGTGCTTATTTCAAAATAGTGGAACCTTAAGCCCTTAATGGTTTCCTTATTGTGTTTGCATTATCGTTCATGTTTTACAAACATCCTCCTTGTGGTGACACTGAGAAGAAACCTAACAGGGCAAAGTACTGGAGCCAGATCAGACTGCCAACCACCTGAACAAGGATCCAGAGGCTGGATAACACAGGAGAAGAGAAGATCTTTACTGCATAACGGAGACGCAGGATGGTCAGGGCTCTTACCAGGTGAAGGTGCTGTCTCCTGGAGCTCGCCACTGTTTATTGAACACACAGCTTCTTGAAAGGGTAAAGGACAGTATACAGGGAGCAGTGGCGAGGACAGCACTGACCCGAGCAGGGTCCTCGCCCCAAGGGAACGAGACGTCCTAGCAGGAGCAGATCACTGATTAATGGGAAATCTATCTTTCCCATAGATTAAATTTTGCTTTTATAGAGGTTTTATCTATAGCTGTAATATTGTCTTGCCATTCAAGCCTCACAGCGTCAGGGATCACAGAGGCCTCCACTGTGACCAGCGGTATGGGGAGTTGTTCCTTTCCCATACGGACTGCTGGTCTTCAGGCCCCATGTGGACTAAAAGGCAGACTCAGACTTTTAATATGAAAAGCCAGTTTGTGAGTTTGCAGCTCGCTCAGGGTGGGCTCCATCAGCAAAGCATAACAGCAAGGAGACCAGTCTATGGGCTAGGAGGTGGTACAAGTTAGAGTGGTGTTGCCAAGGTTAGAAAAGGTGGGAAGGAGGAGCCTCACTCAAAAGGGGTTCTGAAGGGAGTGCAGTGGGTTCAGCATTGTCCGTAAGAGCAAGAAAGAGCCAGATACAACTCCAGGGACTTTGGCTTGCACGACTAGAAAGACGGAATTACTGTGCATTGCTGCACCTTCCTCTGGAAAGGCTTCCCACAGCTGTCATGGGGCTTTTCATTCTGAATTGTAATTTTTAGTTTCTTTGTCTATCACACCACTCGGTTTTTTTTTGTTTGTTTTGTTTTTTATTAAATTCTTTTATTGGTACATTGTAGGTATACAACACAATTACATTTCTCATTGGGAATTGTGCCTTTACATAATGCATCTGGGTTCTTATTTTTTCCCCCATTCCTAGCCCTCTCTTCACACCCTCCACCCTTCCCTATTTACAAAGACTTCTATTTCCATTTTTTCCATTTCTCAGCATTTTTCCTTTCCTTTCTCTCCTTTCCCCTGCCCTCCCACTTCCCCTACCCCCTTGCACATTTTCTTCCTATTTTGCATTATCGATTATTCATTCTAATCATTGGTACATTTTAGGTGTACAATATAATGACATTCATCACTGGAAATTTGCACCTTTACATAGTCTCTCTTGGTTCTTATTTTTCACCCTTGCCCAGCCCTCCCTTCAACCCCTCCATTCCTCCCTATTTACAAAGATTTTGTTCCTATTTTTCCATTTTCTCATATTAATCCCATTCCCTTCTATCCTTTCCCCTAGCCCTCCCACTTCCTTCCCCTTTGCCCCTTTTCTTCCTATTTCACATTACCTATTATACATTTAGTTCTTATTTACACTTTCAGTTTCTCACACCAGAGAAATTATTCGGTATTTACACATGTGTGTCCTATTTATTTCACTTAAGAGTATCGCCTCAATATGCATCCACTTAGCTATAAATGTCTCTAATTTCTCATTTTTTATAGCTGAGTAGTACTCCATTTTATTAAAAAACCATATTTTCTTTATCCAGTCTCCAGTTGATGGGCATTTGGGCTGTTTCCAAGTTTTAGCTATCACAAACTGTGCTGCTATGAACATGGGCGCACATATATCACTGTGGTATGATTCTTTTAATTCTTTGGGGAAGATCCCCAGTAGTGGAAGAGCCGGGTCAAATGGGACTTCCAGTCCTAGTTCTTTGAGGTATCTCCATACTGATTTCCACAGTGGTTGCACCAGTCTACACTCCCACGAGCAACCACTGGGTTTAATGTATGTGAAGGCAGCCCTTGGTCCTATTTACCTCTATATTTCTAACATCTGACATGTCTTGCAAAAGTATATTGCAAAAATAGAGTAAAATAAATGGTTTAATTGGATTAAAAATCCATAGAATAAATAAATATCTAAATCTTATGTAAACAATTTAATAAAGAAATGGTTGAAAGGAGCTATTTTCCAATGTATAATACCAATTAATTAGTGCAGAAAAATAAAAAATATGAAAGTTACCATAAGGCTAAAATGATAACTTTGCAAGCAAGGACCATGGTTAAAGCTAAAATTAGTGAGCAAGATGATGTATAAGAAAGGAGAACTTGCGCCGGGGATTTAGCTCAGTGATTCTGCCTCCTGCCTTGCACGTGCAAGGTCCCAAGTTCCATCCCTGGTACGAAAAAAGAAAAAGAAAAAGGAGAACTTGCTCCACTCATTTTGCAACTGTTCCATAAGTCTAAAATTATTTTAAAACAAAACAGTAAAACTTATTTGCCCAGTAATTCTTTTTTTGGCATTGGGGATTGAACCCAGGGCCTCTGCACTGAGCTACATTTCTAGACCTTTTGTTTTATTTTTAATTTTAAGACCGGGTCTCACAAAATCACTAGGTTGTCCAGGCTGGACTTAAACTTGTGATCCTCCTGCCTGAACCTCCCAGAGTGCTGGGATCGCAGGTGTCTATTTTAACTGGAGTGACAAGATTTTTTTAAATTTTTGCCTGACATTTTTGAATACCCACAATCTCTTTCAGATTATTAACATTGGAGTTTTCCCTTTTTCTGGTCTAGATTTTCCACTTAACTACACCCATCTTCTTTTTATTTTTACTTTTCAGTCACGCTCCTTCCAACTCCGATGTAAAGTTGCTCATTTTTCACTGCCTTCTAATGTATCCACGACAGACAGGCCCTCCTGACGTATCTGCAACCAGTTTCTGGCTACATGGTGACATAAAGCCGAATATTAGTCTTATCTGTGGTGCACCCAAGTGCCTATAGGTTAAACCATGAGAGCCTTCAGTACTTATCTGTCTTTAGCTTTGTATAAGAGGTTTTAAAATAATAAAGCTAACATTTTAAATGCTACAGTTAAGCTCCCAAGAACAAATATGTCTAGGCTGGTTTCCTGACCTTTTCGATGGCAACTTTCACCAAGGAATGCAGAACATTTTATGGTGATGAATTGTGGTAATTAGGCTTGGCACTGGGGCAAATACTGTCTGGCTTATTTTTATGAAGGGATAAAATACTGAGGCCTGCACTTGGGTATTTCATCTGACACTTACAGTAAATTGGCATCAAGAGAGGAGGTGGAGTTTGTCTTCTGACTTCTATTTTCCTGCTTTCATGAAGAGTCCAAGCCACTCTTTTTATTGAGATTTAAAAAAATCTGCAGTTTGATCGTCCAGCGGTGAATGAATCTGAGAAGACAGCAGAGAGAGGTGTTAGCCCTGTCTAGCCTTCCAGGTAGAGCTGAATGGGAGGCACAGGTAGGTCAGGAATTTGTTGGTCATTCACGATGAGCAGCTCAGTTCTTTTACCCAGACAGTGGCTTACAATTCAAGTTTGCAGTCCTTTCTTCTTCTTGTCCAGGAGACAGGCTATTTTTCTTTTCTGTCCTTTGGTGAAGTGCTTTATATTGGAGGCACCACTTCAAAGGGAAGAGTTGGATCAGCCTACAGTGCAAAGTCCCCAGTAACCCGCCATAAATTAAAAACTCTTCTCTACCATCAATAGTTTTCAAATGCTAACGATAGGAAACGTGGCAATTTTTAAAAAATTCAGCAAATGAATTCCCTAAGAAAGACTCTTGCTTTCTTTCCACCCCCACCCTGGCTTATGCTAAGGAATTCTTGTCTTAAAAATGTTGACCATAGGAGTGAGCCAGTGCACGCCAGCTCCAGATAGAAGAAATGGATCCCATTTCTTGCTTACATATCTGGGTACACCTACCTTTGGCATCTTACGTCAATTGGGCATTCTGAATCTCAGAGCTTAGTGTACCAAGGGCTCTGTTTTTGTTTTGTTTTTATGGGCCTGGAGGTATTTCAACCTAATTCTTCCCAAGCAAATCCTCTCTTACTTTAGATAGAAAGTTAACCTACCTTTCCACTAGAGCAAAGTATATAGTAATAAAGGAAATCTATAAGATGATCACTACAGAGGTGAAGTTTCTTAAATCCAGTCCAAGCAGGCTGAAGCTACATAAAAATCAACTAGTAATCTGGCTAAAAATACAGATTCTGTGGCTCCAATAGCTGATATTACAAGTCAGTGATTCTGATACATAGCCCAGAAAGGAAATTGCTATCCTGAAGGATATGAAGACTGAATTGTCCTTGTGGTTTTGACCTTGAAAAATATGTTTTGTTTAATCTTCCTTTCCTCTCTCTTCACTTGTCTGTTTATTCAATGTATGTGGTAACAGTGTTTAGTTTTGTAAGAAGTTGCCAAATTGTCTTTCAAGGAGGATGTAATATTTTGCATTCCCACCAGGAATAAAGGAGATTTCCTGTGGTGTTTTGTTTTGGATTTTCACCATTTTAACAGGCATGTGGTGAAATCGTATGCTTGTTTTAACTTGCATTTCCCTGATGATGTAAGATTTGGACCATTATTTCTTATGCTTATTTGCAATCTCTGTCTTCATTGGTAAGGTGCATCCTAAGATCTTGTCTCTTTTTAAAATCTAGCTTGTTTTTCTTGTTGTTAGGTTTTAAGACTTCCTCATTCATTTGGACAGCTCTCCATTAGAGGTATCTTTTGCAAACATTGCTCCTGTTGTATGGTTTATTTCTTATTCACTTGACGTTATTGCACACAGAGAAGATGTGTTTAATTTTCATGAGGCCTCGCTCACCAATTATTTCTCTCATGGATCGTGCCTCTGGCGATGTATCTAAAGGGTCTTTGCCCAACCCAGTGTCAGCTAGGCTTTCTCCTGTGATACCTTTTCGGAGTCTTAGAGTTGTACATTTCACAGTTAGGTTAGGTCTTGCTCTGGTTGGGGAGTGGTTTGTCTCCCAGGGGTTCATGTGTTTGAGGTATGGTCCTCAGGGTGGTGGGAGAGCTCTGGGACTGTTAGAGGGAGATCATGGCACCCCCTCTTTGTTCCCTGCCATTGTAGTACCATTGGCCAACGGGTCCTCGTTATGGCTAATGCTACACCTTTTGGGCTTTCAGATACCAAAGGTGTGAGCTCAATAAATCTCTTTCCTTTATAAGAACCTAGCCTCAGGAATTTCAGTACAGTAACACAAATGAACTAATACTGGTCTGTTACCCATTTTGTGTTAATTTTTGTTTAAAGTATAAGGTCAGTGCCCAGATCGTTACTATTATTATTGTTTATTATTATTGCATGTGAATACCCAGTTGTTCCAGCACCATTTATTGAAAAGATTATCATTTCTCCATTTTGTTGCCTTTGGCCCTTTGTCAAAGATCAGTTGACCACACTTATGTGTATCTATTCCTGGGTTCTGTCTTCTCTTCTATTGATCTGCTGGTCTGCTTTTTCTACCATCCACACTTTCTTGATCACTGTCCCCTACAGCAGGTCTTGAGGTTGGTGATGGGAGTTTTCCAACTCCAATACTGAGTTAGGTGTTCTGGGCTTTGTTTCTTCTCCATATAAACTTGAATTTATTGATATTCATAAAGTACATGTCTGTGATTTTGGCTGAGATTACATTGAATTTTTAAGTCAGGTTGAGAAGAACTGACATTTTTACAACATTGAGACTCCCTACATGAACACAGACTATCTCTTCCTTTAGGTAATTCTTCTTTATTGCATCTGAGCTTTATAACTTTCGTCATATTGATATATACACGTATATCATTATATTTAGCATTTGGGGGTGCTAGCTCAAACGGTATTATGTTTATTTCCAAATCAAATTTTCATTGTTGGTGTATGGGCAAGCAGGTGACTTTTGTATATTAATCCTTGCATCTTCAACATTGGGATAAGCATTTATTAATTCTAAAAGTGTTTCTATTGATTCTTTCTGATTTTTTACATAGGTAGACATCTGTCAACAAAAGTACATTTGCATAACCTTACTTCCTGTCTTGTTTTATTTCATTATCTAAAACTTCTCAAATGATGAGGAAAGGGGTAGTGAAAAATGACACCCTTACTTTGTTCCTGACCTTAATGAAGCTTCTGGTTCATTCCCAACGTGCTGCTTTTCTCAATACAAATGATGAAAGATACACCAATGAAGTATGACCCTCTTCTACTATAGCTAGGGCAGCTGATATATAAGGACATTAACCTTCTTTTTATGTGATCTTTTGATATGAAATATGAAATATGAAATAAAATATGAAATAAAATCTTGGTAAGCATGATGGAAAAGGAGCATATTTGTGTGTCTACAAGAGGCTGGATGAAGAAGGAAAGTCTCTCAGAGTACCACATTGACAAATTCGCAGAGCCATCAGAAGAGCTTTCTAGGCAGTGAGAATGCTTTGCGTAGACTCCAAAGCAAAAACATCTTGACAAGAGCAGGGTACACAAGGGGGTCACTGTTGAGGTGTCTGAGCAACCCCTGTCCCTCTTTCCTGAATGGAAGGAAACTGCATGGTCTTTGTTTGGCCTCAACTGTGCAGGGCAAATGAGCCGACATCAGACTTTCCTCCGCTTATCTAACACAGGTCAACTCCAATTTGGAGGCCATGGGGAGGCACTTCCTGTAAGCAAATCAGGTAATTATACAACAAAAGCAATCTAATTTAGTGTCGACAAACATGTTAAATATTATCCATTGTCCTTTGGGTTTTCTTTACAGATCAAAATCTTCCCCTTTGGTTTATAAACCCATGTGGATTTGAAGGTTTTATAAACACTCTGGTTGGTTCTGATTTACTCGCATTTAACTCATTACCATCACTCTTTTACAGTGGTTTGAAGTTTAAGAAGCCTCTTGAGGCTTACTTGCTTAAGAAAACAACTATTTAACTTTAAAAGGCCTTTTTAACTTTTTCATCTGAAGGACAGGAAATTATGATTTCATAAATATAAATAAATGAAAATTCTCATTACAGTTCAATTTGCAACATAAAAATTCGTAATGCTTGTGTAAGTTTCAAATTAGCCAAATAGATTCACACATCCATAATGCAGGAAAATCGAACTTTGGCAACATGACCAGTGGTGTCATTTACGTAGTCCAGACAGCTGTGGGGGAGGAAAGTGCACTTGCTGATTTCTTCACTTTGCCTCCGTCCAGGAAGTTACTGTCAGAGACTAGAAATATCAGACCTTTACAAAAATCGTCCAATCATAAGGGTACAATTGGATACACTTTACAAAGGCCACTTTAGGGGTTGAGGTACTTTGTATTGAAGTAATAGGTAATCCGTCCAGGCTGGGCTTACCCAAAGAAGAAATTGGTTTATATGACTGAAAAAGTCCGAGGCCTGAGGGCACCCAGATGAGATAGGACACAGAGACTGAAATCTAGAGTCTCGCGCAGTCATCAGAGCTCTTGTCTTTCCACCCCTAGCTTTGGCTGCCTTTCTCGCCTCATCTCATGGCCAAAAGGTTCTAAGTAAGTTGAGGCCCAGGGTCTCCAGGTCCCGCTGAAGTCCAGTGAGGGGTCAGCTTCCTCTCTCCTGAGCCTGGACCACCAGGACCGAGAATGAGAAATGACATTCCTTTTCTTTTCTGTAGATTTCCCTCACATTTTTTCTTTTTTTTTTTGGCACCGGGGATTGAACTCTGAACCTTGAGCTTATGAGGCAGGCGGCGGAACCGCTGAGCTAAATCCCTGGCCCATCCCTCACAATTTTTATCAGTGTGCGTCGGCTATTCAGATCGGTGGGTTTCATTTTGGCAAATCTGCATATGCATCTAACATGCTTCAGTCTCTGTCCCTGCCTGTTTCACATTTTGGGGGATTTCAATGTGCATACATATGCTGACCATATTCCTATACACATGTCCTCTCTTACCCTCCCTTACACTCCCTTCCTTCCCGTACTTCCTTCTTCTTATCTAGTAAGAGTCCCCCTTCTACTTTCTTGTCATCTTTTTTAGATAGCACATTTTGGGGAGAACATGTGACATTTGTCTTTCTGAGTCTGGTTTATTTTGCTCACCTTAGTGATCTTCAGATCCCTCCACTTTTCTGCAAGTAACAACGCTTTGTTCTTTCTTACGTCTAAATAATTCTCCATTGTGCATATATGCTACATTTTCTTTATCTGTCCATCTGCTGGTGGACACACAAGGCTGGTTCCATGTCTCGCTGCTGTACATTGTGCCACAGTGAGCATTGGTGTGTGGATGTCCTCATGGTATGCTGTCTTAACTCCTATGGGTATACACTGAGGAGTGATGCAGCTCTATTTTTAGTCTTTTGAGGAGCCTCCATATTGATTTCCATAGTGGCTGTACTAATTTAAATTCTCACCAGCAGTATCAAAGATTCCTTTCTTCTTGCATCCTTGCTACCATTTATTCTTTTGTGTTCTCGATGATAGCCATTCTGACTGAGGTAAAAGGAAATCTCGGTGTAGTTTTGATTTGCATTTCCCTAATGGCTAAAGATGTTGAACATTTTTTCATATACTCATTGGCCATTTGTACTTCCTCCTTGAGAACCGTCTACTCAGTTCTTTTGCCCATTTGTTGTAGGGCTGTTTAAGCTTTTGGTGTTAAGTTTTTTGAGATCTTTGTGTTTTCTGGCTATTCTATAGGAAAGGAGGCATTTTTCTTAGCAAACGATAGATATTGGATGGTGAAATAAAGAATGCAACAAAGCCAAATGACAATGTCCATACTTAAATGTTCATAAATAAATAAATACCCATACAGCACCATCCATGTGATGTTGAATCTTTTACTGGGAAAAATCACAGCCTGGATAGAAGTTGTAGCTTTGTCATAAATTACCTAGCTGATGTGGCCAAATCCCTCTACTTCTACACCTCAGTATCCTCGTTTCTAAAGGAAGGGATTGAACTCAGTGTTCTCTCCAAGTTTCTTTTCTAGCTCTGCAATGGTAATGATCCTGAACTTGCCAAGTGAGAATGGGAAGATTCTCCTGGCCTAGGATTTCTTCGGGAAAAAACCGAAAGCAGGCCCAGGTGCAGAACAGAAAAGGAAGCCAGCAGACCCTGAACCATAGTGCAAAGGAAGCCAAGAAAATCCTCAGGGGAGGTAGGTTGAGTCCAGGACAGGACGGCTCCCTGCAGGCTGAGCACCCTCCGGCCTCCCATCCTGCTGCGGAGTCAGCACGCTGGAGCGGGGGTGACAGTTACCATAGAGAAGGATAAACAGACTGTTGTTTGGTGCAATTACTTGGTTTCTGCAAGAAAGTTTCACACTCAAAATAAATATTATATATGGCTCCCATCAGCAGTACCTAATCCAGAAATAAAAACATATACAGCATATTTTCTGAGGTGTTAGGAGTGTTATAGTTATGCGTGTCCATAATCTCTCATCTAGAATACTTGAAGTCATATGGAGTTTGGAATTTTATTCTTTTTGGACTTTAAAAAACAGATACAAGACATATACCATATATCATATTACCTAAAGAGAGGTACAATGTAGCACACGGTAATCATATATATTTATCAATATTTCTGCACTAAAATGTATGAGTGTTTCGTTGAGACATAAAGAACAAATAGGCTCTCTTCAGCACTGATAAGGTCAGATTTCTGGATTTTGCAGTGGTGAATGATGGACCAGTTAGTACCAGAGTTAACTGAGATTATACCATCTTGGATAAGGGAGGGAAACAGAGAGAGAGAGAGAGAGGGAGAGAGAGAGAGGGGGAGAGAGAGAGGGAGAGAGAGGGAGAGAGAGAGAGAGACCTGACCATCTGGATGTCATTGAATAAGTTGAACTGGTTCCACTTATTAAAGTCATGATAAAGTTCATCTTCTTTTTGCTCTGTGTAAGTTTACAGTAGATATTTCATAACTGTTTGTGAAATGAATATATTCATTCCATTTTGGGCACAATGGCTGTGTTTTCACTCCTTGTCCCATCTTTCTAACTGAATGGCTCACATCGGCTCATGAATGGCTCTGTAGTATTTGATGGCCTGTGCACTCTCTGAATCTCCTTTTTACTGATTTTCATCAAGCCACATTGATTATAAATCTCAGGAGGACCCTTGTTGATTTCTTCTTTGGGCTACTTTCTTCCACTTGTCATTTTTGTGTTGGTATTTCTCTTCTTTTGCTCTTCTGCATATTTATCACTGGCTGGCCAGCTTATAGACCACTTACTGTGTTAGTCAGCTTTCCATCACTGTAACAAAATACCTGAGGCAATTAGCTTAAAGAGTGAAGGTTTATCTTGGCTCACAGTGTTAGAAGCTTTAGTCCGTGGTCGGTTGACTTACTGCTTTTGGGCCTGTGGCAAGACAGTGATTCATGGCAGCAGGGCTTGGCCAGAGAAGCTTCTCACATCATGGCAGTTGGGAAGCAAAGAGAGAGAGCAGGGCCAGGGCTTCCAATAACCTCTTCAAGGACATATCCCCAGGGATTTTCCACCGAGCCTCACCAGCTAAAGTTTCCATTGCCTCCTAGGGGCTGCAGGCTGGGGACCATGCCTTCTTCAACACATGGGCCTTCGAGGACACTCACAATCCAAACTGAGCACCTACCTGGGTATCACCTTCCACCTCGTACTCTGTGCTCACATCGCCCCACCTGTATCTCTGGCTGATAGGATTTTCTAATCAAGGTCTATGTTTGGAAGACATTTCTCAAACCAAGTGCGATAACGAATTTCAAATCAGATATATCACCTTCCCTCCTCCTACCTCATATACACCCACCCACACACCCACCCATCCCCACCCACACACGCACACACACACACACACAGACACACGGAGCCTACTTTAGTAAAAGGAACCAGCATCCATTCAGATACCTAAGCGAGGCTCTGAGTCATTAAGTTCTATTGGTTACACCTAGCATTTATCTTCCGTATACATTTCTCCATTATTTACTTTGTCACTGTCTTACTTTGAGACTTCGTTATCCTTGGTGAGATCACACACTCCTAGCTCCCTTCCCTTTATGATTCTGTTATCCATTCTCCCCATGCTGTTAAGAAGACTTTCTTAAAAAGTCTGATCAAGTCAGGACTCAACTTTAATAAAACTATGGTTTTCCTCACCCTCGAGATTGTGACCAAACTCCTTAGATAGACACTGAACTCCAGGGTACCTGGACCCTAATTTGTAGGATAAATTTTGGTTCCTGCCCTGCCCCCCAAATCATAGGAGATTATTTATAGTACTCCCAAAATGCTCAAACCATATTTGCCTTGTTCTCTGCACCTGGCAGACTCATTTTCTAAAGTTACACATCCCTTCAAATACCTAATTAATTTATATTTATGATTCAAATTCACCTTAGCATCTGTTCCTCCAGGAAGTTTTTTTGGCCGTGCCCAGCTGGAATCAGTATCCTCTCTGCATGCCTATGGGGGTGAGTTTATAATCTTATCAGAGCATACTTTATAATGTCTACTTTCTTTTGTAGGATGCTAGCTCTCTATGAGCAGAGACCAGGAAGTTCATATTCTCATCATCCAAAATGATGCTTAACCCATAATATCTCTCAGCAAACTTTCTTTGAATGAAGGAATGAATGAACACCCTTCCCTCATCTCCCACATATTAAGGCTCCTATAAAGCATTCAGTATGTTTTTACTTTCCTAAAGTGCAGCTATTGCCCCAATAACCCTAGAAAATGCTGTTCGGATCTTTCACCATTCCTACTACTAATTGTCATTCTGGATTAGTGAGGTTATGCTACAGTAACAAAAAATCCCTGCTCTAAGAGTTCGTGTGGTCTGAACTTATTGCAGGTCTCAGGCAACAGAAGCTATCTTAGTCACTTTGTTTCCCCTGAGATATAATACCAGATGCTGGCAACCTAAAGGAAGAGAGGTTTTTCTTGGCTAAAGTTTCAGTCCATAGTTGGCTGGCTCCAAGGCAGAATGGCACAGCACAGGGCCTGGTGGAGGAAAACTGCTCATGGCATGGAGAACAGGAAGACAGAGAGAGAGAAGGGAGGACCGGAAGGGAGATAAACCTTTCCAGGCCATGCACACAGTGACCCTTCTTCCGGCCCAACCCCACCTAATAGCAAGTCAGCTATGAGCCCCTGCGATTCAGTCACCTTCCAAACACAGGAAGGTTTAGGGACATTTGAAATGCAGACCATGACACAAGCCTACCAGGTGCTCAGTTATGGAATTTGTAGCATTTGACAACCAGTGGAATTTCTTTTTTTTTGATACCAGGGATCGAGCACAGGATTTTTTTTTGGTACCGGGGATCAAACTTGGGTCCTAGTGCTTGCGCAGCAGGCGGCAAAACCACAAGCCAAATCCCTGGCTGAGTGGAATTTTAGATGTGAAGGCTTTCAGCTTGTTTTTCTACATTTAGAGCTTCCTATTTATGAGAAAAAGCATACAGTTTAACAACACGAGTTGATTTAAAAAAGCAACTTCTAGATCAGTATCATTTATTTTAGTTTTCAACTTCTACATCAGCATCTGAAGCCTTAATTCTTTGAGCCTCTAATTTTTAAAAAAATTGTTATTACTTAGCTATATGCATTTATGGGTTGGAATATGATAATTCCATCCATGTGTACAATGTGTAAAGACCAAAGCAGGGTAGTATTTCCATCTCTTTCACCATTTTAAAAAGCTGATTAACTAATGTAATTATATGTATTTATGGGGTACAGTGCAACATTTCCACATATGTATATGATACTCACTGATCAAATTGGGAAAGTTAATGTTCCTACCTCCTTATCATTCCTTTGTGCTTGGAGATGCCAAGATATTCATAAAGTATGTGACGGCTTATCGTGCCCTAGTCACCCACTCTTTTGTAAACACCAGAACCTCTTCCTTCTGGGCTTGGTGCCTGTTATCCAACCTCCACTCTCCCTCCCTTGTCCCTTCCCAGCCTTGGAGCCTCCAAGCCTTGAACAATCTCCCCGAAAACCATCATACTCCACCATCAAAGGAATCCACCCCTCTCTCCCCTGCTTCCTTCATTCCTTCCAGTCCCTGACCACCTCTTATGTCTGGATTGTCCTGCTAGCTCCATGCTGTCTTCAGTCTCTCCTTTCATTCATCTGACACAGAGCTTCTGGAATAATCCTATGAAAATAGTCCTTTGGATTACAGTGTCTCTCCAGAGTTTACAGAGTAAAACATTAAACCTGTAGCTTCTCATCCAAGGCCTGTTACAATGTATTTCCCCCTCTAGTCTGACCTCACTTTCTCAGTGTCTTCCAGTGAAAGCCTTTGGCTGGAGCAACAGCCCCTCCTCGAGCCTCCTCTATCCCCTCTGTGCTGGCTTCGTAATGACAGCTCCCATCTCCTGGGGTTGTTTTGAAGATTAAATGAAACAATACAGGATGAGCCCTCATCACACATCCCGATCTACAGTCAGCTCTTGATGTTATTGTGGCAAATTACTGAAAATGGGTACTACACCTTTAGATACTCAGCACTTCCGTGTTAATCTCAGTGCATATGTGATAGTCAGTATCATCCTCCACTGTTCAGGACTTGCTGAGACTAAAGAGTTTACTAACACACACAGATGCCAATCATTCATCTTGAAAAATTAGATGTGTGGCTCTAATTCAGTTCTTTGCAACGAATAACTCCAGTTCGATAGTTAAGCAGTGGCTCAAAGGTGTTAGTAGCTTGAAGATGGAAAGGTTCTGCCTTTTTAGCTGCCAGCCCCTCCTCATGGGCTAACTCCGTTCCTTCTTTGACATTAGAATTTGCAGTGGTTCCCTCTGGGTGGAGCAGTGTATTATAAATCCAATGTATTTGCAATATTAAAGTGGTCAAAGGATATTACACCATTCACTGGCACGCTTGCTGCGAACAAGGGTGGTGCACTGCTCTATCCTTTATAAATTCATTTTTGTTTAAATTGTTGAAAATGGGGCTATAAAGATGATGTTATACTGCATAAAGAGTACTGGATCCAGGCGAGGTGGCACACCCCTGTAATCCCAGCACTCGGAAGGCTGAGCCAGGAGGATGGCAGTGGGTGTGGCCAGCCTGGGCTACACAGTGAGTGCAAGGCCAGCCTGAGCTACATGGCAAGACCCTGTCTAAAAAGGCCCATCAGCCTGAAAATCTAGCTTCTCTGAGATTAATTTGGAGCAAATGGTGTGATGCATGAGCTTCAGTTTCCTTCTCAGTCGTATGTGAATGTTTGCCTTCTTGGGGGATTGTGGTAAATAACAAATTGTGGAAGTTCTAGTTTCAATTGACAGTTTTATCTCTGTGTGTAATTTATACACACAAAATATGAGATATGCAAATGACCTAGAAAGGACTTTTATTATATTGCTGTATCTGCTGAAAATATTGTTTAAGAATCAAAGTGGGTCCCTAAGAGATAATTATTATGCGTACTCAGACTCAGCTGCAGCCAAAGTTATAAAAACATGTTCTGGTATTGTTAATTTTGGTGTTGCCATTCCTGAAGAGAAGAAGGAAGGCATATCTTTCATATAAAAAAGGAAATTTGCAGAATATGGCAATGTCAAGGGTGAACGATACTAACAATTCTTTTACCTTTAATATTGAAAGCTCGGACGAAAGGCAGAATTATCTGCTAATATGTGTACGACCAGGGCCAAGGGGAGGCTCAGCCACCCGTGGGAGGAAGGCCTGGTTAGAATCCTGGCTGGTGTGGTCAAAATAAGGAAGCAGAAAGCCCCAGGGGCACCTCTTGCTTTAATTCTCACTGCGCAGTGAGATCACAAGGTTCAGTCTTCAGATTGCAGAAGAAAACTGACCCCAAAACGAGGGACACCCTGCACCTCAGCACCTTGCCAAAGTGGGAAACCAGCCCCCCTCCCAGCCCTGTGTTCCCATCCCCGAACCACCTTCAAGTAGGAAGGCAAAGACGGAGAGAAAGGCGACTCCCAAGGGCTGGTTTTCTTTTTCTTTCCGCCTGGAATGAATGAGGGCCTCGCGGATGTATTTTTACGGACGACTCAATCGCTGTGAAGAATCCCAGTGACAGTGAAAGGGCATTGTCCAACTCCAGTAGAGGGCGAAACGAAATTTTGTAAATGGGTCCCAGTTTATATGCTCCAAAATTCTATTTTGATTAACAATGGAAAATACTGAAAGATGTTGAAAATATGACTCTTGGTTGTAGCATAGTGAGCATCTCAAGAACGTGAGAGACGCCAGTGTTTTCAGTCTTCCCCCTTCCATCACCCCCTGTGCAAATAGGCATTCTGATTACGTTTATTGTTCTCCATTGCTTTTAATGATTAATTTTTGGCTGGTGCCTTCAAAGGGGCCATAGTCCTCAGTGCATACTTAGAGCAGCATGTTGCATATAGCCTTACAATTTGGGAAAGGGACTCAAGAATGCATCATATTATAATGGAAAATATTTCTGGAGTTTCCCACCCTTGAGCGGCCGCCTGTAAAATCTCTACAATGTACTCCGAGCGCCCTCTCCTGGTTAGATGGAAGAACAGCTAAAAGAACAGTTTTGGACAAAACGTGTTAGTATTGCTA